>VFFE01006993.1:895016-1080359 GCA_008921705.1 Burhinus oedicnemus | reverse complement strand
TCCCTTCCCTTCCCTTCCCTTCCCTTCCCTTCCCTTCCCTTCCCTTCACTTTTCCCTTCCCTTTTCCCTTTCCTCACGTGAAAGTACTTCAGATAGGATTACTTAGTACTGAGTTCTCCAAAATCTGTAGGGAGAATATATGCTAGGAGTTTGCAACATTTGTTGTTTCAGACCTCTTTGTCCTTTGTGCCTTGCATCCACTTAGATTCTCAGTTTGAAAAATAGAGAAAATTGACGACAACAGAGTCAGTGCTTGAAGTACTTGCTGTTAAAATGGGTTCAGCCTCCAGAAAACTGGCTTGAAACGTGGACTTGGTTTCAAGCGAAATACATGGTTGGCTCGGAGTTAGTGTCCACAGGAGCTTTGTCAATATAATAAAATTGTGTCACTATTTGTCTGCATTTGACACAATGGGCAATGGGTTTGGAAGTACAGTGTAAAACAACAGGGCATCAAAGGCATGTGTTGAAAAGCCTTTTCTTATATTGATGGACAAACACAGTAAATTCCAAAAGTTTGGGCTGGGTAATCTCTCAGCCTCTCCTGACTTCACTATGGATGCTGTAAGTTTTGGGAGATGAATTTATGTTACAAGATTTCCAGAAGTCCTGATCTTGGATGGTTTGGAAAATACAGGGCCACAATAGGGCTTCACAATACTTAGTACAAGATGGCACATTTGGGCCTAGGTTTGGCTTGTTTCACAAACCAGCTCTTTTCTGATGTCTTCATAAACCCTGCTTCTCATTCTAAAAGGTTCCTGCCCTTGCTGCTCCACCCAATATTTTTATTTTCTCTTTGAAACAGGATAATCTCATTCACGTTCACTCATCTGTAGCCATAGATATGCGCTTTTTATAGTCATTGTCTCCTATATTTTTTCCAGAATGAATCCATAGTTCTGGACTTATCAACATGCTCTGACCACTGGCATACTCGTCTGCCCAGGCATGCATATGTAATCCTGGTTTTGCATCTGAGTCTGAAATGTCTAGGAAGGATGGGTGTCTGGCCAGATCTGAGAAACAACAACCCCAAGTCATAACAAGAACCTCTTCTCTGGGCCATGCATAAAGAAGACACAAACAGAAGTCTGTTCTCCAGCTGGGCAAATGAAAATGTTAAAACCCCGAATAGATACTCCTTGCAATACTGAAAAAGTGACACCTAGAGAAACTGCAAAGTGAGATCTGTTCACAGGCATACCCCACAGGTGCAACTCCTTATGTCCTCTAGGCTGCTCAGCACCTTCCTGAAGCAGCTCCTCAGGCAGACTAAGGAAAACTGAGAAAACAGAAGGCTTACACATCCTTCTCAGTCCTAGACTGATGAAGATGAGGGGAAACATGCCCAACTGTTCTATTTGGAGGATAGTTCTGTGAAAACAAGGTTACTTCTAAAACATGTTCTTGCTATATCAGTATGAAGGAAAAAAAAAGAAGCAGGTTGTAATCTCTTTTTCTGCAACGTATGAGGGAGGAAGAGTAGAAGAAAAGAAAATGGAAGACTTCAGTCTTTTTTGTTTCTACACTCTACAGTTTCTCACTGTGGAGACTGTTTCAGATGTGGCAGAAAGTTAGCACTTCTTACCATCCCAAGAACATCTGGCTACGCCTGTATATTTAAGCTAGACATTCCCAGGGAACATCCCAGGCATGGGAATTCGGAGGCCCATGCTCTTAAAGTATGCTATAGTCCATGGCATGGCTCCAGTGGCTAGCTATCACCCTCCCAAACAACACCTGGACTTGCTTCTGGAGTTAGCAGGGGCAAGAAGTATTCCCAACAAGCAGTTAGAGTATAGCTATTTTGTCTTGAAAACTGAGAGTTTAACTGTATGTGTGTTGGCTGTCCCATGTGATTCAGCCTCCGTGCCAGGGAATATCTTGAGCCTATTTATTTCACTGTTATAGATGTAACATCACTCCAGGGACTAGCATTGAAAAGACCCTTCCTTAACTTGTCTTAATTATACAGATCAAGCAATATTGCTTCTGCCATACCACCATCTAACTGACACTGGCATTTGGCCATTCTCTTTTAAATGAACAGCTATAAATTGTTTGACCAACTGGAAATAACAAAGAACTGGATGTCAAGATATATAACATCTAAACCCAAAATAAATGACTGCTGATACTGTGCTGCTTTATTTCTCTTAAGGACTTCAGAGTTTCTTGAAGTAGAATATAGGGAAGTGGCTGAGTTACCGTCCCTGGAGGTATTTTAAAGGACGTGTATATGTGGCACTTAGGGACATAGTTTAGTGTTAGGTTTACAGTTGGACTCGATGATCTTAAAGGCTTTTTCCAACCTAAATGATTCTGTGATTCTATGATTGTATATAATATCCATGAGCACAGATAGGTTATGGAGAAGCACCACAGAGCAGCCTGGGACAATTGCACTTGCGTCCTTCTGTCTCTATGTGACTGCTTCTTCTTTTATGTTTCCAAAAATTTCTTCTAAATGACAGTCTTGAGACCATGTTTGAGTTGGCATCGGGATTGCGGGACCTTGGAAGTCTGATGGACTTTTTGTGACATTATTTTTTCAAACTGATTGGTCCATCCCTTCCTTACCCACACCATGCTTGACTCCACCAAGGCTCTCAGTTACTCATTTGTATGAGCAACAGGATTCCAGATCCAACCAAAGAAGAGTCTGTATGTGTATAATGCAATTTAGCATGCAATGACATTAATGCAGCCCTTTCTAAACAAAAATAGATGTCTTCAGAGGGAAAGGAATGCTACAGCTTGATGGAAGTAGTTTAGCAGCAGCTCTGTCTGACCCAGGGTAGATTTTAGCAAATGCTGAGAGATAATTACCCACTGGCATTAGCTAGAATAGGAGATAAGCATTTTGCTTAAGGTTTTGCTGTCATCAGTTCACTTTAACTGCGTAGTGGTGTAGGGAGGGAAAGATACTGGGAAGGAAATGATAAATTGGTGTTTTTGCAAAGCTTGACACATCACCGCATTGAACTGGCTGAAAACTTTAAAAAATATTATGATTATCACAGTGCAGTGAGGTTATTTTTTTAATAACACAAAAACTGTGGAACGTTTTTCACTTTTCCACTACAATTTCTGCCATCACATAGTTTGTTGTTTACCTTGATTTATTACAGGTCTCTCTCTCTCTGTACTTTTCTCAAAAAAAAAAAAAAGAAAAAGAAAAAGAAAAAGATTTTTTTAAACTATACTTCATTGCTTGTGAATGACCCCAAATATGATAACCTTCAGCATACGTTGTAGGTTTTCATCTCAAGCAACTGATTCCCAAAGTACAATGACAGGAATTCAAGTTAGTAAGTAACAGGGCCTTTTATTTCCCCAGAGATACAAGTGTGGAAGTCAAGGGAAATACAATGACGTTATTAATGTTGTATTTATAACTGTTAGTAGTCCCACCCTCGGCTTCATTGTCTGAAGTGCTACTGTTATTTTCATAAAAAGCACAGCAGGCAATTTCTATTTTATACAAATGATTTATTTCTACACATGTGAGGAAAAAACATTTTTATTGGCTGTTTGTGATCTATTAAAAGAATCTTGTCACGATATTTTGTGTTTTAAAACCCTTTGATTAGATAAGCTAGTTAATAATTGGACAGCCTTTTGAAGGTGTAAGATTCCGGACATTAATTTTCATCTCACAAAAGATAATCTAACCATTACTTCTGTGCTAATAAATATTCTTATTAAAGATGGAAAAACTGATGCAAAGGTGTTAGTGACTTCAGCAAAGCCATCATGGGAGTTTGCTGTTAATGCAACTAATCGGCTCCTGATTCCTAACTTAATTTCAGACATTTGAATCATGCCCTTCCAAATTCCTTTTTTTTTTAACTTATGTGGATGTTTTTTCTCTTTCCATCTTTATTCTTTTCTTGTTCCTTTCTCTTCATTTCTTTCTTTGGCAATTCTTTTTGTTGTATTCAACTATAGTGCAAAGAGGACATACGGTTACCATAAAATCTTTAGTAAACATGTTGTAATGTCTTACTTTAGCATAACTGATTGCCAATTGCTCATTATAATTCATGATACTTTTGCAAAATATCTTACTTCGTAAAAAAGAAGCAAGATTACAGGAAACACAGTTTGACCCATCATTCGGAACACCAACTGAATTGAACTAAAGTCCTTTCCAAAACCAAACGAATCAAATCAGGTTAACTTTGTTTTTAAACGGTTACAGGGCATTATTTGCTGCTGGATTAGATATGTATCTGTCAGTATATTCTAAGAAATTAATATTTTCATGTATTTGTGGTGCAGTCAAAGCTAAGAAGTATTTGAGACAAACTCATGCTATGAGGTTCTCATGAAACACAACTTGATTAAGTTCAAATGACCTTTAAATAATCATTTGGACATCTGTTGGTTTGTCCAAGCTTTCCAAAGTTTGCCCATGATTTTCTGTATGAAAACACTTCATTAACTACTTAGCTCATTCCCAAGTCTGAAGTAAATGTGACCTGACAGAAACGTCACAAACCTTTGTAACAAACGGTTTTAAATATCCAACCAAAGTAACATTAAGTAAATTCATAGCAAATTATGTGATTCAGCTGCTAATCAACTAAACTGCTATTTGGTAAAGTAGTAGAACAGGGGTTCGCTTTTAAGGTGTTTTGCAGATCAAGCAAGATATTTCCTTTACAAGACTGCTGAAAATAAAGGAAATCTTCTGGTTCCATCTCAGAGGACTCCTGTGAACTCCAGTGAGATGAACTCATGCCAGAATTATGAAATACAGCTGACCCCTGAACTGATGTGTGAATGAAGGCTTGGAAGATACCTTTGAGTGGTATCAGAAGACAAGTACTTCAGAAATAACTCGGAAACTGAAAAAAAAAGGTATCCAAGGTATTTCGGATTATGCAGATAGAGACTTCAGACATCCCCACAGATATCCAGGACTGAACACAGGAAGATCCTGTCTGAAAGGCAGTCGAAGAAATACCTTAATAAAAGAGCTTCTTGAGAGCAGTGGACTAAAAAGAATTATACGCTATAAGGTGAAGAATTCTTTGGACTTTTCTTTTTCACCTGAAGCACTAATCAACTCAGAAGGAAGGAGAATTTGGCTTTACCAGAGAATGAAGTTATTAAGGAGAAGAGGGAATCTGAAACAGCTGCTGCATCTGACATCAATAGGCAAATGTCACTGCTACAGAGACCTGGAGTGGCCACTTTTCAGATGTCTTTCTGTGGATGCTCTTAGTGGCTTTGGTAAGGTTTTCAGGCTGTTTAATAGGGACCAAATCACAAAGAGAGAAGTGTAACATAAATGTGGCAGGTATTTAATGCTTGATGGGAGTTTTGCTCCAGATTATCATGCAGGAGTCCAAGTGGTCTCTGTTCTGCAATGCCTTCCCTCACTCTCAGTTGTCAGAAATAGCAAATGCAAATGACTGAATTTTAGCAGGCTTATGTAGCAAAATTTATGGTGAATACAATAAGCTGAAGAGCTACAGTAAGATTCAGCTTGAGATATCTTTTCATGCTAAATATATGAACTTACACAAATTCCCTATTCTGTCCCAGCTTTTTTTTTTTATATATACTTACCCAGTTCCTTATCATCCTTCCTTTGAAAGTCTTACCCCATAAGGCTTCATTTTTTGGCATTGGAGATCACACAATCACAGAATCACAGAAAGGCTGAAGTTGGAAGCGATCTCTGGAGGTCATCTGGTCCACCACCCCGCTAAGCAGGGCCACCTACAGCTGTTTGTCCAGGACCGTGGCCAGACAGCTTTTGAATATCTCCAAGGATGGAGACTCCACAACCTCCCTGAGCAATCTGTGGCCAGGGCTCAGTCACCCTCACCGTAAAAAAAGTGTTCCCTGATGTTCAGATGGAACAGGTGAAGATGCAGGGAATAGCCTGGATCTCATGCTTGCCATGTTTGGAGGCAGTTAAGGAGAAGCCTAAATGAAATTATGCAACCTCATAATATATACGGTTGTGCAGTTTTCCTGTGCCCTTAGAATAAGGCTTCAATAAAAGACTTCTACCTTAGAGAGAGGCTAAAAAATTAAAGGCTATTTTAGGTGATTCAGCAGTATGAAATTACTATCTGAGCTAGAATTAGGATTAGTCTCAATATATGCAGATGTGTCGACAGAGTGGGATAGGTGGCAATTAGCCTGATGGTGGTAAAATACATTTATGCCATCACTGTGGAGGTAAGACCTTGATAGGTCCTTTTCGACACATGGTGCAGGGTCTGTGCAGCAGTAATCAATTGGCTGTCAGAGGATAAGTTGTACAGTGACAAGTGGTAAGTTTGGAAGATTTGATAGATCCTTTCTGTGTCCACTGACATTACATTGCTTTTTACATAATACATTAATGGAAACCTTTTCTACCACCAGCAATAATGTCAGTATTCCCTTACCTTTTTACTGTTAAAATTGTGCTAAAGGTGAAAAATAGCTGCCTAAATAAGCCTAGGAGACTTGATTACCTTCCATATTACTGATGGTCTTTTAAGTATACAATTTTATAAATTCATTAATTATGCAAGACTATATGTTCTTTCTGTTTCCCCTTCTGAACCTATAAACATATTTGATTCAATTGTGCCTTCTTTTTGTACTGAGGAGTTGTTGGGTTCTTTTGCTTTGGCTGTGGCTGAAATGCAGAAAGCAACAAAAGAATTATGAGACCAACATAATTAGATATTGATAATTTCTGAGACAAGAAGGACATGTTAGAACATGTTCTTAATAAAGTGCTGGTGATGCCATGTGCTCCATTCTTTATCCTTCAAAAGTGACTTGGGTTCTTTGGGATCTCAGGCCATTTTTCTTTCCCCATGATTAACCTTTACGATTTCTTCTTCTCTCTCTCCAGTAATACAGGAGAGAAAGTACTGCTTTTATCTTCCCATAACAAAACCTGAATGCTTGCTTGTTCCAAATGTGTAATGTTCAGAGGTTTCGCATAAGTTTTTTTCTCTCATCCAAGTGCCACACACGTGGACTTGATCTACCAATATGCTAATCACTCTTTTCTTGACCCAGTAAAACAGTTAAACAAATACTCCAGTGGATTCCTGTCTGAACTTCCCTTGACTAAGGACAGTGTGCACAGCTAAGTCCTTAGTTACATTATACTAACGAGCTCATTTCAAGGCATATAAACAAGAGGTGCTGTCTTAGCCAAAGAACAACAAGACAAGCAAAAGAACAAATGAACAGCTCATAATCTGATCCAAAATGTCACTCATCAGTGCAAAATACTGAGTATTCTAGTGGTTTTAATTACGTAACACTTACTGTTTTTAATAAGCAAGGCCCAAAAGATAGCAGTAATCTAAAACCAGACCACAGAAGCATTTGGAGCAATTTTTGTGACAAGTTGTAATTTGTTCGAGGAGACACAATATAATAATAAATCATTCTAAATTTGAGTTGTTTTGATTTGTTTCTCTTAATATCATTCCTTTTAAGATGCTGGACTATAATGCTCTCTTTTTTCGGCCCATGCTAGTCTCACTTTCAAGGGACCACTGAGAGAGGACTAGACTTCTGTAAAGGATTAATTGTCTAATGAGAGTCAAGACCATGTCATGACTGCAGAGCAAAACAATGACATTTTTATCCAACTTGCTTTCAAGGCTTTGAAGAAGAATTGATAGGAATTTTCCAGGACAATCCTGAGGCAAACTGCTTAAGGTTTTTATGCTTTAGCCTGTCATGCACATTGCTTTTGTTATTGCACTGAAGGAGCAAAGTTTACTGGCTATTGACCCCTCATAAAACAGTACAAAACAGACAAATTTGGGGCTTGGTGAAACCAATTTTGAACTGATTTTCTGTCTGCTGCGTTTCCCAAGAAGGTATAGCCAACTGGTATGTCATAATCTAACTTTAAAGAGACTCATGTCCTGCTCGTGGGTAGAAGCAGTTAGGTGTTTCTCAGGAAAGTGATTTTTATTAGAAAACTGTAGCTGAAACCAAAATCCTTTGGAGAAATGTGCTGTGTTAGATTAAGATTTCATAATAAAAGATTTCGCAAACCTAAGATAGAACCACTTTTGGCATGGGCTTTGGCATGCAGCCCGAGTGATTTTGTTTTGTCCAAGATATTTAAACAAGGTCAGTTCATCTGCAGTTATCTTGCTCTTTTGAAATTGTTAATTTGAAAAGATCTGACTTTGGGAGGCCAGGTCAGATAGGAGCTGTTTTCCTAGTGTTGTGTGGCAATTTGTATCCTTATTTTGTAGGTATCTGCCATAAAGAGAAACGAAGCAAGGAAAAGGAGGAAAAAACCTGGTGTGGTTACAATAAGAGGCAGATCACACCTCAGGAATTATGTGCAGTTGAAGCTGAAGTGCTATGCATACAAAGAAGACTACACTCAGGTATCAAATAACTTGAAATACTCAAATGCCTTAGAAAATTTGCTCTGTGACTTCCATGTTTCCAGCTACGCCTAGGTTTACTCTGTTTTTAACAGAGCGGAGCATCTGAGCCTGAGTTGCAATCTGGAATGTGAATATTCCTTTGCCTATCTTCCTTGCCAGGCCTGATACAACTAATGTATTCTGGGCATGTAGAATACACGCTGACAGGTTTTGCTGCCACTTTCTTTAACAGGACAGCACATGGCTTTTTCATGATGCTTTTTACACAGCTCAATGGGCTTTGGCACCGGCTACCAGGACTTTTAGTGTGTTTAATTTTATCCAGGCACTGAGTAAACTGGGAACAGGAATAAGAAATTTAGCCTCTTCTCCTGACACTGTTTCTTACCATTTAGCTAGACCATCATGCTCGTAGCGATGTTTTTCGTTTCTGACCTAAAGATTTGGCTACACACAGTAGAAGCATTTTTATATATATCATTTTTCTTATAGGAGTCCAGATAGCAGATGGAAAGATTTCAGCTCTGAGGAGCAGTATTCTGAATGCACAGAGACTTAATGGCACAATAAGTGTCTTGACTCATTCTCCGATTTGTTGACTAGCTTAGAGCTTATTTTAATAAGGACCAAAATACCAAGTTGTCATGCCATTTCCAGAATGTATTTTCACTGCCTGAAGCTGAATTGTAACTCCCTGTCCAAAGCAGAGGGCAACCAGCTCCCAAATAGTATAGGCTTTGTAATAACACTGAGTATTTTTAAACAGTACTTTCATAAGAATATAATACTTCTGTTTTTAACAGGTCTTTGAAACCTTCTCAATTCTAATACTGAACTTAAGACATATTAGAAATGGTTTTAGCCTGTCAGCTTAAGGTAATAATTCTTTTAAAATTTTAACTAACTGCAGGGATGAAAATCTGAAAAAGCTCACAGAAAAGAAATGTTTTGTACCTGTCAGACATTACTGTGATTGTTTGGGGTTTTTTTTGTTCTGTTTTGTTTTGTACTTTTAATTTCAAGTTGTCTCACAGATTGCTGAGTCTTGCTTCAAGATGCATTACAGCTATTAGTACTATTATTACTCTTCCAAACAAGCCTAGACCCACCAGAGAAAACAAAGTTGGACCTAAGTGTCTTTTTCGTTTGGGTGTGCTGCAACTTCACAGCCTTCTGAGTTTGAAAGTGCTCTCACAAAAAGTATTAAAAAACGGTATTTGGAAATTTTTTCTGTATAAAGGAAGATGAGATATGGAGAGAAGGAAGGAATGAGAAAGAGAACAAAGAAGAAAGGAGGAGAGAGGTGGAAGTCCCAAGGGAGTGAGGGAATACAATATGGAGTCCCATAGGAGACATGCTCATTTGTAAATGTGAAAGTCTAAGGAGAAACATCTGAAATCTCTGCAGTGTGATGTCAGGTTTAAGTGGGAACTGTTGTAGATACTGGATCATAGAGCTGTATTTCAAATACACAGTGTATTAACTAACTTTAAAAAGAAGTGTTCACACCTGAATTCTGTTCTTATCCACATGTGCAAAAGGTGGAATTATACAGATCTCGAGAATGGTCCAGTGGCGGGCCACCAGGATGCTCAGGGGGAGCAGGCACGGTTGCCCTTTGAGAAAAGGCTGAGGGATGTGATCATGTTCACCCTGGACAGGAGATGGCTTTGGGGGGTCCTAACAGAAGCCCCCTGGTACAGGGCAGTCTTCAGGAGACAGAGCCAGACTCTTTAAGAAGGTGCATGGCAGGAGAACAAGAGACAACAGTCATACATTGGAACAGGAAAGCTACCAAGTGGTACAAAGCAAAAACAAAGCAAAAAAAAACCCCTGAAAAAACAATACCTTGAAGGTAGTCAACCAGTGGAGCAGGTTGACCAGAGAGGTTGTGCTATCTCTGTCAGGTTTTCAAACCCTGCTGTACCCAGCCCTGAGCAATCTGATCTGACCTTAGAGCTACCCCGGCACTGAGCAGCAGCTTGGACTAGAGACCTGCAAAGGTCCCTTCCCACCTGAATTATCCTGTGATCCTGTTATCCCATGGCTACTTCCCAAATACCAACATCATGGTTACAGGTGAAATATGGTAAGGTACATATTTCAGAATGTTCTCTGAGAATTTGACTATTGACCTAAACGGAAACTGAGATACTGGGTCATGTATGATTTCTAGGACTGACTTCCCCCTTTTCTCAGCAGGTGTTTTATTTTGAAACTTGCATACAGACACATCCAGTGGCTGGATTCACACACCACAGATGACACCTTCTTCTATGATAAGCCTTCAGAAGAGCACAGGCAAAAGAAATTACTGTGCCACTTGACCTGAGCACCATTCCTGCCTACTTATGATCCAGTATAGATAAAGCCTCTGGGCATAAGCATTCACTGCATGGTAGCACGCTCAGGGCAAGGGTACACATAGGTGGACCCTTGACCCACATGACAGCCATATGAACATAGGGTATTCTGAAAGTGAAGAACATTCCCATGCTGCTTTTAAGATGTTTGTATCAAAGACAGAGAGCCAGAGCCACAGCACCAAAGGCTTTCTTACAAGCTGAAATACTTGACAGCACTTAATTAGCTTTGTAAAAATCAGGGGGAAATGCAGTCTTACGGGGAAAAAGAGGACCACGTCCTTGAACCTTTGTGAAATCAGGCCATTAAATTATACTAATGTCTACATCGCTAATTTACTGTCTCTCTTTGACACTGCCCTAGGACAGCATATACGACAAAGTTAGCACCATGAAATACCTATGAAATACGTCTCCTGTGGAAGAAGAGCAGAAGAATATACACAAAAGAAATCTGTAATTCTCAAAATTTTTGACAAGCAGGGCCCCTTTATGGCCTCATTTGTCTGTATGTAACCTTTGGTTGCCTAAATAGCTTTAATTGCTGGCTGTATTTGAAGCCCTGCTGGGCTGGAGAGTTAAGTGACAAATGTGGTAACTGGCTCCCAGTATAAATATTCTCTTTCCTGCCCTAGATTATTCAAATTGCTACTGACTATAGGTTGGCATATTGTATTTGCATTGGTTTTCCTGAGAACTTTCTTCTTTATGTATGTAGCTAATTTGATCCACTTATTTATTTAAAGCACCTAAAACTGTTATCCATGGTTTGAGAAAAACAGAATTAGATTGTTGCTCTTTCCTATCAGATTAAACAAAACAATCTAAGTCCCATAGTTTTAAAAGCCATATGTTTATAAGTCATTCCCTGGTCACAGGAGCATCATATCAGCGTGATGTCTCATGAACCATCGGTGTACTCTCATGGTTTTCTTTGGAATAGAATGACACACGAAACAAACAAGATTTTTTTAATAACAGCAGCATCCTTGTCAAATGTAATGGATGAGCAATTGCCACTTCATTTAGTCTGACTATGGAACCGGGCATAGTCACTCAGGAATGCGGTGTTAAAGAGACTTTTATGTGCTTCCATGTCTTACTAAAGAAAGACATTTTGTCTCTCTAGATTCACCAGCCACTGTCTTTGCATCTTCCATGTGTGTTGTTTTTTTTTTAACCCTGCTGCAGATCTGACTTTTAACTTTGGATTAATAGTGCAGCTTTATCTTCCTGACTGTCACTTATGTACTTCTGGTTTTCCTCTTGATAAAACAACAGTAAAATGTAGATATAGCATACTTCAAAATAAAAGGAAAGTAAGAAGAAACTTTTTCCTCCTAGAAAATTTTTGAGAAACTTTTCCTCCACTAAAACTATGATTTAATTAATTCCCCCAAATATATTTATAAAACAAAAAAGGAATTGAATTATTGAATCCTGGTGCACTTTCAGGAATAGTATACTTGTACATACTACTCTAGTAAACTCCATTTAACTATTCAGCTGAGCTGAGCTTACACTGCTTTGACCAAATTGTGCCAAGCAGCCGGAACTTCACAGATAATCAGGCCATCCACATGCTAGAAAGCCAGTGAATGTGGTGTAACTCTCTTCCCTGGGTGTCTTGGAATGTTATGACTTGGCACAGCTTAAAAACACCACTTAGAAAAAAAGAAGTGTGATTTAGGGCTAGATTCACTGACACATTCCAGTTGCTTTGTGCTTGTCTGGTGATAGAAAACAGCAGTAAACTAACAAGCTAAAGTGGATTTATGATGGCTTTGCATATCTGACATGGCACGGGGCTATTGCGGCATACCAGAGGGAGTACTTTCTTCTTCAGTGATGGGCTGGAGATAAAGGGAGAGGGTGCTTGTTCTCGCCTATAGTAGAATTCCTGGTGATATGAAATAAAATCGTAAATCTAGTTTAGTTGTATATTCATGGTATTTTAGTATTGATTAAATCATCTTCCCCTGATAATTATGGATGGCTGTTAAGACAGCAGAAATCTCCCTTGGAGACTAAAATGGCAATGAAGTGGAATAGCAGCCCACAGATACAAGAAACATTTGAAAGCTTTTTTAAGCAAAGACTGTGCATATATCACATGGTAAACTGCACTCAGTATGGGCTTCATACCCTTCCTGCTCACATAACTTTAACAGATCCAGCCTAAATGAAAGTCCATTGCTATCAAGAAGGAATGTCACCAATGTCATGCAGAACAGATACATGGGAGTATGTCTGTCTGACACGTGACATAAAGGGCTTCACTGAGCCACAGCAGTGTGAATAGCGCAGTGGAGGGCCTTTGTCATCTCAGCTGAGGAATGCCTTAGACATTTAACTGGCCTTGGCATCTCTGACATAATTATAAGTGTGCACAAATATTTCACCAAGCACCAATTATTTAGAAAATGAAGTGCTTGTACATTTTGCCAAGCAATGAGTTTCTTATGCTAGCTTCTGTGTCCATGCATCAACAAATGCTGTCAGAGCTCCCCCATTAAGGTTTTTCTTCCCTGCATTTGGACTGTTTTCCTTGTGACGGTGTCACTGCTAATTGAGAAGCATAGATTTGTGTATTAAGAGTTTCATACTCTGAAGCACGGCTTTTGTGTGACACTTGCATGGTCCTCTAGGAAACAATCAAGTGCTAGGACTCTGTCCAGATACGGAGAGCTGTTCTTGGATGAACGTTCCAGCTGGGAACGTGCTAGATGATTGAAATGTTTCTCAAAGTAGAGGGGACTGGAAATAACCATAAAATCATTCCGTGAGGGGCCAAACTGAACTTGTGATATATGGAGCCGTACATACCCAGGAAATGTACAAGCACGAATGATACCTGCTGCATAAGAACTGTAATCCAAGCAAGGAGGAGAAGGTGGTGTGACTATATGCTCAGCTGTATTCACCTGTGTCACTCACCTCCCTCTGAGTCTGTATGCCAGCAGACACAAGGATATATTTCTGACATTGGTACTAGCTAAATCATTCCTGGCTGGATGACATGCCCAGCTCTCCCCCCTGAACGTCTTGTTTGAGTGAGCAGATATCTCCAGATGAAACATAGAGAAGTTGTGTTTTTCTGGTGGCTGTCTCCACTAGTACCTAAAATCAAGCCAACTTTAAGACTCTAGTTAGAGCATAGCTGTCTCTAATAACGCCTCAGTCATTAGATTACAGTTTTTCTGGCATCTTACAAGAAAGTCTAATTCAACATTTAAAAAGCTAATTGTCAGATTGTTTCATGAAAACTGAGCAAACTTTAAGTTTAGATGACAAGTATTATTTAATCAACAGTTCTTGGAGGCAAAAATAAATACCTCTTATCTCTGATGAAAATATAAATAGAAATATCTCCAGGCCAATGCATTGTGCAATAACTGGATGGTATGATGTACATAAACATCCACAGCATTTTTTGGCCTGTTTTTCAAGACCTTCTCTGTCTTGTCAGAATGTTCAGGGTGATATATCAGCAGTCTAAATGAGAATAGATTGCTGTTGCAGATCATAAAATTTAATTATGGTAGAACTTTAATCTAAGATAAACTTGAATGTCTCTGATGGGAAAATAAGTGACCACCAAAGCAGCCTGGCCACCCAAGCCAGGGCTGATGTGATTTCAGATACTTTGTTGAAAGCCAGATGTAATGAAATAAATTTTTAATTCTCCTTGTGTCAGATAAGCTTGTTGTGAAAAATATTTTCAGACTCAGATATTCAGCAGATATTCTACACATTTTCCAGACACTCTGTCTATTGTGGGCTCTTTCTTCAGCTTCTTCCCTCTTTTCTCTTGTAAACACATGCATCTTCATACAGTTTCCATCATTCATATACCAGTCTTGCCTTTCCTGTTTCCTGAATTGCCACCATACCAATTATATCTAGTGGACAACTGACCACAAAAGAGCTACTTAAGTTTATATTGTTGGCCAATAGTACAGTTCTGCCTGTAAGTGTAGCGTGTGTTGGCTTTTATGAGAAACATGCTCCATTACTTGTAAGTTTTGTCATTTGCATTTATGCTGCATATTAGAAAGCTACAAACAAAACAGGATTGCAGCCCAAACCTATGAGTTTTTCAAATCTGCTCCTGATTATGAGAAATCTTATATTGCCTTCTTCACATTAAGCATACGATATTTCATTTGTAATAGAAAAGGATAAATGGCTGTCTGGATCCTTGGAGGAAGAGTGACTAAGTGGGTCATGAAAGTGGTTAATCTTTGCTTGTGAAAAACTGGATGGAGCAGATTTGAGATTCAAAGGAAGTGCAAATATAATGTGCAATTCTGACCCAGGTACATGGAAGAGCCATTGCCTTAAATTAAGAAGTGTAGATGTTCAATGGTGAATGTTGCCAGGCCATGCATAAATGAGTTTTCAAGGTGAGATTCAGAATATGGAAGATAAAGGGCCAGTCATACCTATCTCATCAGAAGTTAATAATCCTAATTATTTAATTGCGGTTGTTCATGTGTATGAGGCTTACTGGCAAGAATAAAGACTTCTAGGAGCATGCCCACCTCTGGTTTCAAGGCAGCAGAGATATTGACCATGATGCATATTTTGATTGACAAGCCAGCCACCCTTTTTCTGCAGCGAAATGACTTTAACATGATGTGCTGGGTATTGAACATTTAAAAACTGTAAATTACGACCTGTGAGACTGACTAGAAATCATGGGAATAAAGGAAACAAAAAGGTTTTATTATAATTCTGCATTTCATATGTCTGCTTTATTTTGAGTTTAGAGCATAACCAAAACGCCAGTTTTCTAAGTCTTTTTTGCTAGAGAGGGACCAAGCATTTCCTTAAGAATATCACTCACTACAATGCCACTTATATATAAGTTAGCTTTTTATGAGCAAGATCAGGTTCTGGAAGCAGGATATACCTATAGCACCTTTTTGCACCCTCCTCCCAGTAACGTTTTCATATCAAAATGTAGTCACTGGTTTGTAGCGCATGTGCTTGTGTATTGGAGGGATGGTGTTGCAGATTATGGCCTGAGTAAAGTGGGAGAGAAGCGTAGGGGAGGCACACATGTCTTGGAAAGGGAAGGGTAGACCAGGCTCCCCTCTTCCTGCCGCTCAGCATAAGGCACAGGCGTGGGACTGCCCCTTGGTCAGTCTGTATGTTCCAGGCCACAGATATAAAGCAGTTTACTCAAGCTCTCATTGAGTAAACCACATCATTCTGGGAACCTTTTTGTTTCCCTGAACCTCCCAGCGCTCAGCCTGGGGCAAAGTAACTCACACCACGCATAGCACAGTGCTGCGCTTAATCGCACAAGCGAGACCATGGAGGAAAAGAACACAGGAAACCTTTATTTTTCTACAGGACTGATACAGTATAGGCAGAGTCTGCACAATAATGCTTCATTTACTGCCTTTCTCCTGTTATTTACCTCTTGGTGACCTAGCAGAAGCAGAGGTCACTTAGCTGCATGGTAGCTCTGAGTTCTGAAGCAACTGTAGGAGACTGCCAATTATTCATTGTTTTCCCACAGTTTATCATGGCTCTGCAATATGAATCTCTGTAGTGTTCTGAGAGAGGGAGAGATTGTCTAGGGGAATTGCTGTTCCCTTCCCTCGTCATCACACAGACGAGCTCTTTTCACATCTGTAGCTACATAACATTCCTGTAGCAACCACTATGGAAGTATTCAGTGTATTTCTCACTGTCTTGTAACGCAGTTTAGCAATGGGAAATGGCAAGGAAGAGCCAGCAAGCTGTAGCTGGGTAACTTTATATGAACCACCAGAAAGAGGGACTTTCCTTGCACAGTCTTTCCTTTATAGTACATAAAACTACTGTATTGTATCTAACAGCCAGAAAGATTTTTATTTCAGCAAGCTTCTCATTTCGTGCAAAAAAATAATAAGAGAATCACTCATTCCCAATTCCTGCTAGGGTGCGCTTCAGTAAGGCGTATAGGAAAGATACAGAGCTGATAAGAAAAAGTCTTCTAGGGCAGATTGCCACGATGCAAAGTGATTGCAAAGTTTCTGCCTACCTCAAAATCACCTTAAAACTGAATGATTAATGCTCATCAGAGGATTGTCATGATACTGTGCGATGTACTGGTTCAGAATATTTGTATTTCATATTATTCTCTGAAAATGTATATCTTGGAAAATTTTAAAAAGGTTTTTCTCTGTAAAAATTTCCATAGGAGGTGACTGTCTTTTGTGGGTTTTCTGAAGGAGTGGACGGTTTTGTCAGGCTAAGAAATTATCGCCATATTTCAGTGTTCTTCCATTCTAATGTGTGTTCAGACTGAACATGATCTGTAGATGACATATGCTGTACATTATCAGCCATCTGTATTTGTTCTGGCTGTTCCTCAAAGGGCATCTGATGAGTCAGACTGCTTTTTTCTGGTGGGCCCTTCACCTGCTTGAGACAAGGATCTTTAATCCTGCCTCTGGGGGGAAACCACAGAGCACCAGGCAAGGTAAACTCTCTACACTTTTATTTTTGTCATTGTGTATTTTATTTTAGTCATTGTGTATTTTATTTTACATTTGTAACTTTTCCATTTTGATTTCTGCTTCAGAGCACACCTTCATGCTTTGCAGTCCGTATTTTCCAAGAAATAGCTACCACTGTCTTAACATGACATAAGTTAAGTTTACATTGCCAAGAAAGCAACTTCTCAAGCCACCCTGGATCTTGGCCCCAAGACTGAGTATGTGTTTCTATTCAGTGTGAACTAAGTAAGTCTCTCCATGTAAGACCAAGGTGAAGTTTGGGAGATACTTGGCTCCAGGGGCTGTTCCCTGTGTGGAGGTGCCATGTTTGGCTCCTTCCATACCACATGTTCTTGCGTATTCCCCAGGAATCCCCCAGTGCAGGTATCCTTGAAAGATTCTCATGCACTCCAGAACATGTAATGTGCACCCTCAAATCCCTGTTACCAAATGGTCATTGTGGTGGGCTGCAATTCCAGCACTTGGAATGAAAGAATGGCAAAAGATCATAGAGTCATAGAATTGTTTAGGTTAGAAAAGACCTCATCGAGTCCAACCATTAACCTAGCACTGCCAACCATGCACCACTAAATCATGTCCCTAAGCACCATGTCTACATGTCTTTTAAATACTTCCAGGGATGGTGACTCAAACACTTCTCTTGGCAGCTTGTTCCAATGCTTGACAACCCTTTTGGTGAATTAATTTTTCCTAATACCCAATCTAGTGCAACTTGAGGCCGTTTCCTCTTGTCTTATAGTCTGTTACTTGGGAGAAAAGGTTGACTCTCACCTCGCTACAACCTCCTTTCAGGTAGTTGTAAAGATCGCAATTGTCAGGATCTTCTGAAGGTCAACCCCGTGAAATACAGTGATTTATTTTTATTTACTGTTTTGCATAGCCACTAACTTCACAGTGAGAGCTTCTGACTGTGTACTCTGGTCCCATGTCAGTGAAATGTTTAGACCCTAAGTAGCCCCATTCGTTATACTCATACTAATGTAAATCATTTTCCAGATTAACATGAAAACATCTGGTCCTCTGCGTGGCTGACATGAAAACATCTGGTCCTCTGTGTGGCTGAGCACTGGGTTTGGCTGGAGCCTTTAACAGAGCTCCACTGATTTAAACTTACATAGGACTTGAAATCACCTTGGAATAATTTTCATCAGGATCCTTTTATTTGGACTGTCATGTAAGTTCTTGTTGTCTAGTCTTGACAACCTCACTTGGAAAGATAATTCTTTTGGGAATGTATGTTTCTTAGATCTGTGTCCTGCTCATTTTAAATACCCTGAGCTTGATTCACCTCTCAGTGATATAAATATATCATTAATGTAAATACACTGCATTCACTAGTCTTTTTTGGATACATTCTGGCACAAGTGAGTGCAAAATCTGACCTTCTGGTGATTAATTGTATGGTATTTAATTTTTCAATCTCTAGCTTGTAAAAGTGAAGAAATAATAATAAGACTTCTAATGCCAGCTGTGTTTCAGGTGAAAAATGATTACATGTTCAAATCTTCTTGTTTAAAGGCCTAAACGTTAATTAAGATATTTATTTTTATTTGGCAGAAAGACAGAGGTAAGATAGCTCAGTCTTCCGAGGTTTAGGCTGCATTACGTGAGTATACAACACTATGAAAAATTGTGTAGACTAATTATTTACAATAGACCAAACATTTATTTGTCTCTCATGTAAGCATTTGCCTGGTTTTCAGGGTAGAATTGTAAGGCCAAACATGTGCTCTTGCTTTACATTAAGAGAATGTAAAGTCCCTACCTAATAATATTAAACTTATCTATTCAGTTTGCAGTTCTTAATTTTTTTTTTTTTGCTTTAAGCTGCATAGTTTAATGAACACATTAGATGGAATAAATGAGGGGTAAAAACTATTCATGATGTGATACATTTGCACTTTATAACTTGTACTCAATGTATCAAGGTCTTAAGGCTGTTTCTGTGTCTTTTGCATGTCATTTAAAGCTATTTTTTTCAGTAATACTGCCCATGATTATAGAGCAGAGTGGGTTTCAAATAAGCGTACTTGTACAAGGACATTAAAATGTGTGGCTTATGTTCCACAGTCAGAGGTAAGATGGAGTTACAGGAATACTAAGGATGTTCTCTAAATTCAGTTATCAGCTGCTATAAAGATTGACTTCCAGGTTACATAGCATTGTAGTGGTGATACTCCTGCCCAGTCTTCCATCAACAATTCAGGTATACTAGAATCTCTCATATTAGTTAATTAATTGGTTTAATTTCAAGTCCAGATTCAGTCACCCAAATATATGTGCCTACAGTATAAAAATCTACATGCACTGCAAGCTCCTGCTGTAGTCAATGGAGTCTGTATAGGCAGTATTGAGCTTTTCAGCTCACCTAACATAAATATACAGTTTGTTGCTTGCTGATAGGTGGTTAGTGTAATTTTGGACTGAGAGGTATCCAGCTGCCACTTCAGAAGAGCACAAGTCTCTCATATGTGCTCACATACCTTACCTGACTTGTGAAGGTTTCTCAAATACCTGAAGGAGTCTCAAATGTCATACCTATCTTTAGCTAAATGAATCTCCCCCAGGATGTCTAGTCTAGGATGAATCCAGTAACTCTCCAAACTACATTTGGCATGATGCAGTTGTTTAAATGTCTATATTCAGTGCCATTTCAGACTCCCTACGGTCTCCCATGTAGTCTCCAGCTGCTTTTGTAGAAAATCATAGGTCTCCCATTGGTCTTGAGTCACATTCATCAGAAGCATACAGATATTTTAGCATCCTTGGAATCTTAGATGGCACTTGATGCTTATATTCATGGAAGAGTATTATGACTGTGTATTGGCCAAGGCTTTGACACAGTGGTCCAGGTTATTCTACTTGTTCTTTTTCTGCTAGTTAGAAGTGTCCAGATGCCATGTATGTCCTGTCTCATATCTGTCAGCCTTGTTTGGGATCTTAGCTACCCTTGAATGCTACAGAAGACACCATACATCTATGATTAGGCAACTGAATTGAACACCATGTCTGTAACGTGAGATTAAATTCATAGTTTGCAGGTGCACTTTGATACACACCTGATTTTACATGCTTGAATATGAAACTAAATCCTACCCATGGATATGTTCGTATCAATTGTACAATGCTGAGAACTGCCCAAACCTAAATCTTCTGACCTATAGCACTGATTATGCCTTCTGTGTATATCCTTATTGAGATTTATTCAAGGTGTTCTTGATAAAGAATACTTAGATTGTGTTGCATATAGTGCTTGTAACAGTATTGCTAAGCGCTTCTTAGCTTCTTTCTGATGGTGGAGCAGAACACGAGATTAATTATTAGAACCCTTTAATGTCTCGCTGCCCTGCTTTTCAATGACTCATCTCAGTATGCATTATTTCCTGCATTTTGCCTCATGGTTCTTTAGCTCTGCTGTTTATTCTGTTTTGACTTCACCATTTGCAAGAAACACTGTTCCTGATAAGACAAGTAGTGTAATAGGACCCATTGCTCACTCTGAAATGTTTTATAAAAGAAAAATTAATGAGTCCAAATATTTACATAATGTGGTTTGCATGACACTAACTCGTTGAACTTCTGGTTGCACCTGAAAAACAAGTTTTTTTAATGTGATATGATTGCAAATCTTAAGCCAAACCCTCTTCTCTGGTGTATAAGAATAGGTCCTAATGCAATCAGTAGGAGTTGTGTACATGTATCCAAATGTAAAACCTGGCTCCAGAATTTGGCAATTAGCTCCTCATTTTAATGACATGTCTGAAAATTTGGTTCCATCATGGCAGTGGCGACAGCTTTGGCTCCTCATGTTACTTTTCTTTTGTATCCTCTTCATGTGGTTTCTTTAATTTGTATTGCTGTAGAAAATACACTGAAAATTGTTCAGTGATTGCTAAGATAACTGAGTCTACAGGTTTGGGTTGAGCAAGAAGAGTTTGGAGAACACAGATTATATCAACTAAGGAGCATGTGTAGGCAAAAAGAAAATAGTTCTATGAATATAAATGGTTTCACTGGGCACCAGACATAAATAAGACTTTATCTCATTGTTGCTGTATTAAAATCTCATGTTTTCTCTTACTCTTGTGTGGCATTATTCCTATTTCATGCTATGACTGGTCGTGTGATTAAGTGCCTGAATTATTAAATACTCTTAAGTACATGTGTAACGTTAAGCAACTGAAACAGAGATCAGAAAGGAAATATTCTTTGGTACACTGGTGAACCCTAGTCTAAAAGCTTTAGATTATTCATTATATAAGATAATTTATTTATTTTTTAAGAGTGTGCTTTTACTGAAACATCCACGAATGTATTTTTGTGTGCTTCAGTATACCTGTATTAGTTAAGTTTGTAAAGTAGTTAGGATGTACAGATTCTGGAATTTGAGTTTATATGCATCCACCCATATTCCCCCATGTGTTTACACATATAGACATGTACAAAGACAATATATACAAATCATTATGTAGTATGTGTTTTATGTATATTATGTATTGGAATTACAAACATATTTTATATGCGATTTGACTGACATTGCCTGCTTTGAGCTGTACTGGAATTAAGGTGGGCATCTAGGCTTCTTTTGTAGTCAGTAGAAAAGTTATTTTCAGAGGATTTGTCCAAGATTACTTGCAAAAATTGTCTTTTGGATGTTCTCTATTAGTGATGGAAGGAGCGTGCTTCACATCTAACATCTGTCTTGTACCTGGATAAAGTAAGCTGAGAAGGATCCTGTTCAAATGTACTTAATCAAAAAAATCAAGACTGTTTGACCAATGTAGTAGACAAACTGGTAAACATTCAATTTCTATGCAATAGTATTTCTCTTGACAAAGATCATTTTGGTCTTACACAGATTACTGCAGTTGTTTGGGGCTCAGCCTGACTGTGCTGCTTATTTCTTCATAAGAAGAAGGATTAGTGGACATACTGGTGGGAACAGCAGAAGCTGCCAGAGCTTGTCTCCATTAGATCAGTCACTGCTGCAGCTGAATTAGTATTGGCTCCAGTATGATTTTCTTTTTTTTTTTAAATTCTCTAGTTGAGACACAGGCCAAATTCTGGAGTTAAAAATAAGAATAAAAATTACATTCCTTGCACTATGTGGTTTTTAAGAGATTGACGCTGACATGGATATAAATGTCTCTTAGAAACCAGTTAGCATAAGTTTCTCTTCTATACTTGTGAAATAATATAGGCAAATTAATGTAAAGGAGAAGCCGGATAATTTCCTCACCTTTCCAGACTAAAAGCAGAGACACAACCACCCCTGCTTTGTTATGAAATCTTCTTGTTGAAGTGTATTTAAGAGCTCTATTAGCATTCTGCACAGACACTACTGGAGTGAACTATTAAAACACTGTTTTTACTTGACATCAAAAATCAGTGATTTAAGAGCTGCAACATGATCCTTTCCCTTCTGAGTCACCACCTTTCCCTAAAGCATAGTGAATTTATTCACCTGTGATTAGTAATTGTTTCAAAGGAGGAATAATATGTGTTGGAATATGCTATTTTCCCCATATCTGGTGAACTTCTCACTCTTTTCCATTGTGTTCCTTTTAAAACATTTGTCTGAGCAGACTGACTGGGTTATTACTCTTCATAAAGCGGGAACAGAAGAAACTAAAAAGAAAGTTTTACAATCTGTTTTTATTTCACACTTGGATTAATAGAGCAACAAATCACAGTTCATGCATTTGTTCCTGTTTCTGCCAGAGCTATTGCTTACTTATTAGGCTAACCTGAAATACTTACCTGTATTCTAGTCCACACTTCAAAGTATGGGGATAATTTCTTATACTTACGAATGCATAAACTTAAAAAAGCTGATAACTTCTTCTGAGATTTCTATCTATCTTTACATTTCCCTTCATCAAATAAATATTGAGCCTCCAACTAGTGGCTTCATTGTCTAAATTGTCTGTTAAAGAAAAATCTTTCTGATTCACTTCGTTCCTGCCAAAACAATGATGTGCGGGTATTTTTATTTGGTCTTCACTAACATTTGAACTTTCAAATAGTTTCTCATTTTGATTTGTGATGTGTAAGGTTCAGTGCTAAAGTTTTTGCTAACTAGCATGCTTATATTTTTCAGATTCCAAGGGGAACTTTTTACTATCTGTGACTTGTCAGAACAGAGGTTGGAGATATTTTGAAATGCTTCCAATACCCTCTGCTAAGTTTCTAAATGTGAAAGAAAAATAATCAATGTTTTAAGGGTATAATGAGACCAAAATGATAGTGTTATGAAGGCAGCATATGGCACAGCTGGTCAAAGTGAACCTTTCCCACCACCCTCTTCTTTTATCATCTTGTTAGGCCCATTTTCAGGGAAATCACAGATGGTCAACCTGAAGGAAGCAATCATTAGTGCTATATGTATGTTATTCATCTAAACACACACATACAATCTTCAGATATGTTTGTCTATATGTGTATGTGTGTTTATACATACACATATACATATTTGTAGTCATCACACTGATGTAAACATAGCTAAAGATGTTTAGTTTACACACACCAAGCATTGACTAGAAGGAAGTTAACATGATGCAGGTAGTTCTGTCAGGTCTTCTACTTGGATGGATTCACTTTTCAAAAATCTCAACCCAACCCAAGGAAGTGAAGGTGAAGCAGCTCCATGCAAATGGTCTTCAGCAAGGACGGCTCTTCGTCACTGCCATTGAGAAGGATACAACCGGAGCAGGGGGCAGTTGGACCAGATGACTTCCAGACGTCCTTTCCAACGTCAACCATTCTGTGATTCTGTGAAGCGATCACTTACATTCTGCATTGAAGACTACTGGATAAACTATCTTTTTACCTAGGAAATAAAGGATGTTGATTAGTTACCAACATAGTAGCTTCAGACTGATAGCAGCATTTACAAGGAAAAGCTATGTTATGTTATGTTGTATTATATTATGTTATGCCATGTCATGTCATGTGTCGTGGTTTGGGTCGGACTGGCCACTGAAAAAAACAACAGATGCTCTTCCCCAAGTCTGCTGGAAGGGAGAGGAGGAAGAGAGAGAAAGAGACTTACGAGTTCAGAAAAAACTAAACCACTTTGATGAAATATTAATAATAAAATAAAAAGGAAATAACTAAATATATACAATGTATACAAAAACAGTATTGAGCTCCCGGGATGATGATCATGTCACCAGCAGGCACTGGGAAAGTCCCAGACTGGACTCAGTGACAGACAGGAACTGGATTCTGGACCTGGATTTGGGAACGCATGGATCGGGATCAAAGGCAGGCAAACAGACAGAGTCCTCCTTGGATGCTGGCCACTGAAGAAAGAGAGACTGACCCCTTTGATCCCTCAGCTTTTATACTGAGCATGAGGCAGATGGGATGGAATACCCTGTTGGTCAGTTTTGGGTCACCTGTCCTGTCCGCTCCTCCCCACAGGTGTGACCCCTCTATGCTCTTCCGCTTCCAACCCTCCAACTTTGTGCATAACCAAGTGAGCTGACCCTGGTTGTTATAGCAATAAGTATAAGCAGGAGCCTCTCTGCATACCATTCCTTGGCATCAACTAAAACCATTCAGGTCTTATCACTCTGGGAGCGAATTGTTTCTGAACAATATATTGTTAATTTCAGAGAGTTCAGTTAGTTAGAAGAGGCTTAGTTGCAAAATAAAACCACTGAACAGAAACTTGGTTCTGTTTTACCTCAAACCAGGACATCATGTCATGTCATGTCATGTCATGTCATGTCATGTCATGTCATGTCATGTTATGTTATGTTGTTATGTTATGTTACATCGTTATATAGTTTTATTTTAATTATATTATATTACTTTATAATGCTATCTAATACAATATGATATGAAGTGCTGCATTCTGTACAAAGTATTTCAGAGGTTGTTTTTAGTAAATCTAGTAAAAAAATCTAGCTTTTATCTAGAATCTAGTAAAGGAGATTCCTGAAGTCTCTTGGGAGAAGGGAGTTGGGAAACTCATCGAAGCACTCACAAAGGTAAGTCTTTACCAAATGCTGGTTCTTTATTTAGCCTAGGATACCTTTGTGTTCCTAAACTCATCTTAAGATCTCAGTGTGAAAAGTGTAATTGCCATAGTGAATTGCTTTTAATACCCTTAGATTTAGATATCTGTGATTGAAACTGATCAGTATTTAGCAGTATTTCAGCAGAAAAACAGTAGGAATATCACCAGAGAACCTATGAATCACTTAGTAGGAAAAGGAGAGAGGAAATATGAAATTTAAATATAATAGGTATCTTAGCAGTAGAGAGAAACAGATTGGTATATGACTCTGGGATTTAGTCTTCTACAAAATATGTGACTATTTTAACGGCAAGCTATGAAATATGTGTCTACTCTAATCTGAAATCATGCCTTGAAATTGATACCTTTCTATATGAAATATATTGGAATATCAGTCATTAGGAAATAGTAGAAAAAAACTTACTGTGAAATGTGTCTCTAGTATATGAGGAAGGTGTTGGCAACCAAACATCTGAAGAGATGTGCTGCTACTTTGTTATGAAATGTATGAAAAACTTAAAACAATATGTGTTTGGAGTTTAAAAAAATCTGGGTGGAAATTTCAGTGCTGCTGACCATTTGGGGTATGTCTAGACCACATGACAATCACATGTGGAGTTTTGCTTTGGTTCTGAATGTGTTGGTAGGTCTCCCTGACAGCCAAGTTCAAAAGAAGGCTGGTAGCTCAGGTCTGGAAGCACTTTGTATGACATTGCCCATTGCCTGGCCAAAGCTGTGAACTCTGCGGTTAATTATCTCATGCAGATTATCTGGTTGGTGTACCCCATGGTGTTTTCAGTCCTGACACTTTTGTGTCAGAGTTTGCACAATATAAAACTCTCCTTCAGGAATTTTTATTATCATTGCTATTCTTGCTAGCAATCTTGTACTCTGAACTGTGGACTTTTTGTGCCAACTATCGTACAAAATATATAGAACACTATGGGCCATAAAATAATGTATGTGAATTCTTTAACAAAATTTAGAATCTTTTTTCCTTTTTTATTCTAATCTCTGTTTAGCATGACTAGACTGATTTACTTCATTATAGCTCTCATTCCCTCAGAATTGAGGAAACTAATGAAACTCAGTCCAGAAATATGATTGATGACATTTTTTGTTCTTTTATGTGATTAATTAAGCTTGTATGATGTTTTACTTTGTCTTTAATTTTTTCAGTGTTTCAAGATAGTACTTTTGCCAAGTTGTCTGATAAGAACTTAGATTATTTAGTGGCTAAAGGAATTGATAAAAATGTGAACTATAGATATATAGAGATATGTGTTTCAAATTCCTTTTTTTTTTTTTCCTGCACTTGCTGCTACAAAGGCAACACTAATTAAAAAAAAAAATTGAATTGTACAACTTTCCTTGTTTGTCCTTGCATTGCCACCACTTGAATGAAGGTGCGGTGGTCAGGGGTACAAGTAAAGGCCATAGAACGACTGAACACCCTGGCAAGAGACGAAGGAAAAGGAAATGCCAAGATAGTGTCAGCACAGAATAAAGTGACAGGAGAATTGATATGTTTTCCTGAATTACTAGCAGGTTTAGTAGTGGGTTAGAAGATGTCAAAACACAGGAAGAAGAATCTGTATAAACAAGTGTGAAGTCAATTATTAAGACCATGACAGAAGTCTGAGATGAAAGGACAGATCCTGATAAACCACAAGGATTTAAACATTTACTTAAAATTTGAATATTTAAGAACCTATTACATTTAAATTTAATAGACTTCCATTCAAGAAGGTCCAAGAATCACAGAGGATACTTACATAACCAGATTTAGCTAGCTAGCAAGACAGTGCAGGATAGCAGTACACAGACACGACAGATGTGTAGTGTTTGTTACTAGTTTGGATGTATTTTGGCTGTAGATGAAGTTACCTTGCATTTTAACAGTTTATTTCCAAAAAGGGATAATAATATATATTTAAAGGCCAGGTGTTTCACAGGAAAAAGAAAAAAACAACCAACCTCAAAGTAGGAAAGCCACTTGAATGCAAAACAACTGTAGATGGTATCCAGTTGGCTTAAATAGCAGGAGTACACCGGTGCCTGATACCCATCACAGCTATAGTCAACAATTTTCAAAGACTGCTTAACTCTTTGCATGGCAGCTTTCATTAGGTGCCTCCCTACTAAGCTGGAATATCTCTGGGATGCTATAGTGAAGTCAATGACGACTGCTTAAAAGTTCCTGAAATATGCCCTTTAAACCCTGCCAACAAATGGATTGTGATCCAGGATTAGATATACAGGTACCTGAACTCTAAAAACGTTCTAAAATGCTAGCACTGTTTTTTTATAAATAATGTGTAATAGATATGAAGTCTGAACAGTAATAAAGGAATTAGTTAACGTTTGACTTGATTTAGTCAGAGCAGGGTATTGAATCCTCATGTCCAAAATGCTGGAGAGCATCCTGATTAACAGGCCATAGGGTATAACAGGTGATCCTTTCTTGAAGTTGGATTATGTCACTTCAGTAAACATGCCTTGTTGTTTGCTAGCTTACTGCTGAAGGAAGAGGAGAAAATGTCCTTATCTGTGGTTCTTTGTTCCTTAGTGGTCTGGGCACTGGCTTAGAACACAGAGAATGTACCGGCTTAATCTTCCTCTGTATTCTGTCCCCAGGGAGCGTTCCAGCCATATTCACCAGACTGCCAGAAAGTAGAAATTACCTTCCTGTGATGGGCTACTGCTATCTGAGGAGAGTAAGAATGAGAAACAGGCACCTACATTGGCTATTACTGCTCTCTTTGACAGAAGCAGAGGTTTAACTGAAGCCAGGGCAGTATGCCGCTATTGGGAAGACAACTCTACTTTCTGCTGATCTTCAGATTACTTCAAAATCTCCAATGACTATTGTAAGAAATTTGGACAGTCATGTTAGATGACCTGGATCATTCTCTGAAGCTATGCACCTGCAATTTCAGTTAAATATTACCTAAACTGAGTAGGATGGGTTCCATATGCAATTTAATCTGCAACAAACTGAAGAGTAGGCAAATGTTAAACCATTTGAAATAATTGGTTTGGGCTCCAGCACTGAAATTCTGATATTCCTTATAGCTATTGTCTGCATAATGTTTCATCAAACTCCTCTTCAGGACACTAAATCTGAACATGTGTTTCTTTGCTTAGTTATGACAGCATTTCAATCCAGGATTTTTGGCCTCTGATTATAGCTTCCACAGAAACTCTCTTAGCATGTCTTGATTTAGTTCCTAAGGCTACTAGATTTTTCATGGCTAGAGTGCAAAGGTATATAGTCCAACTATATGAACTAACTAGTCCTTATTCCATACTACCTAAATAGGCAGTGCAGGTGAGGCGATGTGAGCTTTTATTGTGTCTTCTCTTTCCAATTTAAGGGTTCGGGGAGTCTAAGCTTCTTCTAAAAAATGAACTACTATCAAAACATTACTATCTTGTCAGATAAAGGCTGTGACAGGTGACATGATCAGCTTTTGACTTGATTTTTTAACTTATCCATGAATCTTAAGCTCCTTAACGAATGCTAGAATACTCTCCAGCTCCCCTCTCAACAGAATCCACTCTTGTAGGATCAGTTGCCTACCTGATTGAAGCCGAGAAACTTTGTTTTCCTTTAGCTGCTAATTGCAGTTTTATTCATTTGTGTATAGAATTTCTGTACTATCCTCATAAAGGCTTATCTCTCGGTCTTAGTATGTTTGTGTTGGTTTAGGTAGAGTTTCATAAGTAATTACTCTTCAAATCTCCTTTTCAAAAGTATATTTCAGTAGGAAATATGTCTTGTGGGATGGATTTAGAATGAAACAATGTGCTGTTAATTCTGTATGTTTTTATAAGATTAAACCATGTGAAAAATGATGCTTAATATGCAGTAACATTTCATAAAACTATGCAGAAGTTGTGAGACTTCATGAATTAATACATTTATAAGCCAAAAAGACAGTGCAATAAAAAGTATATATGAATTTGTCATATATCAGAAAAAGAGAGAGAAAATTTCTGACAAATGTGTCCTCTTACGGTTTCTGAAAATAGCTTCTTTCTGTGAAAATAAAATCTCTTCAAATAGAAACTAAACTTTATTTCCACAAAATATCCATCTTCTCTACTTGTTGCGGAAAGTTGTTCATGTGGAGAGGAGACCCTAAACCTTGCACCAAATTCAACATAAAATAAGAAAATTTAAATGTCATGGAAAATCCAGGTCTGTTTCAGAAATTATGTAAAGTCTAAATTAGGCATTCACGGTCCTACCTCCACTGAAATAAATAACAAATATCTTGACTTGAGTATGAGACAGGACTTAACCCACTTATAATCTGGTCAAAAAACAGGTGCCTGTGATAAAGGACAGATAATCTTGAATTCATTTTTCATTCAGCTGAGTGCAAAAATAACATAATTTGCAAGCAAAATATATGGGAAGAAAGTAATGATCAAGAGCATGGAAGACAAGGAGACTCTTCCCAGCCATCCAGAAAACTTTTATTAACCACTTTTCCCCCTCATTTTCTTTATTTCCTGATGTCTTAAATAATACTGAATTTGTCTGCCCACTGCTTGCTTGCTCTGATCAGTTTGTTCTTTAGCTGTATTACATGCAGTTTACACCATTTGATTACATTATTGCTGAATGCGATACAAATTATTTTCCAAAAGGTATTACATTGACACATAGTATGCCTTACAGTTATCCAAAATTCATTACTGCAGAGAGTTCCCTAGATCTATTTAATCATCAGTAGGAGTGCAAGAGTTTTGCTGAAAGTGCTGTCTGAACCTTAATTTACTTGACCAATATTTGTGTAATAAAGGTCAGAATCAAGGCAGTTTCCTCTCAGTTCTTCCTTTTGAGAGATCTTCAGGTGTGTAACGGCAAATTTAGCAACTGAGTATGAAGAACATGCTGAATTCCTGCTTATGTCAAGAGATGATACTATCCCGTTAATCTATTTTGCAGAAAATGTCTAAAGCCAGGGACCAAGACAGTGATTTAAAGAGAATACATGGGAACTGGCAGGGAATGAATTAGCACCCAGTTCTTTTGCCAGCCTGAACATTTGCAGTTCTCAGCGTGCTAGAACAATGCCAAGACACTGCATGACGTTAAATTGGATTAAACATATAATGATTTCATGGAGAGATAAAGTAGAATAATCCTTTCACTGAATCGAGGGATTCAAATAGCTTACCCTGTTCCTGCAGTATTTCAGGTTAGCCTGATAAAGTACTACAGCAAATGCGCTTTTCAAAACTTGAGTTAGTTTTGGAGGAAGAAGGAGTTTATAGCATGCACAGCATGAATAACAGTTTTTCCTGCTGTGATGTTTTGTGCTTCTGGAGTTGTCATGCGTTAAAGAAAACTTACTTGTTCTCTCAGAGTAAGTCTGGCAACCCTGAAGCAATATAAAAGAATATAAAATGGTAAGGGCCTGAACTGGAATCTAGCTAAAGTATGACTTTTATGTCACAGTTACTGCAGTTTACGCTGTTTAGAGATTTTGAACGTACTTACTTAGAGATTAACTTTTGATTAAAGGGTTGACATTAAAAAAAACCTATTTCATGGGCAGGATTAATTTTACTTAATTTTTCAATATTTCAATTTTTATAACATTGAACTTTCATTTATTGTAAAATAATGCTATTTTTGCCCAGTTAAAAAAGGGGATATTTTGAATATTGCTTCATATGCTTGAAACATTTTGTTCAAGTAATTTTCCAACCAAAGTATGTAAGTATATCTAAGCTATGATCATGCTTTTGAAAAGTCCGCTGCAGGCTGCTCTTTACATCCAAACTACCGGTCTGGTATGTGATATCAGCGGTTTGCTCAGTAAGTGTTTAACAATCATCAACTATTATGTTTGTTTGATGAATGGTGCATTTAGATAAAAAAAAAGCACTGCTTCACTTAACCCTTCTCTGGATCTTGCCTGGCCTGTGACCAGGCCTCTGTGAAAAGCCTGGTTTGCAATTTCATTTGCAGATGCACATTTTTTTATTCAGCTTTTAAAAATAATTTTATTTAATTAATAATATCAGAATAGAGTTTGTCGGAGGAATTGTATTCGTTTCTTTATTTACCATTTCTTCCTTTGATAACGGATCCCTCATCAAATAGAATGATGGTATCTGTCATCACTGTTGCTTATTATTAGTCTCAATGCCTCTGGCAAAGTCACATAAATAAAACGCACTAGCACTTTTATCTTTTGGCATTAAAAACAATGAGGAAATAGTAAAACATTAAGTTACCTGTTCTCAGTCACATGACTAATCCTTGGTCAAGCAAGAACTTGATTCTACTGTTTTTAACGAGATCCCTTCTCACGTGGTCCTACTCTTAAGATAAAGATAACTTTAATAATTGTTATTTTTATTAATTTCTGCATAGTAGTCTTTATCTTCAAATCTGTTGTAATAGAGAATTACATTTAAGAGACAATTAATTTGTAAAAGACAATGCTTTCCATTTTCTTTACAGTATCAAAGCAGAATATAAATTTTGTGGAGCTGCCTCAAAGCACAAATGTAGCTCTTCCTAGAGTTAGCTTCACGTTATCAGCATTTTTTCAGAATCTTACCTTTCTATGCAATTTCAATAGATTTTAATCAATATTCTCAGTGTCTTTATAGAGCTAACCAGCTGAAAAACATTATTTCTTCTTTCAAAATCATTATTTCTTCTTCCTATATTCTGTTGCCAGATCCTGTTTTTTAAAGTCATATTTTTACCAGGTACATAACACGTTTTTCCATAGACAAGCTGATGGACTTTAAAATCAGTGCATTGTTACATTTCAAAGAAAAATTTAACATCATGTGAAGCCCTAATGATCCCTCTAAGACTTAGGCCTCAGCAATGTATTTATGAGGTACTAGACCAGATTTGCTGCATTAAAAGATTCATATGTCATTACTGCAGACGTGTCGTCTTCTGTCCAGCTGTTGAAGAACCGAATCTAACCAAGATTTAAGGAAGGTATTATTTACATACGTGGTGAGGAGATGAAGATGTGCAGGGCTGTCGGATGCCTGCCTTGAGTGAGAAAGTCGCTATGAGCTCTTGTATTATAACATAAAAGCAGCAGTCAAGAGCACAGGCTGCTGGTGCCTGGCCCTGAAACCAAAAGCTTGATTCACATCTAGTGTTATTTGAAACACTTTGGTGCCTATATACTAGACATGGTTAACATGGCTGACGGATGTGACACAGGACTTGCCTTTGTGAACGGGTGGTTGGATATGCAACCATAGCTTGACTGTCACTAGCGACCTCTAGGTTTAAGGAACTGCTTTGAGCCCTGAGTGTGAGATTCAGGTCTATGTTGTAGATGCCTTAGTGTAAGTGCTCATATTTATATGGAGTCTAGGTTATAGTTACGGTCAACAAAGGTAGGAATTATACTTGATCGAGATAGGCTCTATAGGCAACAGAGATCTAACCAATAGAGCCAGTGTTCTCTGGGGAGTCATTGAGTTCATTTCATAGAATCATAGAGTCATAGAATCACCTAGGTTGCAAGGGACCTTTAAGGTCATCGAGTCCAACCATAAACCTAACACTGCCAAAACCACCGCTAAACCATGTCCCTCAGCACTATGTCTACCCGTCCTTTAAATACCCCCAGGGATGATGATTCCACCACTTCCCTGGGCAGCCTGTTCCAATGCTTGATAACCCTTTCTGTGAAGAAATTTTTCCTAATATCCAATCTAAACCTCCCCTGGCGCAACTTGAGGCCATTTCATCTCTTCCTATCGCTTGTTACTTGGGAGAAGAGATCGACTCCCACCTCTCTACAACCTCCTTTCAGGTAGTTTCAGGATGCCATTCATTTCGTTATGAGCTGGATAGCTCTGGAACTGCCACTGACTGTGCAGGTTATGTTTTGATTAATTTACTGGCATTTCAGCTGCCAGCCAGCAGTGCAGGCTTTCAGTAGGTCCTCTGACAGGTCTCTCAGCTGCATGAAGGTGTCTTAGATTCTCTGGGGAACTTCAAATGGCAGTAGACACCTATGTTTAGAAAACTGAACAGAACCCTAGATGTCCACAGACCACAGCAGTCACTTAGACGCCTCACTCGCATGTATTCTGCTGGACAGAGATGCAGTGTGCAGGGCAGAGTGCAGAGATGTACAACTGAAGCTGGCAGTGCCATTTTACATCACAGACAAATACAGGTATTGAGACTCACAGATCTATCATGCCTTTCTGATTCAGTAGTAGGATCCAGGAACCGTCCCAAAAGATACCAGACAGCTTTGTTTATGTGTTTGAATCCTAACTCTACACTAACACACCGACATGGATGTGTTTACAATCTGGAGATGAATCTGACTTTGCAGAGAAGTCAGTTCCATTTTGTGTCTTTGTAACCCCAAGTGTAAAATGAGAGTAGCAAAACTTCCTTCTCAGAAATGCCATACTTTTTAATTAAGTGCTTGGAAAATTATTTGATCGCCTTGATTAAAAAACACTGTAGAACCACCAAGGTTTTTGTTATTTTGACAGCAATTATTGTCTTTCACATAAAAGAGCTTTCTTTTTATAATAAGACTGAAGTTTGAAAGGCATCCAATGATAAATTCAGCTTTCAACACCTAGGTTTTGAATTTGTTACATTTTCTAAGAGTTATCAAAACCTTCTCCAAGAAATCCTAGCAGATTTTAGCTATCCCTTTTCACTGCATATACTTTTTATACCCTGTAGAGCTGTTGGGCCTCAAACCTACTCAGTCTTTGACTTCTCAGATGAGTCCTGTTCTGGATGCCTGGGTATATTGTCTAATGTGTTACGCGTGAATGATAAAGCTATACAAAAAACTGGACACTTCAGCACTTGAGTGTTCACATTTAATTGCAGTTTCAAACAAAAGTAAATACCTCTAGCCACCTGTGCTATTTTGTCCCTCTATTTATTTACCTGATAAAGACTTTGTAATCTCTTAAAAAGAACTGACTACCACCCTCATGCCCAGATCATATACCAGATAGGTATATGAAATTGTTTTGTTCTTCAGAAAATGTAAGATTAGCATTGTAAATACTTTAAGTAATTATTCTTTTTTTTTTTTTTAAATAGAACATGAATCCAAACATAAATCAGAAGTTTTACCCACGTCTTATCAAATACATATATTCCTTTGTTTTGACGACTTCTGGGTCATGGCATCTGGTGTTCTGCAATTAGTATCTTTGCTTATTATTTAAATTAGATATGGTTTAACAAGAATCACTGTGATCTGTACTTATTTCCTCAAAAGGAAATTGTTTGTGAGAGTAAAAGAAAGAAAATTAGAAGAATAGATCTCAGGCACTTTATCTTATATCTGAAAGTACAGATGAAGAAAATGTGATTGAAACAAGAAGAAGCAGCAGAATTGATCAGGAATCTTTTCCATTTAAAATGCTAATCTATTAAAATTAAAACTTTTTTTAGAAGCCTTTTTTTTTATGAAACTGGTGAAAATGTCTACCTATGATGGAATTTTGGGGATAAGTAAAGGTAACCTTGTAGCCTGCTGCTTATGATATTCTACTCAAGGTACTTGGCTAGGACTCCATGCAAGATTTCCAACGGAATTCTTCTAACCACAAAACTGTAGATTTAGATTCTTGTGTTACGTGACACAAATAACTTTTTAAACTTAGTTAAACATGGGGAGCAAATACCAACAGAAAAAGCAAACGCTTGCAGCTTAAGAAGTACATTTTGAGGTAAAGTGCCTAAGCTGGAGCCACTCCAACAAGTCAGTAAGAATGGAGCCTTATACCTACACTGATGACATCCTAATCCCTGGTTTATATTTGGATGGGTGCATCTTTTTCTGCATTTTTCTTAGACTTAAAAATACACTTTTCTAAACCTCTCCACCACTGTGCAACAGAAGAGAGGAGACAGGTCTTCCAATCTCAAAACTTTTGGGATTTCAAAAACTTTTCTTTCCCAAAGGAACCTTTGAAATTGCACTTAAATGAAATATTACTGAGGATCTTATAATATTTTAAAAAGTGTCACTAGCTAAAAAACCAAACCAAAACAAACCCCAAACAAATGTGAGCAACATGTATGTTTCTTGGATTTGAAAGAATTCACCTGACAATTAACAGGCTGGAGGCCTCGATAACTGGGCAGATCTTGGGCAGGGTTATGTATGTTCCCCTTCTTGGCTACTGTAAGAGCTGCAGGATGTCACTGAAGAGAGTCCATGGCTTCCTGAAGTTGGCTGGAGGTGAACAGCTGTGTGCTCCTGTTTCTTTGCTGTCAGTCTGATTCAAATCTTTAACACCTACAAAGGTGAACTTGGGTCATCATGCAATGCTTTCCTTTACCCCGAAGAAAAACCTTCTTCTTCATTTAAGAGAAGTTATGGCAGAATGATTTCGTCTCTACTTTTAAAATGAAATTCCAGCTTTGGTCCCATGCTTATGTTGGCCTGTGGCTGCAATTGATTGGGCTTTTGTGGTTTAACAGTTTTCCGGCCTTTATAGCTTGCCTTGCAGAAGTTGAAGATATCAAATGTGCTTAGATTTGTTTCTATTTTTTGAATAGGCAGATGTGTTTTAGGTACTTGTGCCTACAATTTGTATCTGGCAAGTATTATTAATGCAGACAAACTCTGCCCCTGTTCTTACTGTGGTTAAGAAAACACATTTTGCTGGGCAGCTGTTACCAAAATACAGAAAAATTAGCTTAAACATTAGCTGTAATTTATAGGCAGGTATGAAAGAACTGAGGTGAGGAGAATGAGTAACTTTTTTAGGGTAATGTTGTACAAGAGACGATAGGCTTTCCCAGACATTAACACTTATTAAATTGGGTAAGAGGCAAGGCCATTTTACATCTAAATAAGAATATCCACAAAAAGAACTTGGTTCACTTGAGTGCAGTACATTGTGCCTTTAGCTAACTCGAACTTATCTGCAAGTCTTTCAGTGGCCGACTGCTAAGGTGGCGAATTAATGAAAAGAAATGTAGACAACAAATGGATCCTGACAAGGTGGTTTGATGCAGGCCTCTTCAGTACAGATTTGACCCAGATACATTCCAAGCTACTGCTGATAAGAAACCAATTATTAAGCATTAAGTTTTTGGGGCAGTGCCTGGTAGTTAGGGAACCTTTATGAGTGTTTTATTTCACATATAAAGCTCCAATTGTCTTTAGAATGGGGTATCAAAAAAAGGGTTTGTCTCATGACTCCTTGACATCTCTTGTTCCCTTCTGCCCTGTACCAGTTTCTGTGTTGTGTATGTTTAATCGTGCACTGTTCTCTGAACAGCAATTAAAGCCCAATTTGACTTGTTGCTGTGTGAGATGATAAGAGCTCTGGCTGTCAGCACGGTCAAAGATCAACCATTACCCCATAGAGAGCTTGCTGAAGCTTCATAATTTATTCTGCTGAAAGCTCCTCTGAGAACAGGACAGACTTTGCAGCTGTTGGTGTGCTTCTCCAGTTGTAATGCTCCTGGAGAAAAAACAAAATCCAGTTATATTATAGCTATTCCTGGAGCTCTTACTCATATGTGACAAAACAAGGGATTCCTTTTTTTCTTGTTTTTTTTTCTTTTATTTTTTAAGATTTAAGCTGGTATAAGATGTCATTTGAGCATATTTAAACGTTTATGTGTGCAGTTAAGGAAATCAAAGAAACATCGTTGTTGCTAAACACTCCACTGAAAGACTCTGCTTTCCTTCAAGTGCATATAAGTGAAATAGGGTCTGAAAGATCATTTACATGTAAAGATTCAATTAAACTGTCATACTTCTTTATGGTACTAAGGGAGAATAACCAATAAAGCATCTGTGCGCGAAGAACATCTACAGTATAATGTGCAGTCAATAGTTGTGAATTGTGTAGTCACTCCTAGCAAAAAACCTTGAGCCTGGCATTTTCCATAAATAAAGGAGCCATAGAATCCATCAGAGATGGAAAACTGATATTAAGTCATCAGTGGAAAATGTTGAAATTATCTTTTGCTGCAGCTTTTCCAGAACTTTGTCCTATCACATTTCACTATCTTAGCCATTAAACTTCCACCATTCTTCTCAAGACACAGTTCCAGATGCATTTAAGAAATTCAGTCTAACCAACAGCTAGTAACTTCCTACTAACAATCTGAATGTTTATTTTGTATTCCTTTCTGAATTACTGAGCAGTGAAAATTACCCAGCTGCTGATAAAAATATGCCAAAGAACCTCCTCCAAACTTCCCTTATTTTATTTGAGTAATTTGCTGCGGAGGACTGAAGCTCAGCTCACCTCTTCTCAAGCTTTGCTTGTTGATGCCTCATGTTTGTGTCTTACATCTGAGGAACTTTTTGGATGAACTCTGAGTAACCGGATCTGTGAGACTTCCATTCACTCATTTGTTCTACAGAGGTTCTTCAAAGCGGTTGGTCTCAGAGGAAAGGACACTGAACCTCTTCCTCAGTCCTGGGAAAAAATAATACTATGACAGAGTTCTCAGAGTGCTTCTTATACACAAACTCCCTTACCTGACCCTGAGAATAGTTATAACATTTTTCTCTGCACAATACCCCCACTTATCGCTGATAAATTTCAGAGACATCCCCAGTATTCTCCATTACTCCATTTCAGTAATCTGCATTTTCAGTACAATGCTCATTTTTTTCACCTTCTGCCATATCAGTTCTTAAGATTTGCGTAGTGCATTATATGACTTTACACTGATACCTTCCAACTTTCATATTCTTAGATGAAGTTATCTGCACAACAGTAGTACTAAATTAGGGAAACCAGAATAGCTGTTCAAAGTCTTTGTTACTACCCAAACCCAAAGGCTCAGAATTTTGTCTTTAGTTAGCTAAGTCAAAGATTCCAATAAACACTGTTTTGTTTGCATGCCAAACAGCAACTAACTGGGGATCAAAACTAAATAGATTTTAAATAACTTGATGAAGTAACCATATGGATAATTTGTGTGTTCAAGGATTCATAGTTGTTCACACCGCAATTTTTACAAATTCTGCCATTGATTTTTTTTTTAATTATGTTATAGGTCAATATATTTGTATGAATTGCAGAACATAATTTTATTGTGAGAATGAAGTTACAGTCTTGAGCTTTAACATTTTGTTTTGAGTGGACATTTTAATGCACGTTAGTTCACATTTTCCTTCTTTACTCACTCTTGACTGTTAAAATATTAGTGCCAGCAACAGCAGAGCTTTGTAAACTAAGTCTTTCCTTCCTTCCTTTTGGCCTGATGAGGCCAGTTGATACTAGAGGGTGCAGTGCCAAATAAATACCACTAAAGGAGAAAAGAATGGATAGAAGTAGATTTTCATTTTTTGTCTAAACATTAGTATTCTTTTACATATGCTGAAGCCATTGGTATGTACTACAAAGGGAAAAAAAAAAGTGGGCATTTTCATTGTAAAAATAGGCATCACAAACTAGTAAAAAAAATAAGATTTCTGCCCATCTTTTGCATTTGGTATGTAAAAGAAGTTAAAGAAAGAGGCAACTGGAACATCAAGGCTGAAATTTCCAGAAAAACTAGCTTCCTGGTTTAAGCATTAATTTGAAATAGAATCCTTGAATGTGAAGAAGTGTTGACCTTTATTCTTTAACACAGAAAATCTGAGCTCTCTGGAGTTTTTTATGTGTAGCTGCTTTGAATGAGGTCTTAAAAATAGATCCTACAGCTTGGATAGTTTTGTTTGTTGTAATGTCTAATTTATACCTCTCTTTTTTGCGTTGCCATTATGGCGTTTCAAATGAGACCTAGAATTTTTTTTTCAACATCAAACTGTAAAGGTTCCAGGACAACTTCCCTGGAGTAGGGTTTTCACCCAGTATCCTTAGCCAGATTTTCCATCCCTGTGTGATTCAGTCAAATTATCTGTCTCCTTGCTATCCACCCCTTTATGTCAATTGTCTGCAACAGAACTCCGTGGCACACAAAGCCTGTGTTGCTTTTCTCCAGTGCTTAGTTTTGAACAAAGTTGTTGGTAATAAAATGTTCGTGCCTCATTCCAGTGAAATGCTTTAGTCATAGAAATCTACTTTACAACATATTTTAATGTTTTCAGGTATGCTAATCAGCTCTCTGCGTCATTAGGATTCAATGTTGCACACAGTAAAGAAGCTTTCTCTCTTCTACTGAAAAGTAGTTATGAGATTCATAAAGCTGTTATTCATGGTCCAGCCCTGTGCAAATGGAAACAGAAGATGAGAATAAACCTCTTTGTTGAGGCCATTTATCATTGACTGCGGAATTTTCCCCCAAGCAGTCCTCTAATAATTTTGCTCTGATTGTGGGCATTTCTGTGTGACCAGGTTGCAGGCTACACAGCGAGTCTGTAATCCCTGAAACAATGTGAGGTCAATCGTTTCCCTGCATATGAAGTAAGCATGAGGCAGTGAAGAAGGTTCTAAAAACAATTGTCTGGTGTTTTCAATGAGCAGCATGAAGAACATGTGAAAAAAACCTACCTTATATCATGTTTTAAATATTTCTTTTAATGGAAGAGTACGCTCCCAGCTTAACATTGTATTTGAACATATTCTTTTAGAAATGGGGACATACTTAATCCTTCACTGGGGATGAATTGCTCAGTCACAATCGCTCTGTGTATTAGAAGATCGTTGTAAGTTACTGTTCAGCTAAATATAGCCTTCAACCCTACTGTTTTATAAAGAGTTTCAGAAGTGATAATAAGCTCAATATGAAAAATGTTGTTTGGCACAGCAGAAAACATCGGACAGATTTTAACTTAATATGTAAATGATAGATAAGATAAATCCAAGAGTAGACTATGTAGCTAGTAAAACTGTAAAGGAAATGTATTTTGCATGTTTTTGGCCGATAAAAGAACTAAATGAATTTTTCCACATTAGCAATTCCACATTTTAATATTTTTTATTTTAAAAGAAGTTATTAGAAAAAATGATCACTGTTGAAGTACTGCATATTTAAAGAACTATCTCAAGTATTCAATATATTGATGAAGATTTGGATTTAAATTGTATTCCTACTTTTCTCAATATAATATATTTTCCTTGTAAAAAGTCTTTCAGTGAGGACATATTGAAAAAATAATGAAATTAACCTTTGGGTAATTTAAAGGCACACGTTCTTCCAAATGTTGTAAGAGATAAAGTGTTTGGGGTCCAAAACTAATTACTGACAACAAAACAGTTCCCTGACATTAAAAATTTGCACAAGACGTAGAATTAAATTAATAACAAGTGTACACATAGACTTTTTTACTACAACCTTAGACTTTTTTTGGTCTTTCTCTCCTTATATACAAACAATAACAGCCTCTAGCCCAAAACCATAGACCTAGTGGTCTGTACCTCAAAATTTTGCAACGTGATTATAATGAAGGAATACAAATAATTTTTTTCCTGCATCTTCATTAACAAAAGCCTAAATTAATCTTCATCTTCAGGCATGTGCCTGAGATAAAGTCAGTGAAAAGAATTAGGCTGCTCCTCAGGGCAACACTCCCATCCTAAAACAAGTGGGATAAATCATCTTCTAGAGGGAACTGTCTCCTTATATTAGATGGAGACTAGACAAATACCTTTGTTAAGGCCAGTCAGTTTCAAGTGGTCAAAATTAAGTGAGATGAATCTCTCTGGATCCCTCTAAGATCTTAATTGGTTTCTGGAGCATCTTTTTTCTTGCAGAGGTAGCCTAAAGCAAAACTGCTCCTCACTATAGTGCCTTAGCTATATACCTGAATTCAGACTGTATGTCTACATTTGTGATCCTACTTTGAAAGTTAAACTGTAAACCAATAGTCTTGACAGTAATCATTGGTCACATGGGTAGTCACCTTCCAACCCCTGTGGTTCTGTGATTCTGAGATTCCATGATCAGACCTTTGGAGTGTGATCTAAAGAAAATCTCCTACATCTGCCTAAATGTGTTCTTCTACAAACTGAAAATCTTTCTTACTTACCTATTAAAATCCAAGGTTTAGTAAGTGATTGTAAAGTTCTCTTCAGCTGGACACACTTACTATCTTTCACAAGAACTAAAAGGAAAACAAAATGTGATGTATTGTAGGAGATAAAAAAGGAAACATTCTACGTTTGAGCTGGTTCATTTCCTTTCAGTAGTCTCAATATGGGTGATTAGAATCAATGATATAGAATACTACTTTTCTTTAAGTATAGAGGACAAAACCACTTTGTACGAAAAGATGGGCAAATTTACTCTATTATCTACGCTTGAACAGCTGCTTTCTCTGAAATCCTTTCCTTTAACCTCTCTTAGAATAGGTAAACACACTTTGAGAAAGGTTTTGTGTCCTAAGAGAACAAAACAAAACAAAGCATGAGCCTGAAAATGGTTCTCAAATATCATCTTAAAACCTTTGAAAGAGAGCAGAAACAATCTAGAATAAATTTTAAAGAGTCTGGAAATTGAGTAAAATCACAGAATATTTCAGGTTGGAAAGGACCTCTGCAAGGCAGTCTAGTCCAACCACCCACTCAAAGCAGACTAGCTAGACCAGGTTGCTGAATGGGCCATGTCCAGTCAATTTTTGAAAATATGCAGGGACGGAGAGTCCACAGCCTCTCTGGGGAACCTGTTATAGTGACCACACTCATGGTAAAAAATTTTTCCATAATTTTTCAAGAATTTTCTTTGCTCCAACTTGTGTCATTGTGTCTTATCTTATCACCGTGCACATCTAAGAAGAATCAGGCTCTGTGTTCTGTATGCCCTCCTATCAAGTAGTTGAAGACAGCAATAAGGTCTGTCCTTGGTCTTCTTAAGACCGGACAATCACAGTTCCCTCAGGATCTCCTCATTTGTCATATGCTCCAGTCCCCTGACCTTCTTGGTGGCCTTCTGCTGGACTCACCAGTGTATTAGTTTATTCTTTTTATATTGAGGAATCCCAAACAGGATACAGCACTCCAGATGCGCTGTTGTAAGTGCTTGAACAGAAGGGAAGGATCAGTTCCCTCAACCAGTTGGTGACACTCCTACTAATACAGCCCAAGATGCTGTCTGCCTTCTTTGCTGCAAGGGTGCATCGTTGGCTCGTGTTCAACTTTGTGTCCGCTGGGACCTCTGATCCTCTGCACAGCTGGTTTCTAGCCAGTCAGCCCCTTGCCTGTATTGGTGCATGAGTTATTCCCATTATTATTCCTCCCTAGGTACAGGACTTTGCACTTTGTTGAATCATGAAAAGATAATCTAAAACTGAGATATATATCGGTAATCTATGAATATACAGAGGACTAGACCCAAGGCATGTGCTGCTGGCATGGAGGAGATTTTCTTTATTCTTATTGCTTCTTGGTTTTGATTGTGTATCTATTCAATTGTATTTGACATTACTACGAACATGTGTATGGTTGTGGGATAAGAATCATGTATTTACTTGATTAAATTATTCGTATGTGTTAATAGTTTACATTGGAAGTTCAACTCCCTCTGAAATATATATTCAAGGTGCTCCTACACCCTTGAATTATAATCACCATCCTGCCCAGGTAAGGATCCTGGTATTGGCTTTTCTGCTGAAAAATATTCTTACTGGGTAATATTTCTTAAAATAATCCTACTAAGAAAGTAATTAATGTTGTCTGTAAAGCCTGATAAAACTATTGTTAGTATATGACATATTCATTCACAGTGTCTTAGGGCTACACTGAAAATTTAACAAAGATCTCATGTTTATTTCTGTTTTTCACGATTGCATATTAGTAGAGGATGGTATGAAATTATGCCCCCTCTTCCTTTACTGTTTGCTGTGTGGAAGATGTTTATCTACTAGACTCTCATCTTGGTAATTTTTGTGGGTGCTAAACTAATTCTAGCAATGAAATGCAGGAAGATTGGCATGGGAAGAAAGCAGATGCAGCAAAAATGAAGGATGAGTTTGAGTGCTAAAAAATGAAGTAGTTTGTCATTCTGTCACATAACCCATTCGTTCAGACTATTCACCCCTTAACAGTACCAAAAATACTGCTTGAAGTAGTTGTTGACTTTCTATTCTAATTCTATCCCTGAAGCTCAACACCTACCTGATTTTTTTCCTTTCTTAAACTATTGTAGAAAAGGTGCAATAATCTACTTCTTTCAAAGCCTGGACATGAGAAGGCAGTCTAATGAGAGACACAATTTGTTTTCTAATTCTCTGGCCTCTGCTGGCACGTGATAATACCTCTTTATCTTTTTTTTTAATTTCCATGTTTTGCTTTTTGAGCATTAGATTTTGTGCAGTGCCATGAAGTGAGAGAGAGATGTGAGGTGTTTTTTTGTTGGGTAGACTTCAGTTCCTCATGTGGAAAATTGGACTACCAAAAGGAAACACCTGCTTTCATCTTGAACACCCACATTTCTTCAGCTCCACAATATTGTTCCACGATTTCCCACATTTCCACTTAGTAGAACACCCAGCTGCACTCCAAGGTCAAGACTTTACTAAGACTCAAAACACAACTTGCTGTTTAAAGTAAATAAGACATGGCTGGGCAAGCACACCAACATCTAACATCACATCAAAAGAAAATGACAGCACATGTGAAAATGTCACTTCAACAGGATGAAGAAAGAACTGTAAGCAGATGTGTTCAGTTTTAAATGTCCTGTTTATAGACATGCAAGCCAGAACCACCTGAGTTATTATCATAGATAAAGAATACTGAGTAAATCATCATCAGCAAGTCAACATTTCTCTGGGAAGTTATTATTATAGACAATAGCTATCTTACATGTGTTTCCACAAGTACATTTCAAAAGGAAGCTATTCTTTTTCCTACGTATAAAAGAAGCTTGCCTTTACATGTAATCCTCTGTACTAGGTAAAGAGGTGTCAAAAGTAACATGGAATTAGTAGAGAACAAATGTTGATATAATGTCAAAGAGAAAAAACCAAACACAATAACTGATCTAAAGCAGATATCTACCTCAGAATTTTGTACTGTTGCCCAATTGTCTAAATGCCTGAAACACAAAATCAACAAGAAAAACAAAATACCTTGAAAGTTTCCTGGAAAACCTGTCACAACACCACAACCTACTCAGGCAGGTTTGTTCTTTCTCTGTTTTCTTTTTTGGGGGATTAATATGAAAAGGTTTCCTGATTCTTGGAGAAGGAAAGGATTTTGAATTATATCACTTCTGTGGGGAATCTTTTCTTATAGGTTTACCCTCAAGCAAAATAATTCTGTTTTTGTAAAGTTTCACTATAATAAGCTAATCAGTCAGCCAATAAAATTCTCTGGAAATTTTAGGTTTTAGTCAACATATTTTCCATGGGTAAAAATATATATAAAACATTCCATATAGTTACTTTAACACTAGTTTATGATTATACTATATATAACATGTAGGTTTTACACATTATTTTTAATCATGCTACTTGCAATACCTTCTACAGCTGTCTACGTTGGCCTAGACTAAAAGCTCTTTAAAGCATTTTTCTGAGTACTTCTTCAAGTTTATTTACCCAGAGAAAGGTAAGAAATTCAAATGAATTTGCCAATATGCAATACCATATACTTACATATATAAATTTCATGTTTTAAAATAATATCTGAATCATTCCGCTCTGCCTCAAATATATAAAACTGTCTGATTTATGCTACTTGCAGTTATTCTGCTGAACCTGCAACTCTCACCATCAGCTCATAAATGAAAAGATTGACACAACTGTGTCAGCTCCAATAAAGGTCTGTTTATCAGAGGTGAGCTATGAACAGAAGTTTTTGTAAACATTTTGTCCTACAAGTTGTTTATTATGTTGTCGTAAGGTTGCCTACACCCATAATTTTGTACTAGATTATGTTTCACCACCCTTCTCAGTGACTGCTTCACTCTCAGAATGCACTGGGTGTAGAAAACTAATGAAAATATTAACAATAAAGTATTTCCTGTACAATTTAAATTCCTGAGAAGAGCATTAGCAGCCTACACAATATATCAAAGTGATATTTTCAAAAGCACCCAGGGATCATGTCATTAGAGACCTTATTTTGGTGTCTAGCCTGCATCTTTGGCTACAGAGAAGGACAACATGGATGGGATGAACATGAGCAAATGCAGATTACCTACAGCGCTGCCTGAAACAGGCCGGGTGAATCACACCTCCGTATATCTCTCACTGTCTTTAAAGGTGACAAGCTCTGCTGTAGTTGTCTATACCACAGAAGTCTTAAGTTAGATGAAACTAACCCTACTTATAGTAACATCTGATGTGCTTACTCTCCTCACAGACCAAAGAATCTGGTATTCTTGGTTTCTCAGTCCCTCCAGGAGTAAAGGAAGAAGGGGACCCTCCATTCAAATTATTTTGTAGCCTGGTACACCAAAACATTTGGAAGGGAGAAAAGAAGGTATGAATTGTTTCCTCTCCAAGATAGGAGAGGGGAAATATACCTCCATTTCCTTCTTCTTGGAGAATACCTCAGGCATCAAAGTTTCATATAAAAGTCTGTCATTCTTTCAACAAAAAACGTCACCTAGTCCCTCTTGCCTAAAAGGCAGAATACAGAATCTAAGCACAAGGAAGTGTTTCAAAGTTGTGATGCCCAGCTCTATACTAACCTAGGCGTGACTCTATATCTGGAAGAAACAGATTTCTGATGCACATCTACTTCGGCGTTTTCAACTGGTCAATTTAGAACAAAGGTTTTTTGCGAAACCCAGCCTGAGAGCCTAACCTTTTCCTAGGCAGGACAAGCATTTGGCACCATGCACTCAGCTGTAGCATCTAGTACCTAACTTTTTCTTTGGATATGGCTTTTCAGTTCCAGTCACAGGAAACTAAATGCCCAACCACCACTGAGATTATGCCCCTAAATGATGATCTGATGTTACAATGGATGCTTGTGAAGAAGCAGAAAGCCGAACTGATGAATTGCTAGGTCCTGGGCTATTATCTGAAACTTCTATGCTTTCTTCCCCCAACAATATTGTTGCCAGAGTATCAGGGTGGTTGAAACACACCGATAATTTCTTAGGCAGAGGAGCAATTACCATATCCTCATGGCAATATATCATGTACAGTAAACAATTTATGACATAGCTCAGGAATACATATTCAAAGGAAGTTTGAAATATTTGGCAGTCAGTGAACTTCTTTGTACAGCGTATTAGCTCATCTCTAATATAAATACTTGCACACAGTAGCAGAGATCTGTTATAGGAGTATGCTAGCTAAAGTTATTTAGGTAAATCAGGAAATTTCAGACCAAATATTTATGTCAGAAATTATGGAGCCATTTATATCCCTATTTTTAGCACACTGAAAACAGTAACGGAAAAACAGGATTTAATAGGCTTTAATAGGTAAAGTAAGAAGCAGGAAAAAAGGGATTTCCATAAGAGGCCCTGATTTCTATAAGGGGACCATTCTTTTTTCGAACTTCTCACTGGCATAATAACCTAAGTAGGAACCCTTTTATAGACTTTGCAGAAGGCATGCGCCAGGGGCTACCTTTCATCTCTGCAACCAAAGGCTGCCCTACCCCACTTTTCAGGCATCTCTACCTTATGTCAGGGGATCTGCCCCATTTATTGCTGTCCCCTGTACGGGTGGTTACAAAGACCTTTACAACAGAACCACAGTTGCGTACTTTTCAGAAAACTTCTGACTTCAGTACACACTTCTTCAGTCATCTCCAATAAGTATCTGGTCCTGCAACAGAGAAGTCAATGGAAATGATTTAATAAGGTGCAGGTGCAAACCAAAGTGTTACAACTTCTTGTATAAGTAAAGAGGGATGGAAATGGACATTGTGCACATTAGGACAACTTTTACCTCAAGCGACGAAAAATTTGACTGTCCTTTTTCATTACTCTGTGTGATAATGAAAGTCATCTATTTTTCTGACATGGAATAAAATTGTTTTGAAGTTGGCCCCTTTATATGTGCTGTAACTGAAATTCAAAATGGGCTATAACTCGGATCCGTACATTTGAAAACCTCTAGCAAAAATAGGTGATTTCATTAGTTCAGAGAAGATGTGATACACATGGTGAAGTCTCAGTTTAACACTAATTTTGCCCTTGAAAACTCATGCTGCTGGTTTTTGAAGGAGTAGAATATCAAGAACTCTATTCCCAAAATAGCATGAAATCCTTATCAAGAAAGGATATCAGCAACCTTCAATTTTAGCAAGTCTTTCCTCTTTCTTCTCCAGGTTTCCTTTATCATCTAACATTTGACCCATACTTATCAATATGTATTGTAAAACTTCTTAAACTTGTCAACAGAGAAACTATAGTTGAAATGTAGGTAGAGATAAATATAACTTCACAACTTGTTTCCCATGATCCACCCATGAGCAACTTGTTTGAGGTTTGTGGCTTCTTCCTCAGAGAAAGCTCCCTCATTGTCTTCAAAGAATGATTGATTCAGTAAGCTGGTCTGAGGACAAGAAGTCACGGGAGAGGTCTCTGCCCTAGTATCATGGCCTGGAAGAATGGTGATAGGTTATCGTTTCCCTTTTGTTGCAATGAATTCGGTTCATGGATATGCTACGGATAAACATCTAACAGGAACCAATCCCTTTTAGAATTGCTCTCAGACCTGGCAGGCAAAGAATCCTTGAGACTGTTGTGAACTGTACACCAGAAAGTCTGCTGTGCCTTTTAGAGTCTTACGTAACATTGGAAGAGTATGTTGAAATGTCATTTAATGAAGGTATTATGGGATAGGCGAACTTTTTAGTTTTGATCTAGACTTTGATCAGTGAGCATTAATTGCTAGGAAAGGGCATTTTATTTACGGGAGTGAGCAAATAGAAACAATGTTTCCTGTGCCTTTTATCTTTCAGTTCTCAGAAATTATTGCCTTCTGCACTGCGAAAGATCAGTCAAGCTTAGTGATTACTATAATATATACACATATACATATATATATTAACATTTTTATGATGAAATTATTATTTCTGAATATCTGATCAGATAGACTTTTCCTACCTTGTCCCTTCTTCCATTTATTTTGTTTTTCCTATTAGTTACCAGCCTAGAAAAATGATACCTCATTCTGTTTCTCCTACAGTAACCTGGTCTGATTTACAGTTCAGTGCAGATATGTTTAAAACCCATGATGAAATAGTCCGTTCTCGTATGTAGTTTAACATCTACATGAAGGCTCGTGACTGAGCTACAAATGGAAAAAGCACATAAATTAATGCAGCCTCCTGATCTTCACCTTTACAATGCCCTTTTGTTCTATAAGTTTCCATATGGGAAGATTAGGGAGGGTCAGTAAACAGAAATGTCAGTTGCACTTCTTAAGAGAGCTAAGTGCTCTGCCTGTAGAGTCAGCAACTTCCCATTGACTTTCAAATAATCTGAAATAGATGAGTTCCTTTCACAGCATGAAAATTCTGGCTGGGGCAGTGGGTATTGTCTTCTGATTCCCTACTCTTAGACTCGCAGCAATGTGACTGAGCCACCTGGCTAGAGAGGGGTTTGCCACTTTTACTGTATCAAAAGCAGGGATTATCTCATCAAATGCATGTACTATCGGTTCCTCATTCCAGTCAATACATTTCCTTTATAACGCATCTTTTCCTTTATAATTTCTAAATATGGCAAATGTTTTGTGACAGATTCACAGGCAGATGAACTGTCCAATTCTTGTATGTGTTTGCACCTAATGGTGTTCTCTAGGACTGTGGGGAAATAAAGAAGATTTTGAAGGGTCATGGAACAGATGTAAGGTATAGGGGATGCTGTCCACAGGCTATAATTTGGCTTTCTGGGTTTAAATTTCAAGGAGGACAGAGGTTATGGGAGAACATGTCACAGTTAAATGGCTCACCCGTTCTGCTTTTAGGAAATTACCTTATGAAGTAGCTTCTGAGCCATGAAACCTTGTGCAGAAACAGATCTGTAAGTCTGATGCTGCAGCTCAGCCTTTGGCTGATGTAAGAGTTTCAGGATCAGCGCTTAAGAAGATAATTTTGATGTACCATGGATAGAAAAATGTAACAGGTTAATTTGCTACCTGTACAGTCTCCCACTATACACACTGTTCAGACAAGCGGTTCTAAATAAAACAGATGTCCAAAGCCCACATGATTATAAGGTCACTGAGATGGGCTTTAAGATAAACAGTGATGCTTATAAGGTCACTGAGATGGGCTTTAAGATACACAGTGCTGTCCAGTTCATAACACAGAAGCTTTGGAAGGAATTTGGATCCTAATAATTGACCTAAAGATGTGACTGTTTATTCCAACCATTTACAAACACAGGGAATTATGCAATGCTCTGACATCATTTCTGCTAGCAGCTGGAAACCTCCGCTGAACATCTGTCTGAATTGCTGTTCTCACAATTCAGTTGCCAAAACTAGCTGAGTAACCTAAAATGATATTCCAATTTTTATTTCTTTATAAATATTTCTGTTCTTTTTGATGGCAAAGTACTTTTGTGAAAACTCCTCTTTCAACAATTCTTCACGCCATTTCTATAGCCTTTAGTTAAATTTTGTAGAACACTGGGACATGTGTCACTCTATCAGAAGATTCATGAGATTCATTTGCTCTAGCTGATATTTACATGTTGACAGCTTGCTTTGCAAGGATTGCTTGCTCCTTTTGGAAGCAGGGGCAATTTTAACCAGGGGCCTCAATTCTGAAAAGGCAAAAATGCTGTGGGGTATTTTAGCTTACATTAAAAGAAAAGGATCATCATCTCAAAATATGAAAAAAGTAAGAAAAATGTTTGGCCCTTTCATTATATCTACAAGTCTAAGCAGAGTAAGTAGAAAAGCAAAGTGACTAAGGGAGGGAGAGGTTCCCTTCCCCATAATCTGAATTTGCTATGGGCAGGTATACTTTTAGACTATCTGCATTGATCTCCACCTGTATCCTGAATACAACATGGAATAACAGGAGAGACAACCTAATTTTCCAGATGGAGAGCAAAGAACTCTGATTCTGAACTAATTTTAATTGTGTTCTTAGCTCTTAGCATTGTGTTTATTTCTCTTAATGTACCTCAAAATCGGTTAATTGAATTGCACTCTGGAATTGCCTGTTCCGGATCACTGAATTGAGCAGCTTGCACTGAGTACTTCTGATTTACACGTGTTCCTTTTATTTATGTTCATAAACTTGAAGCATGATATTCCCATGTTTAATCTCTTTATATTTCAGTTCAATTGTAAAATAGGCATTATTATGGTTTGATATAAGGGTTATTCTTTGGGATGGGTATTTTTGTGTGTGAACTTGTGTGCAAAAAAAGGTTCAAAAATTCATGTTTCAGCTTCATTTAAGGGGTAGCAAGTCCCCCCAAAAAATCATGACCACTTGATTGTGAAGGGGTACACTGGACAAAAGACTAATGTCTTTACAAGCCCCACTTACTTTCTTCTGAAAAAAATGAATTTAAAAAAAAAAACAGTCTGTAAGACTTTACATGGTGGGAATGATTAATTTCCTTATAACTAAATAACACAGAATTTTCATGGTGTTTTTCACAGATTCAGCAGAAGTTGGGTTTTGGAACTGATTCCATCCTCATTTATCCTTCCATTAACATAGAAGCCAGAGAAATTATACTATGTAAAATGGATATAAGTGGCAGCAGAACTGGGATTTGAGACACACCTCTCCCTCCACTGGTGACAACTGTTACTTCTGGCAGTAGGAAAAGCCACGTAGCTGGTATATTGGAAGATAACTGCCCAGTTCTTAAATGTTAAGAATGTCCAACTCCATGCAATAGGTTATCTATACATCCTGACCCAATCGGGTTTTTTTAAGTCTGTCCTTTATGGGTCTTGTTAAGTCTACTCTGTCTCCCAAATAAGCCATGAGGTCATCAGGCCACATAATTTATTAAAGTGCATTTTGTGAACAGGGAGTTCATCCGTGAGGATATTGTGTTTCCCAAGGAAGTTAGGAAGAAATTTGCCAGAAAGGAACTAAGGTTAAAAATTCAACAGATATCCGTTTCTCTGGAGTTCCTCTAAAAGATTTTTCTGAACAGATGTGAGATGGAAGCAGAAAGAAATGCTGAAATGAAGGGTACCAATGTGGTGAGCTGCACCTCTAAAATGAAAACCAATCCAACCGGAATGCAAAAAACCCCCTAGTATCCAGTAGGCTAATTGCACTATAATGCAAAAACCTAGATCCGCAAGAGGATTCAGCCCTTATAGCTATTTCAAATTCAATATTCTCAATTTCCACCCTTCAGCAGTTACCTCACTCTCCAGATGCCTGTTACAGATATGCCATTCTAAGCTTGTTGGAGTGTCTTTGTCTTGGGAGTGCTAGGCACCTGGGCACACAGCTCATCCTTGTGTCCCAGAGCACACCCAGAATATGTGTCCTACAGCTGTCTTTGATGGGTAGGTCTCATCTGCTAGCTGCTCATATTCTACATCATGCTTAGTATAGAAACCAGTTTGTGCAATAGTATCGGGTCTTCATTCTCTCCTTTACTCAATAACTGGCTCATTGGAGTACTTACCTGAGCTGTAAGAGGTGCTGTTCCTTACAGCTTCTGCATGAGTTGATCTGGAGATTGTATCTCTAAAATTTGTGGATAAAAACACCAGGCTTTTGAGTGCTGATGGGTGGAGGAGAAAGAGGGTCTCTAACTCTTCTGCTGAAACTGTTTTTCTTTACATGGCAATGTTAAACATGTATTGGGGCAAAGAAACAGAGAATGACTCTGGAAGCTAATAATGGGGAAACTCAACTGGCAGTGGGATGACCTCCTTCAGAGTGCCTACTCCAGTGAGGCAGTTTTCACAAAGTGGAATTTATTCCACAGGTGAGACTGAGAAAACCTTGATCCTGGCTCTTTGACAACAACATGGTCAGAGCTTTCCTGCAAGAAATCAGAGCTGGAAGGAAGCACAAAAGACAATTTCATTTGTATTTCTTCACATATCAAGTGAACATTAGGCTTTTGGGAGAATTGGAGAAGGCAACATAAATGCTTCTTAAACTGCTGAATAGATGTGTAACAGAGGATCGTAGCAGGTGCAGGTCTTGGAAGGGCCTCACAACAGAAAATCCCAAATACAAGTAATCGTTTAACTTAATAAGAACTGTAGAATAGAAGTTTTGTCTTTCATCCCAGTAGTCATTACTGGCCAACATGATAGCTTAGATTGCTGGCTTCTCTGGAAAATCACCTTCTGTTGTACAGGCAACCTAGGCAAACACTAGCTCTGTGGATTGTGCTGAGCAGCAAGGTGCCTGGAATACAGGGACTGCAGTCTTTTTGGGGCATGGCTCCTGTGTGATTAGAAGCTTGGGAATGCTGTAGTCCCATTTCTCAGAGCTACCTTCAGAGCGGTTTTGAACATACACTGAAGGCACCGTGGTATGAGCTCAAAGTACTGCCTGGCTTGGTCGGTTGTAGGTACTGCTGCAATCTTGCAGATAGTAAATGTTAGTATTTCATCAGAAAAAAGCACTGTTAGAGCAGCCACTAGCTGCATTATAATAATTACATGCTTAATGAGGCCTTAAATCCCCTCTTGTATTACAGCTGGGGTATTTTCATGTTAAATAGTTAATGCCTCTGCTGCCTCCAAGCAGCTGACTATAGGGTGTAATTTTACAATCAGTTTAGGTTAATACATGTCACCTCTGCAGCTATGATGAATAGCACAGTCTTTCCCTTAATACTGGCCATGTATTGTCACTCTTCTATGCCAGCAACTGTGCGACTTCATGGACGGTTTGATAGGTCCCTAATCTGGCTTCAGGTTAGCTTTCAACCAGACAAGCTTTCTTATCCAGCTGCCAAATGCTTATTTAATCATTTGGGTGGGCACAGTGGAAGAGGATGGGGTGCGCATCTGGAGTGACAAGGTGTGCAAAGGCTGGTTTCCACCAGATGTATTCCCTTATGTAAAGGTTTTTGTTTCTACAGTGAGGATAAAATGATGATAAAGCAGAGATGATGATTTTGATTCTTTGCAGCAGGAACAAAAAAAAAACCCAACCTTTTTTGCACATCTGTTCTTAGAGCCTATATCTGCAGGAACTCTAAATGTTAAACACTGAATCAGCAGCAATCTCATATGTGGCATCCAAAGTCTGTGTTTCTTGAGTTGTGAGTACCACATAAACAAAACATTAAGGAATCTTAATAATTTCTCGAAGTATTTGATATGATAGCCCTTGGAGTGGAAGAAAAATCACCTTCAGTTATCTTTCAACCTCAGTAAATTTAAACAAAAAGACAGAATATCAAATACACTTTATCTTGTATACACAGTAGAACACGCCAACTAATAACAAGAAACAGATCATGACCCTAGAGGAACTCACCTCATTTAGAGATAATGGAATACAATCAAACATAAACAATTTGAAATGCAAGTGTAAGGCAGGCTTTGCCTGTGATGCTTAAGAGCAGATTAACTTTATAAAGCAATTTGAAGCAACTTGTGGCATGTCTTTTTGAACAGCTCAGCAGCATTAGAAATGCTTGATAGCGTAAGTATTAAAATGTTATTACTACTTGTAACTAAACACCTTGTCTGAATTTAATAGTAGCATCCTAGCTATCCAAATATTTATGAAGGTTGGATTTGACAAAGATTCAGTGTGAAGTTTACCAAGATTAGTTTAGTTCAAGAAATGACTAAGATTCCTTAATACAATGTTGATCTTTCTTCTTATGGCCACAGTGAATTCATTACTTCCTGTTGATTCATTTTAGGACCAAACGTTCAAAGATACACTGAATCTGTGTGGATTGTGTTGTAAGTAAAATGATTTGGAATAGACAGTTGTGAATGGCAGAATGATGCTCAGCGTAGAAAGGTCTGGAAAGTGAACTGGACCACTGATGTACTTTCAAAGTACTGCAACCAGATTAGCTTGGAAATTCTTTTGAAAATAAATTAATGAAAAAAATTGTTTGGAAAATAAATTCCTTATGCTATGAGTGCCTTGTTTTCGCAATATTGATGTTTCCTACACGGTTTTCACCCTAACCTTATTTGTCCCCTGAGAGGCTCAAGTTTGCTTTGGTTGCTAATGACTCAGTGGCAGGGAATTTATTTCACAGTTTGTCAGAAACTAAATTATCTGATTATTGAAAAATCAGTCATTTGGACTACGGATTCTTCAGGGGATGTCAGGGCTATTGCTATGTATTTCTACAGTGCACCCTAAACTCTGGCGTAGAATCTCCATGCTAATGCATTAACAGCAATGATAAAAGTCACGTCTCTGTCCCAGGCTCCTGACAGTGCATCTGCCGTGGTTCACTGCTGCATATTGCTACCAGCAGAAGCATAACTACTACCGTTCTTCCTGTCTGTCCCCAGGTAAATCTGATCCTATAGTAGCAGTACTAAAGCAAAATCATTATTCAGAATTCTCTAAGCGTGCGTGTGTCTCCTCACAGAGAGAACTAGAGTGTTGCTATTAAAAAACAGTGTGCTTCATGCACTTAGGAAGAGAAGAAGATGACCAAAATGAAGTCTCCGCTATTATACAAGTACATAATAAATGTAAAAATAGTCTAGACAGCAGTCTGGATAAGAAATGTAGGTGAAAAAGAAATAGTCCTACGTGTTTTCAGAAAATGTGGACCATGTCAAAATATTGGCAGTCATTCCAGTCTGGCTTTAACAGACTAAGACCAAAGAAAAGGGAAAGGGAAAGAAAAAAGAAGGAAAACTTTCCAACAATTGTGGAAGAACTGATTAAAACAAATCAGCTGCTGACCTTCCAAATACCTGCTGAATGCAGCGATATATATATCGTGCTATATATGTACACATTAGCTCATCTGAAGTGCTGGAGGCACAAATGTGGATGATGCTACCTCTACAAGGTTTTCAGTGTTCCATATATGAATTTTGTGTCCTTTGTCATCCTTAGTATATGGTGTTAGAAATCTGAGATCCTTTCCACTGAGCTTCTGGTGACAGTGAAGAAATTTTTCACATTACTAAAGTACAGGAAAGAGCTCTGAACCTATAAACTATCACCAGTCTGTTTTTAAACATTGTAATGCCACCTACCAGAGGAAGTGTAACTGGAAGCATTGTTAGATAGCTTCTATCTTTATAGGGGAAAATAGACTTCAGGCTTGTAAAGGCCTGAATTTTAAGTAATTTTTGCTTGAAAGGTGAAAAATCAACATTTTCCTTATCCATTTGAGACCACTGTTACATATATGTGTCTTGAGTCATGCTGAAAAACAAAACTATACATCTACATGCCTGTGTTTATGTGCGTGAGAAAAAGGAAGACAAAAGGGAAAGAGAGAGAAAAGACTGAGGAGACTACTTTCATAAACTTACTCAGTTGCCCTTGAAAACAAAGGGTCAGCTGTTCTTCAGATCTTTGAACTATGTCTTATGAATAAGTATTACCCAGCCTGTCAGTTTCTCTAGGTCCATTCAGTTTATTTTATTTTTCGTTATATGTTAGGCATAATCTAGTAAATGAGAATATTCTTGCAGTACCAGTTGAGGCCCTCAATATGAATTTCCTTTGGTACAGTGGTTCTAATGGCCAGGTGAATTGTGTGGTCCCTCAGGCAAACAGATATGACCCCTTGTTTCATTGAAGTGTGTTGTACACAGTGTAGTGAAACCCACCCAAATAAGTCAACATGGTGCATCAGGAAAATGAGGTCACGGAAAGGCAAACATAATGCCATTTTTAAGAACACTGGTTTTACTGCACAGGATCTGCAACACTTGATAAGCTTGTTCACATGCTCTGCTTCCGGCAGCATTTGACTTTCAGAGGAATCCTTCGAATTGCTTCAGAGGGGACAAAGCCTGGGTTCCTGTAGTAGGACCAGTGCTTTGGTCTGTATGGTAACACTGTCAACGTATGAAGCAAATAAGGTTAATGAATGACTTCTGCTAAGAATTGGAGACCAAAGCACTATCTGCTTGTTTAAAGACTGTAGGTAAAACACTTCTGGAAGTCTGAAACGAGAAAGGAACTGGACACTATTTGCTTTGAGAGTTGTCAGGCTCCTTTCCTGTCTTTCCTTTCTCTTACATTGCTTTTGCCTGAGTTGCTAGTTGGATGAGCAGCGTAATTACGAGTGACATGAAGCCTGTGAAAGTGGCCAAGTCCTTCTTAGAAACTGCTGCTATTCGTGTTGTGGAGAGAGGATACAATCTGGCATGGAAAGTTATTTCCTGCACTTAAAATCTGATCTGTCATTTGAAACGTAAACATGAATGGAGGGATAGCAACTGTTAGAAATAAATGTACCAGAAGAGAATGGTTCTCTTTCTAGTTTGGCAACCAGCTGCTATTCTTAGTCTCCAAGATGAAAAAATCCTAATAATCGTAATAATACAATCTCCCAAGTAACAAGCAATAGGAAGAGATGAAATGGCCTCAAGTTATGCCAGGGGAGGTTTAGATTGGATATTAGGAAAAATTTCTTCACAGAAAAGGTTATCAAGCATTGGAACAGTCTGCCCAGGGAATTTTTGGAATCGCCATCCCTGGAGGTATTTAAATGACGGATAGACATGGTGCTTAGGGACATGCTTTAGTGGTGGTCTTGGCAGTGTTGTGTTGATGGTTGGACTCAGTGATCTTATAGGTCCCTTCCAAACTAGATAATTCTATGATTCTATGATTCTATTTATAGTACTTAACCTTGGGAGTACATGAGGTTTGAAAATTGTCTATAAACACAGAAAATAATGTGACTGATCAGTATTACTAGCATCTGCAATTTTGCAAGATTATTCAGCTTCAAGTGCTATCCAGATCCGTGTAAATGGCTCGTCCTTTGAAATATCACTAAACCATTTGCATCAGCCACAACTTTTCACATTCTCTGAAGAACAAATTAAAGATACGAGTTATGTGAAAGCCCATGGCAAGACATCCAGAAGGAAAGATCCTCATTCAGCTCTTAACGAAAAGTAATGGAAAACTGGCAGTGTGGTATTTGTTTCACTGGCATTGGATGTTCAATGGACTAGTCACCATGAACGTTATTTTTTTTTTAATAGATGTGGGAAATAAGCACCTTTAAAATGATCCATCTGATCTATCTTAGATGTTCATTTTAGGATGTGAGTAATTGCTCTCATAAGGTTTCTCTCTAATGAATTGTAAGGGAGTTCAGTCTAAGTATTAGGTATCTTGAGCTGGTTGTGAGGAACCTGCCCAAATCAGTCTTGTCAGAAAGGGAATCCACGAATCGACTTTCTCCATTCTCACTTAAAGCCACTTTAGGTGTTATAGTACCACAATAATACATAAAATAACACAGAATATATTATGTTTGCTAATATGTAAGCACTCTTTTGCTAATTCTTTGCTAATTTTGCAAATAAATATGCATCACTCCTTGTTGATGTCAATGAAAGAGTCTCGGTTTTCAAGATCAGACTCTTAAGTTCACATTAATTGCCTGTCTTGTAGTCTATAAACCTTGTTTGAGGTATCCAAGGAGATTCTCTGATTATGTACTAAGATGATACATGAGCTCAGAGATTGGCTCTGGCTTAGATTTCACAAATTCAGTGGAACGGCAGTACTGGAAAATTCCGTTATTCTCTTGCTGTGTTCTATTATGCTGTGTAATCCCTTTCATGGGTTGATTAACCTTCATCTTATACCAAGATGATTTTATTGTGTTTATGTAATTCTTCCTGAGATGCTGCTCCAGTATCTAATTCCTCTAACATTCAGAAAAGTCCTTCTGATTTCCTCTAGAAGTTTATTCACATCCAGTTATATGCATTTGTTCTTACACCAGCAGAGGTCTTCAATATAAATAATTTTTATATTCCCCCCACCAAGTTTACCTCTGTCTTGTACTAACAGCAAGCCTTTCAGCCTCTATTTTGCAAAAGCAGAGAAGCAAGTCCAAGTTCCCCTTATAAGACAACTCTTCTTCCCCATGATCATCTTTGCAGCTCTTTTCATCATTCAGTTTGAATTCACCTTTCATAACAGGGGGATTACCAGTATTATACAGAATCCTACAGATGAAGCTTTGCCATCGTCTTGAACAACCTATCTGTTCTGGAAAAGATGTTTCAGTTGCATCCTTATTTGATGTTTTCACTGTTGGCTAAGTAAAGCCTCCTAATGTAATAGCCCAGTTTATTGCCAGAAGTCCTTGTTCATCCCTAGATGCAGGAACTTTCATTCCATTTGATGTTTGCCGTGGTTCCCCAGATCATGAATGTTTTCATATAAAATACTTTTTTTTAAAACTAATAATTGTGATGTCTGTCACATCTGTGTAGTCCACAAATTTTATGAGTACGGCCCTAGTTTTTGTGGTAAGGCTAGTACCTCACTCTTATGGGTGATGAGTTCATCTGTAGATAAATCCAGGAAGAAGTCCATAATTACTGATTGTTTATTAGCAATATTACTATAGCAAAGGTAGAACCTTGTCCATAAAATAACAGCAAAACAGGCATCCTTTCATTACATTCGTATCATACCAGTATGTTTACAGTTCCATTACATCTCCTTTGTCCTGTGGCAGCACAGAGATTGTGCTGGTGAAGCCATGACCCTGGTCATGGTACACAAATATTGACTTCCGCCAGATAACTGTGATACTGATGAGTTCCTCTCCCCAAGGTAACTACTGTCCCCACTTTCAGTGCCCGAATCATGTATCTGAACAGAGAATAAGCAGGAACATGATTCCGACATGATGTCTATGTGAACTGGAGTACAGAGAGACCCAGACCAGTAATGCTAACATTCAAGTGAGTTGGTCAGGATGGTTGTGGATCAGGAGTAGCAATCTATAGAAACATGAAGAGGATCAGAGGGCTGGAGCACCTCTCCTATGAAGACAGACTGAGACAATTGGGGTTGTTCAGCCTTGAGAAGAGAAGGCTCCGGGGAGACCTTATAGCCGTCTTCCGGTATCTGAAGGGTGCCTACAAGAAAGCTGGAGAGGGGCTTTTTACAAGGGCATGCAGTGATAGGACAAGGGGTAATGGCTTCAAACTGGAAGAGGGGAGATTTGGATTAGATCTCAGGAAGAAATTCTTTACTGTGAGGGTGGTGAAGCACTGGAACAGGTTGCCCAGGGAAGCTGTGGAGGCCCCATCCCTGGAAGTGTTCAAGGCCAGGCTGGATGGGCCTTTGAGCAACCAGGTCTAGTGGGAGGTGTCCCTGGCCATGGCAGGGGGGTTGGAACTAGATGACCTTCAGGGTCCCTTCCAACCCAAACCATTCTATGATTCTATGATTCTATGAACATGGCCCACGTAGTTAGCAAGTTAGGGCTGCAGTAACAGGATTTGTCAGATGCTCCGCAGTTACTTCAGAACAGAGCTTCATCTGTGCATCAGCTTTTCTCTAGGCAAAGTCATCTCACTTTTCAGGAAGACTGCTTTCAAAAAAGCTATCATTTGGACATTAATAGGACAATGATTTGTAATAAAAACACTACTTATGGATGCTTAGCGTAAAACAAATCAAGTTTAACTTGCAGTAATACAAAGCCCTAAGTCAGTCTAATTTTATTTCAGTTCTGAATGTGTCTTAAAGATCTGCGGAGTGAGAGTTTTCTCAGTTTGTTGCCTACCCCTTGGCACAGAGTTTGCAGGCAAAATTTGATCCTCTAATAACACTGAGGAAGGCTTATGATCTCAAGTCAAGCAAAAGATCTGGCAGTATGCTACAAAGAGAAAAGAAACATAGTATTTTAAAAGCTGACATCAGGAAACGATAACACTGATACTTTGATCATTTTTTCTTTTTCTGTTTTCGGTGAAGATCAAGATTATATGTTGTCAGGGGCTAAGAAGGCAGAAAAGAATTCTATTTGAAAAAAAGGGGGTCCTTCATATACTAAGATTGGTTCAGGCATAGTGTTGACATTTTTTTTTCCTAGTAAAATTTGAATTCCTTGTGATATTTTGAACATTATTTATAGGTAAGTCATATCAATAATACTTGATTTTGATTATATAAAAGGATCTGGTGACTTTAAGTGTAAATAAGGAAAATCAGTATTTGGGAATTTGTACATCACCTGCCAAAAGTCCTATTCAAACACAGAATTTATTCTTTAATAAAGTACTATGAACATGAGTCTCCAATTAATCCATGGAAGTAATTTTAACAGCATAAGTGAGTGCAATAGGACATGAAACCTGCAGACACAGAGGTATATGGAAGCTGCATAGCTGACATAACTCAGGGCCTATCTCACTTTGCTGCTGGTGCTACTCATCTGCTTCTGGAACTGGTGTGTCAGATTCTCATTCATACGAGGCAAAATCAAGTAGCAAAATACAAAATGAAGGACTAGATTCTCCTCGACTCTGCTTTTCATATTTACTGTCTTTTCCTGGGGGGCCTCACTGGAAGAGTACTAAAGCTGTAGAAAAGCAGACCAGAGGCACACCTGAACCACACAGACAGAACACCAAAAAGATCACTTAGTTCTGTGGCTACCTGAGAAAACCACTCAGAGCTCACAAGGAGTATTTTTTGCTTCAGGTGGGTGTATGAGAGCTAGTCTAGTCTGGACTTGGAATTCCTCATGTCAGGTCAGAAAGACCTAAGTCTGGTTTTCTTTTCTTCTCTCTTTTTCATTGCCCTTTATTAACTCTCTGTTAAATTTGCTTACCAAAGTTGTTCACTCCCATCACCTTGTTGAGTCCCCTCTCAAACAACAGTATGATATATTCTGTTTACTGAAGTTTATGGAAATCTGTGGAAAAGCACTTAGCTCTTCAGATCTAATCCAATTTCTATTGAAGCTTGAGGCACAACTTTTGTAGATTCAGCATAGCTGGGTATAGTGAAGACTTAGATGGCTATACTTCATACCCTTGAAAAAGACACAGACAGAAGGGGTAGAAGTGGTAGAAAACACACGTTTCCCCACTGGATAAAAGTAAGTAGATGTTTGGTTGCTACCATATGGGGACTGATAAGCAATCAGATGGGGAGAAGAGGAAATAATTGAGATCTACCCCAGGAAAAAGAAAGATTGGGGTGGAGGAAGGGAGATAAAGAAGAAGAGTGGTGAAAGTACAGGGAAAAGAAAGACAGTAATGATTGCAGATGAGAATGAACAATACTGACAGCACTTCAAAGGTCCCCAGGACAGGTGGGAATTGTGTCAACTGAACTTCATACAGTGTGACCATGTAAAGAAGAAACAGGCCCCTTACAGATTATTAGGGGCAGATCCACAGAGATCCTCCAGCCACTTCTCAGTACATCACTGATGCAAAGCAGATGGACCTTTACTTGAAGCAGCTAGTTATGACAGGTTTAGGCCACCTTTGTGCCACTGGTGCAGTTCAACTCTTGGCTTCTACTTCCTCCTCTTGACTTTTGGGAACAACATAAATCATCCAAGCTTTGATGTCACAGTTCACAATGGGACCAAAAATAACTTCATAAGATTCTAACATATTAACGCATGATTGAATTTTTTTGTGTCGTTTTTTATCCGTCTTCCACTGAATGATCACAGACCTCAAGTGAAAGAGATGGAGAAGGGAAATGTTAACAAATACAGAACAATTAAAGATGTGTTACTGTATAAAACAATCAAGTAAGGGGCAGCTGTAGGCAAGATTTTATCTACATAATTATCAGCAGAGTGTATGGAGTGTGAAGTGCTTAGAAGGAAGCAATTCAAATAATTGTCCTTTAGAAATATCTGGGTTTGTTGTTTTATTGAATAACTGATGCAAACATCCCAGTTTAGATGCTTGTTATTAATTTAGCTGGATTTATTTTAAACTTCCATTCTAGAATCAGATGCTCCAGCCAAGGTCCTTGTGAGGTAATTTCCCTGTCAGGAAGTCCTGAGCTAATCCTAAACGTCAAACAGAATTGCAGTACTCAGAGCCTGGACAAGAGAATGCAACTTTGGATAATGTTTCCTTAAGCAATTAGCTGAGAAACTGCCATGGAAAGTTCTCATCTGGTTAAGTTTCCTTGACCCCATCTTTTCTTTCCAGATGTTCTGTCATGTTTGCTCCGACTGCATCCGCGCTACTAAGTAAAAGAGGGCCAAGAAGTGAGTTCAAGCACTTTACCCCACTGTGCATCTGTTAGGCTGCACCCTGCTCAGCGCAAAACAAGACAGATCTTGCCAAGTTTACAAGATAGATCTGTTCTATGGGGTCTGCTCCTGAGCAGTGAAATGTGCCTCAACTGATGCCACTTAGCATCAGGGTAAGGGGTTGGTCTCTGAAAGTTATTTATTTATTTAGCACTATGGTTATAACCTGTGCGATCAAGATTCACCCAGAGAAGGATGACGAAGATAATATACCATAACAGAAAGACAGGATGTGATCTTTTCTTGTATCATCTACCAGCCAAAGGCAAGCATAAAATAATAGATCTGACAGCACTCTTGTTTAGGACTCCTCCGCTTTAATCCCTTTCACCACCAGCTGGGCTGATGAAACCTTTTTGAGGAGAGAGACAGAAGAGACGGTGTACTATATCACTGACTTAATTAAAGTTAAAAGAAACAACTAGGAAAAAAAGCCCTTTTCCAGAAATCAGTCTTGTTCTTTTTGGCCCTGATCCAATTAACAGACAGCAGTTTCCCTTGTTTTCTGCCTGTAATTCTGAAAGCAAGGGAACGGATGCAAGAAAAGGCCTTGGGAATCTTACAGGATTCACCTTCAAATTCCTCCAGTTACAAACTTACACCATTCAACTCCATTAATACATGAAGTAGGCTGAGTGTCTGGCAGCTACTGTGGCAAATTCCTTTGCTTTCTCGGTTTCTTTTTTTTTTTTTTTTTAATCTGTATTATGCATCTAACTGCTTGTGAAACCACAAGTGAAAATGCTTAAACGGCTAACATATGGCCTGGTCCTCCTGATGGATACTACATCCGAGTTGCCTATTCCCTATTTCAGGGGAGATCGGTGGATCCAAGATGCTTTAAAATTTCAACACTTTTTATGGCTACTTACATAGCATTTAACCACAGTTTACATGGCTATTGTGTCCCCAATGTCAAACCACAGGTCACTTTGTGGCAACACAATGCCACATCCTTGGAAGGGAGGAGAGAAAAATAGCTTTTTCACCTTCATGCGTGAACTGCCTCCATACCAGCTCTGCAGCTGACTGGTGTATTTGTTGCAGTCAACAGCAACTGGTACTACTATTAGCTAAGAAGCAAAACTGTAAATCTGCGGGGATGCAGTTACACGAGACAGGCTGAGCCTGTGTAACAGCTTACTGCTGCTGAGAGGAACAGTCTGCCTTCCTCTTCAACAGCTTTTTTACTTGTTTCTCATTTCTCATCTGCTCACTCCTGCCCTCCTCTTGCACCGACTCTCAGGCACCTCTGCCCCTGGGGCTATATGTTTTCTCGTAAATGATATTTGCCCGGAACCATACTCTGGCACTGAAACCAGCTGGCAAGGAAGAGCACCCTCCCCATCCAGCACAGTCTTGAACCTTCCAGCGTTTGGTGGCCACATAGGAGCTGCCCATGGGGAAACGGTTTCTGGTCCAGGGTGATTTTGCAGCTGTTCCTAGGAACTGTTGGAAGAAAGGTAGTTAACCTGGGCCAAAACCGTACCGGGGTCATTATAACAATTTACTGTAGACAGCGTAAACAATCCAGTTCCAGTGCCTTGGAGTGTTTCCTGGTACTGTTTAACACATTATCACTGCTGTAACTCAGGGAGCTGATTCCTCTTAGTGAAGTAGCAGGAAACCAGCTCAACCAAAAGGAAGAAGAAAAAGCCCTTCTATTGCCAGTTGAGAGCTGCATCAGCTCTTTAGGGATCAGATCCCAGAGATGGGGCAAGGATGAGGACAAGAGTATGCATCCAAGAACAGAGAGAGAGAGATGGAAAAGAAAGAAAAGACAGACTTCTTCAGCATCAGTTTTGTCTGTCTTGTCTAACTGTACCCTCCTTAACAGTATAACTAGAGATGTATACATATAAATGTACACAGAGGAGGCTTCTTTGTCCTGCAGCGGTGCTGACTAAAGAGATTCGCAGCACAGTGCCAGCAAATCACTGCCATTTCTCTGGAGGATTCTGCCCCTTTGGGTCTGCCATCTAATTTGAATTTGTAAGAAATCCCTGACTCTTTTCAGTCAAAATGAGCCCTACTGTTAAGACTGTAAACTAATCTACCGCATTTTGCTTCAAATGGAGTAGTGAGAGCTCACACAGGCGGTTTAAAAGGCAGATTGGAAGAAGTGATAGCATTCAGTAAGACGAGCAGAAGGAGATGACCCTCCTTTAACCTCTTCATGTGACGTATCTGCAACCAAAAAGAGAGGGGTACGTGTACACAGCTTTCAGAAAAGTTTGTACTCTTCACTCTGAGTCAACAGTCAGGCATTCAGCAGCCGTGCCACTACATCAGCATAGGCAGCCCACTGCCCAGGGACACAGATGTTCAGCTGGACTGAGGAATGGCTGCAAGACAATCCTGCATACCTGCATAAAACCAGTTGTTTGGGTGGTTTTGGTTTGGGTTGGTTTTTTTTTTCTTCACCATCCTCAGGTTTTTTTTAGTCTGGGTCACCGTATGATCAAGTGGGAAAAAAGGTCTCAAGTCAGAACTTCTGAATCTGGCATTGCTTATGGGGCTGTGGGCTCAGAAGGTCTTTGCTGTGCTGCAGGGTGATCCAAACACTCGTTATAAGACTGTTCCCAATTATAGATATATTCCATGTTTTTTAAAATAAACTTTCTGTCCTCATGCAAATATAACTAATAACAAAAAAACCCTTTGAAGTTCTAGGTATTCTGTGGAAACACTTCTTAAGGATAATTTTGTACTATTTGCTGTTTAAAATTCCTTGCCAGTTAATTTATACTGGAATCTCTGTGTTCAGTCATTCCACTTCATGTTTCAGATTTCCTCTAGCACATGAATATAAAGATTCTCACTCCATATCTAGTCTCCATTTTTTCCTCCTGCAACAGATTTTATTCTTTTCCAAGTTCTTTTTTTTCCTTTTTTTCTTTTTCTTTCCTGACAGATTGCAAATTTTAGGCCTTGAGATTTGGCAGCGGGATGAATCTGTGAAAAACATTTTGCTTAGCAAAGTAGTCATGCAAGTCTTAACAGAATTAAAGCAACTTTTCAGGCGCACGTGCTTGAGTCTCATTAAAGCGACCTCCTGATGTCATTTTAAAGCAGCTTTTAATTTCCATTCTAAAGACCTGACTTCTCTGCCCCTTACTTAACCAACTGTTATAGTTCAAAGTTTACTAGTAATTGCTATTGCAATTAGAAGTTGTCCTGATTTGCAAATTCCCATAAATTCTGTTTTGTGTTGTGGCTTTAAAATATAAAACAGCAGGAACCTTCCTTTATGTGCATATTCAAAAGATGAAGAATAATTTTTGCTTATGGAAAACGATAAAAGAATTAATAAAAAGAGTTATTCAATGTTCATGCCATTTTCTATTGTAACCAATAGAATCTGTTTTAAGTTTATATTTTGCTGCTTTGACAAAACATTAAATGTCAGTTCTATCCATAGAAGTCTGAAGGTAGATTATTATTCCTTGTTTCTTGTGGATTAATGGCAGCCCAGTGTTTAAATAAAATAATTTTTTAAGAATATCTTTGACTTCAACCTTGGAACTCTTTTTTTGAACTAATGTGTCTTGTAAAAACAACCAAGCAGACCTGTAGACCTTGTGCTTTGGAAGCATTCTTTTTTAGTGGCTTCAGTTGTGAGTGAGGTAATAAGCAGATGTTTTGTGCTACTTTCATAAGGAATGCATCTGTTAGAGGGTGGCACAGAAGAAGTATATCGGTGTTTAATGCAGTTTGTCTAATTGCTTCCTAACCTTCACAGATCCATCAGCTGCCTTCCTCTGTTGCCTAGTGTAAATTTTGTCACTTTTACTGTTTTCTTTACTCTTTCTGCCTTGGGTATGTATGCAAGAAACCACTCAGCTGCAGAAGGCGTATGGATACATTTACCCTAGCAGTGAGCAGCCTGAGTGGAAAGCAGTATTTTAGACGCATTAACTACGGTAGCAATGCAGTCACCCGAAATGTTGCTAGAACTTCCAGGGTTCCTGCCACGGCTCCTACTGCAGCTGCAGCCATGGACGGGTGTAGCCCTGTCCCCGAGAGCTGGGGGACACTTGAGAGTCCTGAGAAAACAAGGGGAGGTGGTGAGAAAGCGGTGGGGAATGTCAGCATTCCTCTGGTTCGGTGCCTCCTCTTCGAGGAACTTCAGCCTGTAATGAGCCACTTAGCACAGGTTTAGTGTAGCTTGGCTTTGGAGCCAGGGGATTTTGGATGTGCCTGGGAGCTGCGTTAAAAAGGAGCCAAGAGTCAACTGTAGAGCTGACGGTAAAAAAGAATTTCGATTTTGGAAGAAAAAAGGAAGGAAGGAAGGAAGTCCCCGCTCTTCAAATCAATTCTGAGGTCGCTGATGTCGTGGAATGATATAGTTAATTGAAAGATTTGAAATCATGTTATTAAAACATTTTCACCTCATCCAAGTGGAATGTTTTAGCAATTTTAAAGGCATTTTCCTTTTCAAAACGTAAGGGAAATCAGCATGATCTTATGTAAAAATTCCATTCTGACAAAAATGCTTTTTAAAATCTGTGGGGTTTCCAGGTCTGCAGTGAAAACAAACTTTCAATATTCCTTTCGTCTGGCCTGCTAGTAAAGCATCTGTTTCACGCAAGATGCGACGCAAAATAAAGTAGTGTTGTCTTGGAATCTGATTCTGTTTACCTGATGGATTTGGATAATAAAAAGCTCTTAATGCTACGTGCTTAGCTTTCCTAAATTAACGAAGATGCGCGGATACTGTTATGCAAAGCAACCTCAGTGGACCACTTTGAATTGTTTGGGTTCGTTGATAAGAAGAAGCTGAGGGTCGTTAGTTTAATGAATCACTTCTGCGGACTTCGAGAGGCAGCAAGAAAAAGAGAGGAGTAAATAGTGGTTAATGGCATGGGAAGCTTGGAGCCAAGGAGGCCCTCGGAGTGAAAGGCAAGGGAAAACAATCCTCCCAAACCGAGAAGAACATGTTTAATAGATGAACCTTAGAGGAACAGGTTGTTCAGTCACCTGCAAAAGAGACAAACAAGGTAATGACAGGCAGATTATGTGGTGCTGGCGTGGGGTTTAAGGAAGCAAGGCTGGAGGAAACGGGAGGTGAATTTCCGAGTGTGGAAAAGATGTGCAAATTTATGAAGATCTGGCTTTGTCATGCTGATGATGCAAAGAGGGGACACTTCATTGGCATAATAAGATTCCTCAAAGAGAATCAAAGTGATTTAAATAACCATTAGCCCATTGAGTTCCTATTTATATTCAAAAGGAAGACTCTAATGCGACTTTATTTCAGAACAGAACGTTTCACACTTCTTAAATAGGTGTGAATCATAAAGCACTCATGTCCTCTTCCCCTGCAAAGTGCACAACGCAGGTGTGTCCCACCAGAATTAATAACATCCCTATGACTGGACGTCTGCCTTACAAGCATCTGCATATTAAGAGTGGTCCTTCAGCAAGACCTGGGGTCGTGACAGACTTTTTGTTAATGGTGTAGACGAAGGGCGCCTTTTACAACGACTTGTGGAACAGCTTTTATGGCTGGCCTTTCACTTGTTGGAAAAAAGTCAGGCCAGATTTCAAATGTAACTCATATTTTAGGCCAAAACTAATAAGAATTTGGTTCTGACTCCTAAGGAAGCCCAACTTGATAATCTTGGCTAAGCTTTGCTCTGGATTTTTACTTGCTGCCTCAGCAGAATTTGGGGCATGAAAATCAGAATCTAACTAGAATCAGAAGAAAAGCTCATAGAGGCCCTTCTTCTAAATCAAAATTTCAACAACACAAAACTATGTAAGAAATCTAAAATAATGACCAGATCAACAGTTTTGTTTTTTTAAATTTATACTTCTAACAACCGCATAACATAAGCTTTAAATGATCACTATATGTTTATGAGCATGTGCATGTTGACATAATAATCTACTATTTCTGAAATCAAGTTGTGATGTTTTCTTGTTCCCTCACCACCTAACTAGTGTATTCCTGTACCACTGTTAAAGTATTTCAGTTGAAGGCGTTAATTTTTATCGGATGGGCCAGTTCTATTGGAATTTGATTCTGCTTTCAGCAGTTCCCAGCTTCTGGAAAATGAGTGCTTGGCAATATGTGTTAATTTAAATCACTCGTCATAAACAATGGTGGAATTTTAGATATGTTAGACCCCTGTTTGAAATACAGTGTGCTTTTAGAAATACTGGAAAATACAGTTCAATAACCACTGGGACAAGCTTAATTTCAGTGAAAGATTCTTTTTGCTATCTCATCGTTCTGCATAAACTAATGTTGGAATTCTAAAAGATATAATATCTTTAGGAAAATGAAGTTTAATTCCTGCATTACATGACACGATGCAGAACATGAGCAGACCCAATTAAAATGCTGATTGTTATTTAAAGGGCTTTAACTTACAATATAATAAGGGTTGCTTCTTTTTTTTTTTTTTTCTAGCACTTATTCATAGAATCATAGAATTGTTCAGGTTGGAAGAGACCTTTAGGGCGATCAAGACTAACTGCTAACCTAGCACTGCCAAGTTACCACTAAACCACGTCCGTCAGCACTACATCTACACGTATTTTGAATACCTCCAGGGATGGTGACTCAACCACTTCCCTGGGCAGCCTGTTCTAGTGCTTGATAACCCTTTCTGTGAAGAAATTTTTCCTAATATCCAATCTAAACCTCCCCTGGGACAACTTGAGGCCATTTCCCTTGTCCTATCACATATTACTTGAGAGAAGAGACCGACCCCCAGCTCACTACAACCTCTTTTCAGGTAGTTGTAGAGAGCAATCATTTCACGCAAAAAATTGATGGAACAGATTGTCATAAGTTGCTTTATTTACACAGTCTTTCACAGGATTTTGCATACGTAATAGTTCATAATCAAGAGGTATAGTAAAATTTGAGCAGAATTCTGAGGATGAGAATGGGGAACCATAGTGAGATAGATAGCAGTGACAAGGAGCAGAGCAACAGACAAATGAGGAGATTTTAGTTGTGTTCATCTACTTCTATTCCTGATCTGACAATGAAAACAAAGATAGTTTCTTTAAGTCTGTCTTCTAAGAGGTGAGGGTGGACGGGGAGAAGTAGAAGAAGGGCTAACATGCAGTCAGGAGATAAACTGAAGCAGTAAGAGTAGGTAAAAGGAGGAAAGATCATTGGGGAGAGGTTATATTTCTGTTCCATGACTGTGGCCCCTGATCAGCAGCTTTCACCCTCCCAGCCGTCTAGAAGAGACTGGATTTAATCAGTTTTTGCGTTAGTCACCTTCTTTCCTCTGAGACCAAGATGGAGTTTTCCGTCTGTGACAGATTAGCTGAGGCAGAAAGGATGTTTTTCCTTCCCAGTCAAACGTCCGTTTTGCAGGGAGGGAATTTAGATTAATGTTCTGCCAATTTAGAAGTTACAAATAATGTAGTTAAATGCATAGAATTTCATCATCCAACAATCTGTAGCTGGGAATGGGTTAAAGGAAAGCACTTTCAAGGGTGCTGGAAGAGAGCAGCTGTAAATCCTGATTACCGAACACTGAGATTTTCTACAAATACCTTTACCTAACTGGCAATCTATGATGACAGAAATCTGTCACAGAACATCACCAGCTCATCGTGGGGGAAAGGATGACCAGGTACCAGGAACAGCATAGGACCAAGCTGAAGGGGGCAGGTAGCAGAGCAGCAAGGGTGAACAATCACAGAAAGAGTAGTGATAAATTTTATCTGATATGCTGCCAGGTATTTCTAAGCCAGTTAATAAAGTTGCAGGTTACTTAAATGATGATTTGTGCATGTTGTCTTTCCTTATATATGGCTTCACTTCTCACAGCCCTTCCACAGAGAGACAGCGTGTGGCACACTTGAGAGCAACGAAGAAGCATCGTGTGCTATTCTGTTGCTTTCTGAATGACATGCGTAACTAGCAGTGTAGAGGTTAGAGCACTGATAGTGACTTAATTTAGTTAATGAGAGAAAGATGTTGGCTCCTGCTTTGCATATTTTATAATCAAGCCTCCCAAAACAAGACCAAAAGTTGTGCATATCCATTATCTAAACAAATGGAGTTACATCACTAACACATAACTTGTGATGGATTTTTATTGGATTAAGGACAGTGGTTTTGAGCAGATAGACAAAGCCAGCTATTTTTCTCCAAAAACTCTTAAATTTGCAACTATACTGTTGGGGTTTTTCCTGGGTAAAAAAAGAAAAAGGGGTCAATAAAATGCCCCCATTTTTAGTGGATGTCTTTCTCTGCAATTTTTCTTTCATTTCCTTTTTTCTCCATCATTTTCTATAGCATCTTTGGCTGATGACAAATGGGCATCCTTTCATTTCCAGGGTGAACTTTGCAGTGGCAGGTTGTGTTTGTGTGACCTAAAGGCTAATTTGCCATTAGGTGGATGACCTGGTGAAACACCTTCTGGTTACGCAGAGATGAAGGCATTGCAGAGAACAGCAATGCGTCCTCATTAAACTCTGCTCAAAGTACCCATTAGGCCAGTGGTCTGTGTCAAGCAGCTTTTAGTAAGCTATCTAGTCTACACTTAAAAGTGTGTTTTTCCTATAAGCCCAACATATTTAGGGAATTTGGCTGTGTGTGTATTATGATCTATTTTTCTAAATCATGGAATTTCAGATGTGGTCGAAGGGGGTTGCTGCCTCTTAAAAGATCCCCCAGCTCTGAAATTTAGCCTTTGCCTACCAGAGTCCATACTTAACCTCATAAACGAGTAGCAAGCCCTCCCCACCCCTTTTCCCCCTTGGCAATACACCTTTATTTGTGAGAGATCCTCCACTGCCTTTTTTAGTTCTGTTTTTGGGGGGGGTTTTGTTTTGTTTTTTAATTTGTGGTGATTTGAAGACCTCAGATCTAAATCAGAGTTCATAATAGGCTAACTAAAATTGTAGTATGCTTGTTTACTGCATCTGTGGTGGTATACACCATCGGCTGTTTATGTTCATCTATTTAACCTATGCTAATTTTTTTTTCCTAGAGTTTAGGAAACCCTTGCCCTTACCCTAAACAGAAGCTCTAATTCCTAGAGTTTAGGAAGGGATATCAGTACACTTTAAGTTTTGGTTCTGATCTCTTTCTACGGTTGTCCTTGGTTCAAAATGGTCCATATTTAACAGTAAATCTAGATTTGAACTAGCCATATTAAAAACAAAACAAGCCTTTGAAAAAGCACTTGATGGGCTTCTGTTCTGCACTGGTGTTATGGATTATGAGTATAATTGCAAATTTCTAAATAAGGCAACTAGATGGCTACACATATATTTTGGATGTGGTTATTTGTTTGAAAAGGTGAAAAATATGTGTGATGATGTGATCATGAGGTAATTCTTCAATTAGAATTTTTTTGCATCTGAATTTATGAGTATTGCAAATGAATGAGAAATATGACAAGGTTACAGAAAGATTTTCACATGGAGATAAAAAAAATGTCTCCTGGACACGTATGAGAAAAATAATCAAACTATTCTCACGAAGTACTTAAACTCCTCATCAACATTACTCAGGATTTTATCAGTCTGCAGACCTCAGATCTATGAAGGGAGCCAACTGACATACATAATTCTAGTTGCTGGTACATGTATATTTAAAGACAGTGAATGAATTAAGATGATAAGTAATGTTTGTGCCCTAGCAGCATTTCCTACTAGCTATTTTACAATCATTTGACAAGATAAGAACAGGGATAAAACCTGTCATCCAAAGAAAAAGCCTTTCCTTATCACTGAAAAACTCGCACACTTAATACCCTAGTAGAGAAGCCATATTTTGCCTGGTAAGCTTATTTTGTGGGCTTTTTGATCTTCTTTTATAATTTTTATTTTCATGTGTTTGCAGGGCTTTTTTTTTTTTGTCTGAAATCATAAAATCCTGTAGGTAACTGTGATCAGGAATTTTTTGTTTGTTTGTTTGGGTTGTTTTTTGGGCAAATAGTAGACATAACTTCTATGAAACAAGTGTAGTGCTGCTTTAGCTTGGTTTAAAAGGCTCATCAGAGGAAATAGCAGAGGATAAGAGATACACAGCTGGCTATGGGAATCCAACATTCTTTTATCAGTGTATATAGTCAGGGCTGAAAGACAAACAGAAGCAATTTGTGGGGAAGGCCAATAACCTGTAATGTCACGTCTGAAAACTAGAGGTAAAAGTATAAAAAATAGCCTTTTGAAATAATGGTTTTCACTAGATTGTTAATCTTTCTTAGGTTTTGAGAAAAATACTATGGTTTTATTAGAAACACATGAGAAAGGGCTACTTAGTGAATCTGAAATAAAACTGAACTTTCTGTAGTCATGTTGAGTTTTTGGATAGCTCTTTAAAGAGGAAAGTTATTATTGCCCTCTACTCAGCACTCGTAAGACCACATCTATAGTACTGCATCCAGTTTGGTGCCTTGTGGTGCAGGAAAGACATTAACAAACTGAGGTGAGTTCTGTGGAGGACCACCAGATGTTGGAGGCTGGGGGGCTTTCCCTATGAAAAGAGGCTGAGGGATCAGGGCTTGTTCAGCCTGGAGAAGAGACAACTGGAGGGGACCTAATGGCAGCCCCAGTACCTATGGAGAAGTCAGCAGGTGATGGTGCCAGAGCCTTCACATGGGGCATGGTGGGAGGATGAGAGGCAGCGGAGATAACTTGTAACGTGAGGTACAGGCTAGACGTTATGAGAAACCTTTTCCCCATGAGGACAGTTGGGCAGTGGAGCAGGCTGTCCAGGGGGGTTGTGCTGTCTCTGTTCTTGGAGGTTTTCAAGACCTGACTGGACACAGCCCTGAGCAACCTGGGCTGACCTCAGAGCTGCCCCTGCTTTGAGCAAGAAGTTGGAATAGAGACTGCCTGAGGTCCCTTCCAACCTCAATTCTCCTGTGAATCTGTGAAGCTGTGATGATCCTACCTGCATCATTGCAGAAAAATTATGAGAACTTTTTTATTGTTGCATTTCCAAATTCCAAATCAGTACATTTTGATTAAAGCAAACAAACAAACAAGTCTTGATCATATGCAAGTTTTTTCAATGGCTACATGGAATTAACCCTATTTTTTCTCTTTCCTATGACTTTAAAAATTGTCTTAGCGGGAAAAGAAGTATAAGACATACAAAGTTTTTTGTTGATTTTATGAAACAAAGCTGCTAACTATACTCTTTCATTTTAATCCTTCTTCCTAGAACTCTACACTTGAAAATATCTTTAATTGTTGAATATTATTATGCAATACAACAAGCCATAGTAGAATACTGCAAATATGGCTAAAAAGTAAATATAGCTGTACCAATATATATCAGTAGGAGATCTGAACCAGATCTCTTCTATGAAGCATTAATATTATACATGTTCCTTTTATTTGGTAATGTGACTTGTTATTAATTTGTAAAGATAAAGTTTTTTTCAGAGCCTAATCATAGTAGTGTAACTATGTTTTGTTAAGGAAAAAATAAGACCTCTTTGATGCCCTAAAAATAAGCATTTTCTTTAGATTAACTTTCTCAGAGATTAGATTTATTAGATTTATTTTCTTGGAGTTTACCTATTCATATTATTTCTTAGAAGTAAAATTACTACGGTAAACTTACAAAATACAAGCAGCAATACAAAATAAAGCCATCCCTTAAACCTGTAACTCAATGATTTACCTATTTGAGGATTTGGATAAGGCAGGCATTTTAGTTTTTTGTTGTCGGGGTGGCCATACCCTGAAAACCTTTGGAAACAATGCTCTTGGCATGTTCATCCTTTCAGTTGGACCTGGGAATTATTCATGCCATAAATTTTACTCCTGCACTATTAAAATGTGTTCAATTATAATGAAAAACATGTGAAACCAATTGAAGATGTCAGTCTGAATTTTAGGTGCAATTATTGCTTCCTTTTAATTCATAACTCGGTGAAATGTGCCTTATGCTTAATATATCAAATCCACTGACAATTATAGCGTAGTATGGTTCAGAGGCTGGAAGAAAATTAGGAGTGATTGTAACAGATGTGAATGATAACAGCATTTCCACAGCTTGTAAATCAAATTTATCTAGGTAATTATGGTTCAGGGAAGTTGTGAGTCATGAAGTCATAGAAATTTGTTGATGCCTAGAACTTGTGAAGAAAGATCACTAAGTCCATCTTGTCATTCATATCTCAAGATTTTATGCTATTTTAAAACGTGATATCTGTTCAGCACCTGGCTCCAAGCAACCTCCATAGAAGACACTGATTTCCCTCTCCCTCCCCTCCCCCAGACCGGAAACCGTCACTGTTCTCCTGCACAGAGAATAGGTTTTGTGAATTAGAAATATGTTCTCTTCTGAGATTAAGACCAAGTTCCTCTGCTCAGTCTGCCTCTGTCTTGGTTGTTCTGACCTGATTTTCACAGGTATCTGGATTTGCAATTCACCTTGTCCTTTACTCACAAGTGAGCCCAAACAGAAATGGAGCTTGGCGTCCAAGTACCTGCTTAGCTCCAAATATTCTAAAACCAACCATTACTGTTTTCTCTTATTCTTCTGTGGCCTTCTGATTTACCAAGCATTGGAACAGGCTGCCCAGGGAAGTGGCTGAGTCACCATCCCTGGAGGTGTTTACAAGACGTGTAGACGTGGTGCTGAGGAACACACGGTTTAGTGTTGGACTTGGTAGTATTAGGTTAATGGTTGGACTTGATGATCTTAGTGGTCTTTTCCAACCCAAATGATTCTATGATCACCTTCCTGATTGACTCTGCTCGCTTTCTTATTTCCTCTTCAGAGAGTTTTTGCCTACCTTGGGCTCATGCTATAACAGATCTCTAATATAAAAACCTGCTAAGTGAATGCACGAGCATAGTCATATCAGAGCCCACTGTTCCTTTATTCTAAGCACTGAGGATGAGCGGACCTAGAGAACTTTCAAGCTGTGCAGAACCATGAATTCAGAGGAAGGGACAGCTATGGTAGAGCATTTCTAAGGAATATAAAAGTTGGAAGTATTATTTGTACACAGATACTGCATGCATTTCATTGAAGGAACTGGGGAAATGTGATATGTGGAATGTTGTGCCCTGACTACTCAAAAGTAATTCTAGTGGCCTAATTAGAAAATAATTGTATTCTAGAGGCTTGACTAATTTGAAGGTTTGTTAATTGCTATAATAGAAACAGGAAATTAGAAATAAATTGCCTTTGATGGAGTGGAAGGTGTTTCGTTCATGAGAATAATTTTTTATAAAGAATGTTCTCTACACTGGGGGAAGGAGATGTTCTAACAGGATCTTAGGGACGCTGGGGTGTTCTGAGGCTGATCACTTTGATAAGATATTGGCAAGGGGACTAATGATGTTGTCAATCATACATAATGTAAACATAAGCAAAACAGTATTTAAGCAGTGTGGAAAAGTACGCTAAATACATTGTGGGACTTATGATCATCTCAGATTTGAAAGAATATGCAAGTTAAATAGTGGAGGTTATAACAAGACAAGTCTAAGAATGCTTTTGAGACCATTCTCAAAGACAAGACACTAATCAACAAGTCACCCTAACCTTTCAGGCCAAGACATATTAAGCAGAACAAGGATAACATTGTTGATAAGGTTTTGTTTTGTAAGAATGCGCCTTCAAGTCTAGCAATAAAGCAGAGCAACTTTTCACTTCTGATTTTTGCCTGAATAAAACTTCAACTTCCTGGAATATTTTTAGCCTGACTGATCACAAACAACTTTAGGAGAAGTAGCAAATTCTAATTAGAATTGATTTAATCTGACAACTGAACAATGCTAAATTGGACAGGAGAACAGAGGTTTCGCACAGTTTACTGATCAAAATTAATTGGGCAGCCCACAGCAAGACTTCTCTTTCTCTTCATAGTACTTATTTCAACACCACTTGACTTTCTTTTCTAACACAGCTTGTCTGGTTTTTGGTTGTTAAATAGGAGAATTATTGTTGTGAGTTGTCCTTGCCCTATTTATGTGTATGCTGCCTCACTCACCAAGTGAAGCAACACATTTGGAGATGTGGTGCTGTTTAGGTGCTGTTTAGTCTGTGATTTAACAAAATATAATCTATTTTCATAGCGGCCAGAAAATCACCAGAAGATAAACCTATAATGAGATTTACACTGTTGCATGAGACTATTAAAACATTAACAATCCTCATCGTGTTCCAATTTATCAATAAAATTGGTTCTAGAGTATTGTTCTTTACTGGCCATCTCAACCGAAGGTACTCTGGCTACACCTTCTGGCAGTTGAATTGTTGCAGCCATCTCTTAGTGACTGCTTAATTTTGTTAATTGTTCCTCTGGGACTCAAACAATGGTCCTGATTTCATTTACCCTGAGAGTTCCTGTGTGTGTCACCATGAATTAGAACGGAAGAGTGAGAAGTAGAACTTTTCGTAGTTGTTTTATTTTTCTCTTTTGCTTGCTGTGTGAGGTTGCAAGTTGCAAAAGGAGCACTCTTTACCAGAGGATTAAACAGGGCATTTAAAAGCCTTATACTCACATTAGAAGAGTGAGACTGTGGTATTAAGGTGATGGGGGAGATATGAGTGTCTGCCCTAACTTTGGTTCAAGTAAGTTATATTCTAAGTTTGAGCTGGTCTTTGAAGTCTTACGAAGAGAAAAATAAATCCTCGAGTTTTTTCTTGTGTTACGCAAAGTCAGTTCAGCTGCCCACAGGATTGTTTGCATGGGCTATGGCTGATGGAAACTTAGTCTAAGATGTAGACATCTAACACTTACAGCTTGGTTTGCGTGCCAAGACACAGTCATCAAGTGCCGTTTGAAATCTCCTAAGGTGCTAGGGATATCACCACAGGGCTGGCAGATATGATGTGAAGCTTATGGGAACACGTGCTTTTCTGTAGTGGCAGCTCAGGGCCATGCGGGATCTCAGATGGATCAGGGTGACTGTGTGTGGGAATCAGTCCTGTACTCAGCCTGGTGATAACATTGACAACACGTTTATAAATAATATGTGCAGGAATACTATGTTAATAGGAAACTTGTGCATGCAGCTTTCACCTTGAATATAGTATTCATGCAGCCTTAAACAGTATTTGCAGAGCAGCACAGACAAAGCTAAAGGTATATAATATGTATATACATATTGTTCTGTATCCTTAGCAAATCTTTTCTCAAAGCTTAAAGGATGTATCACGTTCCAGAATTTGGGTTAACCTCGCATTCCATTACAAAGTAAAAAACTTTATTTTAGTATAGAAAAAATATATAAAGCAAGTAATGCCATATATTTCCTTCATCCTGCTTTACTTATCACATTGAGTTAAACTTCTGTAGCTACTGCAATCACTATCAGGTTCTGAGTAAGAATGGCCACACCATAATTTTATCTACTTTCTGGTTAACTGTTAATTTTTTTTAAAAATAAAGCTGGCTTCATTTTTATATGTAGCCACACTGAAAGAACCCAAAAGGGATATTTTATTTATATATCTTTTCTTAGATTAAGTTTAGCTACAGTTGCCTGTAGCTATCATCTAATTACTGCATGGCCCAAACCAGAAACTTGTTGTTTGCTTTGTGTGGAAATAGCATACATTCCATGTGCCATACGCTGTTGGGAATTCCTGAGAAGCTTGTGAAGAATAAGCACAGATATTGTGCTGTTAATTTAAAATTAAGCAGTACTGGATCCTCTTTTTTATCAGCCTTCTTGTAACGTTGAAAATTGCATCTTTCTGAGGAAGTGACAGAGAAGCCTTTTTGCTAAGTTGTTTTTTTTTTTTTTTTCAGAACAGATGTATTCAGATTTTTTCATAGCTGTGATACTAAAATGGCTATACTTGAAATCTGGATAATTATGTATGTGAGAAGCAGCTGAGTGAAACTGCGCAGCTTATTCCATGCTGCTTTTGTGCCAAATAATCTTAGAAAAATTTCAGCTCAACTGAAACTGGCTGTGCTATCAGCTGTCTGTAAAGGAGGCTGCTTAAGGAAAATGAAGTAAATGTTAAAATTAACACATATAGAAAAAAAGTATTCAATATCTTGTGTATTTCCACTATCTTGATTCAGCTGTAAATTGTTTGGAGGTGGTTTATCTTTCATTTTGAGTGTCTACACAGAGATTACTTTACTAGGAACTGCATCTACTTGTACTGTGAAATCTTTCAGATGTTGATGTTTCTTTCAATATTTTGAAATACTGCAAATACAAAACAGTGATTGTCTACTGGTATCTTTCTTTACCTTCTTTAGAATTGAAGGGTCTTAAAATGAGGGGAAAAAAAAGGATAATTTTTAACGAGAGCTTACTAATTTATTATTCTATGCTCATTTTTCTATGGCAGCCATAAGTACATGCCTGTGTCACAGTAAGGCTGCTGTAATCTTGGATATCTTGTTATTGCCCACAAAAACTTTTGAGATTAACAACCGATTAAAAGCCCTCTCTCTTGCCTCCTTCACTTTCAACATGAGCACCTTCTTTCCTGGCCCTAGCACCATTTATGTCCATTATACTATGTCTATAGAATAGACAGTATTGAATGAAACCAGCAAGTATCTGATTTAAAACAGGAAAATGAGAGCTGGTTCATCACATGGTCCTCTTCAGAATCCTTTCCTGAGGATGCTGTAGATGCTAAAAGTTTGGAAGGGTTGCAAAAGTGATTGCCTGAATGGCTAAAAGAAAAATACACCAAGGACACCACCTCTGGCTTAAAAATCATGAGTCAGAAATTGCTGGTCACTGTGCAAGTATCTGGGCAGGAATTTATCTTGGCCACTTCCAGTTGGGATCGGCTTTTAGTCTAAGTCATTACAGACCATAGTCTTCCTAAAACTATCCTCTGGATAAGTGCTATTGTACAAATGTGGGTGCTACTACAACCAACAGGTGTATTTTCAAAGTATATAACCTGTTCACTCAGGTGTCTATGCTTGGAAGGGAATTTTTGGCTGATAGAACTATCCGGGGAACCCAACAATATTTCATGCAGCTCTGCTGAAGAGATTAGCCACTTGCTCAAATTTTCTTACAAGCAAGCCAAGCTCCTGACTGGACGTATAGATGTTGTTAGCTATCCCCATTGGCTGTGCAGGGAGCACCTAACTCCCTTCTCTAATTAATCCTCCCCAGTCCTGGTCCTTATTTTTATGCTGGATGAAGTTTAAATTGGAGATGACTGAGTGAACTTTCTCGACCATACCCTTAGCACCAAACAGTATACACGTTCTTCAGAGAGCAGCACATTTATCCTCAGCGCAGATCCTTGACACAGAGAAATGACAATCCTCATTTTGCCAGTCCAGAACTTGAGAGCAGACATTTGGGCAGCATGCCCAGGGTCCTATATGAAGCCTACATCAGAGCCAGGATACTTAGTACTGACGGTACCATAATTTACAGGTTATATGAATGGTGATGGCGTTCTTCAGAGTTAATACAAACATACACCCTGGGAGTTAGGTCCAAGTTTGAGCTGATAAGAGCATGAAGCACGCTGGCACATGTGCTATGTATTTTGGGAAGACTCTTCCCGTAACTGCTTGAGTGATTATTCTGAACAATGCTGTACGATCCATTACTATCCTTATCTCTGCTACCACTTACCCTAAACCTGAGTCATCTATTGTATCTCAAGTGGATTTTACAAAGTGTTCCATATTTTATATCCTATGTGATGACATTGGCCCCTTTTCTGTAATCTTTTGTTGGAGTTTCCTGGCCTGCAAACCGCAGCCAAAACCTTCTCAGGCTGGCAAATCAAATATAAATTGGCATGATGTAAGAAAAAAGCAATTATACTTCACTGGATTTCTTAATCAGAAATGGGGGAAAATATCACCAAAATAGTACAATTTTTCCTCATTTTTGAGTGGTTTTATTTTAATGTAATTAAAAAAAATAAGATTGTTCCCAATACCACTGTAAACTTGATCCACACATTTTAACGTGGTCAGATCATTTGTCTACTGATTTTTCTGAACCAAGTACATTCTCCCTGTGTTTTCCGATTAGAGAAAAAGACTGTAAACACTAAGTGTAAACACTTAAAATGTTTGAAAAGAATCTTAGGAAGTTATTTTAAAAACACATTTTTTTCTTACTGGAATTATCATATTCTTTATTGTTGGTAGCAGACTTAATTTTCCTCCTTAGAACAACGTCACGTGAATCTTCTAAACAATCCACTTTTCAAGTGTCTTGAGACACAAGTTCAGGCAGTAGTTTAATTTAGGATGTAACTGAGTTGTGTATCATTTTGACTTCTAATTAAAGTTTTCTTGCCATAATCCTTTCTCTTCAAATAGTTTGGTTCTCCTGTAGTCTGGGTAGCAGTAATGTTAAAGAGCTGACATCTGCTTCTCTACTTTCTATTTAGGCTTTTTTTAATGCAGCTCTTTGCAACAAAAATACTAAAGTAATCCATTGGAGATTGGGTCTTTTTAGTCTGGAGAAGAGAAGACTCAAAAGGGATCTCATTAATGCTTATAAATACTTAAAGGGAGAGTGCCGGGAGGATGGCACCAGTCTTTTTTCAGTGGTGCCCAGTGATAGGACAAGAGGTAAGGGGCACAAACTTGACCATAGGAAGTTCCATCTAAACATGACGAGGAACTTCTTTCCTTTGAGGGTGGCAGAGCACTGGAACAGGCTGCCCAGAGATCTGGTGGAGCCTCCGACCCTGGAGAAATTCAAAACCCACCTGGACACCATCCTGTGCAACCTGCTCTAGGTGTCCCTGCTCTGGCAGGGGTGTTGGACTAGCTGATCTCCAGAGGTCCCTTCCAACCCTGGTGATTCTCTGATTCTGTAAAGGTGATATTAATCTTGCTCCACTATAAATATGAATGCTGCAGGGTCTAGATGTAAACTAATAGTCTATGTTTACACTATGGTTAGAGGAGATCTAATCCATAAAATTAAAGAGATTAGAGAGTGATTCATCTGACCATGTTGCTCTTGTTCCTTGATTTCTGCTGGACAGGAACATGCCCTGTTGGCAAGTCAACAAGGCCCAACATGGTAGCAAGCAGGGAGTTACTGTAACCAGATTTCTTTGTTATCAGTAAAGCAGTGAATCAAAACTACCCTTGTTATCAATACAGCATTTTCACAGCAAAAATATCTGTATACACAACTTCCCATATATGGCTAATCTACTGGATTTCTGAAGGAAATGACTGACAATGAAAATGCTCTCTGTCTTCTCTAATAAGCCTTTAGAGGAAATAGGGTGGGAGATTTAGACTACATCAGAAACTAAAACTCCAGCTTACTTGAATCCTGGAAATTCTAACTGTAATGATGTTTCTAAAGGAAAAGCATAGTCTCTATACTTCCCCTGAAGTGCACTGAAATCCATCTCCAATTGCAAAAGCCATTATAAAGAACCTGCAAATATGCAATGTTTGGTGACAGTGATGTTTATCTCAATGTTAAATTCAGGAACGAACATTCCAATTGCTGTAAATGTGGGAGATGAAAAGACAGAATAGGCCTGGCTAAAACCTGGATGTTTCGTGTTCAGTTGTTTCTTTTGTAATGTTTTTTTGTTAAATGATTATTTCCTCTACCAGATTTTTTGATCTCAGTTTTAGAAACTTAGCTTCATTGCTTAGCTCCTTTTCTACATGCTAGCGAGCAAGCAGTTGCCTTTTAGAAAGGAAAGAAATGTATCCAGGTGGAGGAGAAATATAATAGTGTTACTTTAAGTCCCTGTGCCCAAGAAACATAAAAATAATTTCTCGCATCCTCCTGCCACCAAATCTAGGCTGATTGACATGAAAAATTATGAAGAAACTGACTCAACATCAGATTGAAACATAATTCTTGGGGGTTTTTTTGTCAGACATCTAGGACAAAACAAGAGGAGAAAATTCAGATCTATGGCTGGTTGGTGCCTAAAGCTGTTGCTTTTATTTAATTAAAATACCTACACTTCATGTATTTAGTATGAAAGTACAGCATTAAAATATCTGAGGTTGGAGGGCTCAGTGTAAACTGGTGTAGCTCTGGGGAGTAATATTCGCCCAGTTCTATTCTTTGAGGTCTTGTAGCACCCAAAAAGGACTGCTCATTTCAAAATAGGAGGACCGTGATACTTACCAGATATCTGCTGGGAATACAATACAGAAGAGAGGGAATAGTCTAGGAAGTTCCTGGAGGGTGTCGAGGATAACTTCCTGACAGTGCTGGTGAGGGAGCTGACTAGGCAAGGTGCCCTGCTCAAACTGTTGTTTGTAAACAGAGAAGGACTTGTGGGGAATGTGATGGTTGGAGGCTGCCTTGGGCATAGTGCTCATGCTAAACCTAGTGGTGCTGAGGGACACGGTTTAGTGGTGGTTTTGGCAGTGTTATGTTGATGGTTGGACCCGATGATCTCAAAGGTCCCTTCCAACTGTGGTGATTCTATGATTCTATGACTCACCAGAATTCATGTAAAAGGTAATGCGTTTCTAAACAAAACGAGGGAGAAAGGTGCTTTTCAACAGAATAAGCAATCAGAATTGGGTTCTAGTGAAAACAAACAAAAAAAGCAAATCATAAACTTAAAACACTTCCATTTCTTTATAAGAAAAGGAACAGAAAACCATGACCTAGGTCTAAAGTTCTGGAAAGACGGAAAGACACATGTTTATACAGAAAACAACAATGATGTCATTGATCAAATATGTTGATATTTTAGGAAAAAATTTTACCTCCACAGACTTGCTACTTCTAGAAATGCTCTCAGAGAAGTGGTTCACACAAAAAGACACAAGACTGTAGCTTCATGGTAATGGTAGTCTTCCAAACAGGATATGGAGTGTGACTCCTGTGCTGACCCAGAACTCTCATCTCATTTTTGTGGCTGAGTTGCAGTACCTGGGCTACTGTGCAAACCGGTGGTTTGTTCTCCCTTGGGCACAGAATCACAGAGGTTGGAAGGCAGCTCTGGAGGTCATCTGGTCCAACACCCCTGCTCAAGCAGGGCCTCCTAGAGCCAGCTGCCCAGGACCATGTCCAGACAGCTTTTCAGCATCTCCAAGGACTGGAAACTCCACAACCTCTGTTGGCAACCTGTGCCAGTGCTCAGTCACCCACACAGTAAAAAGTGTTTCCTGATGTTCAGCCAGACTCTTCCGTGTTTCAGTTTGTGCCCATTGCCTCTATTTCTGTCACTGGGCACCACTGGCTCTGTCCTCTTTGCACCCTCCCTTCAGGTATACGTTAATAAGATCCCTCCTGATCCTTCTCCACGCCAAACAGTCCCAGCTCTCTCAGCCTTACCTCATAGGAGAGATGCTCCAGTCCATCATCTTGGGGGCCCTATGTTAAACTCTCTCCAGTATGTCCATGTTTCTCTTGCACTGGGGAGCCCATACCTGGCCACAGTAATCCAGGAAAACCCATGCCTGCTCCTCTCACAGAAATTTTGAGAAAAAGGTGAAAGACAGACTATCTGAAAAGAAACCAGAACACTCAGAGACTCTGTCGGCTCTCAGAGCCTGGGAAGTCTCTGCTCTCGTCTCTGATGGACCAAGCTACCACACTGCTGACAGTGAGACACAGGCATTTCAATTAGGCTTTCAAAATAATTCTTCTTTCTTTATTAATTGTTTATAGAGCCTGTATGCCTAGTGTAAGTCTTCCAAACCATCCTGTCAGCCTTGGGGAATCTGGATTGCCCTGCCAGCTCTATTAAGCATCGCAGTGCGTAAGTGGGGAACATAGAGGAGGTAACACTGCTTTCAATTATTATCAGTGACCAAAATGTTGCATATCATTTGGGTTACCCATATTCAAGAAAAATGAAATCAAGCCAGAAGTGCAAATATAGAGAGTAGGTTGCAGATGGAAGACAGAGAACCTGTTGGGCAGAGAGAGAACAGCAAGACATGGTGCTTTTTGCTTAATGAAATGAGAGCTGAGAGGAGATAATATTTCTGATAGTAGATGTGAGGTGGGAGGAAGAAATATTTACATGTCTGGCATATAAGTTCCATAAATTAATATAAACTGTCAGTGAGTAAATTAAGACTAGAAATTTGAAAATTTTCCTCAAAGCAGGGAAGAAATTATTTGTCAAAAAAGAAAAAAAAAAAAAAAACAGGAAACCCAAGTGGCTTGAAGATGGAAGGTGCTGCATTTATAGAAAATAAATAACAATCTTGCTTCCCATGGCAGGAGAGGAAAAGACTTGGTGATCTAGGAGAATTTTTCACCCTCATGTTCCCATCGCTATTTTTCATTATCCTTTTTAATGCTTCAAATTCTCTCATGAATTCACTGCAGAGATTTTTCCACAGCCTAGCAAGTCACAGAAGTGAGTTTCATATAATTTTATTCATGATCCATAGTAGTCCATTCTCTGAATATGTCTGTTTACTTAAATTGCATAGTAAAAATACAGGTATCATATTCTTGGCCATAGTTAAGTAACAACCTCTGATATTTCATTGTGGTAAATCACCTTTGCTGCTTTAATTTTCCCACATGTGAGGGAAGGAAAGAGAGAATCTAAAGATTTCCCTTCAGCTGCATGCATAAAATCCTGTTTCTACTGAAGACAACTGTCTCCAGTTGATGCAGGTGATTTCAATGAGGCCAAAGCCTTATCAGATGCTTTTGAAGTGCACCTCCACTGAAGATGAAATGTATTCACTTGGTTTCAATGATACATACATAGTTCAGAATTGATAATCAAAGGTATTTGTGTGCTGTTTTGTACTTCATTATTACTGCTGTACTGGAGCTTCGAAATAGTCACACTTGTGAATATAATTCTTACTTGGCTAATTTATAAACACAGAGATTTTCTGGAAAGCTGACAAAACCCATATCTGCTTACTTAGGGTGGGAGACCTTTTTCAAAGACTTCTATCTCTTCAAAAGGGCTGTTTTTTCCCCTTAAAGATTTTCATATCAACAGAGGCCACTAACCCCTAGATCATTTTGTGATGGAAAGGATGTTTGGTTTCGGAATTTGTACCACCAACCACTGCTGTTCTGGTTTCATGATGTCCAGGTTCCTGTTTTTTTCAGATTGTGGTGCCCCAGAGTCACTCTGGGTTTTTTCTTCCAATGAAATATTGTGAGAAATAGAAAAGGTGCACGTATCTAGCAACTTGAGAAAGGAGAAAAAAAAAAAAAGCGTTCTTGAAGCATTTGTGGCTGGAGTAAGGACATATTTTTTTTTAAGAAGAGTAGCTATGGACTAACTGAGGCACTGCCATGCAGAAAGCAGACCATGCCTTCTCTCTTCTCTGCAATTATGACTGAAACAAGACACAAGTAGGTTAGTCATGGGTTTTCTAAATTCATTTATGTTGTTTTGACATTTATATTGTTACAGGCATATTGAGATGAGTAGGCAGGTTGTATAGGAGTATAAACATGTAAGAAAAGAGGAAACAAGAAAGGGTGAGAAAGGCACACTTAAAAAGCAACATTCATAGAAATACAGAATCATTTATGTTGGAAAAGACCATCAAGTCCAACAGTAAACCATATAAAACTATTCCAATCGTATAAAACTCAGAAACCCAGGTTGCTGCAGCTGAAAGAAGAGAGAACAGTCTAGTAATGAACTGAAGGAGAAGAATTTGATAAATTCTAAGTCAGGCTAACTATATTCATTCTAGCATCAGCATACACTGCTTCAGTCATGATGACTCCAAATGTTTCTGTTATCTAATAATTTTTTTAGCAGCAGATCCTACCAGTAGGAAAATCCTATATGGATTTTTCTGGAAGCATGTTCCTTATAAATGACCTGTTTTGCACTTATGCCAGTAGCTGAGAGTGAAGCTACGTGTTGCAGTACCACCAATCTTTCCTCACCCTAGTTTTAGTAGAATGGTCCTGCCTCTTGAGGCCTCTCTGGCACTCACACAGTCCTGGTTCCAGTAGATTGAACTCACTTCCTGGCAGGAAACAATTCACTTTTTTGAGGGGGTAGGAGAGAGGGATGAGAAGAGGAGACGAAGTTTTCTGAAAGTTTAGCAAATTGAATTGTCTCTGTGAGTCCAGTGAGGGCTGGAGTGAGCTGAACATAAGGGCAGAAGAGCAAAGTCAGGAGCTGAGCTGTTAATGGAAAGAGTGGGTAATTTTGTTTTTTCTAATTTATAATGAAATGTTAAATCAGCTCATATTGTATTTTATAGCTTCAGCTGGGAAAACAGTACCCACTCAACAAATCCATAAGGTTGAACTATTCTAGCTCCGTGTGCGTCCCAGGCCTTTTTGACATGTTTTCATGAAACAACTCTGGGACAGTAACCACTGTTTTGCCTCCCAGCCCCTAGCATCCAGCTTAGGTACTTAAACTACAATCAATTCACCTATGTTTCAGACAGTGTGATTCTTCTCTTGCAAATCCATTGCCCTTTGATAACATGAACTATGCTGGTTTATCATTCCAAATTTCTTCTCATATTTTTGTTTCTGTCATACAAAGGTAGCTGTTTTACAGAATGAACAAAGATTTTCAGTGTATTTTTATAATGCTCACTTACACTTACTCAGAGCATATACTGAGTAAATACTAGATCATCTGGAAGGTTATTAATACCTGCCAGCAGATAGCATTACACAGCGAAGTTTATTTTTCCTTAATCTTGGCAACGGTAAGACAGACAGTTCAAGTTTAAGTGTTGAGTGAACAGAGGAAAGTAACACCTTTACTTTTTATAGCCACCCACTTATATTTTCCTGTCTTTTGGATTTTCTTTGAGAGGTTAAAAGGGATCTTTGTGCTCTTTACTATGTTTAAGTGTACAGTGAGTTGATAAAAGACTAAAAAGAACATTTCATGATCTATCAACCGTGACCTTCATGCAACTAGTCTGTTACAGTGTGGGCTTTGTAGTTATCTTTTGAAAGCAGAATGGTTTCATCGCTACCTCAGGGAGATAAAAGGCAGCCAGAATAAAATGTTATTGCTGCAGAGCAAAAGATCAGCTTATCAATCAGTCACAATGCAAACGTATCACAAAAGGATGACGACAGACGCCTGGTCAGAATGTGGTATCACCAGGACGTTCTTAAGCTTCCTTTTATGCAGTTGTTGCTACTATGTGATTGAAAGAAAATTTTCACAAGAGACTGATATTTGTTGTGAAAGGAGGCGCAGAATTTATCAATGATGAGTGCAAAGCTTTGTGGAATAAACTGTTATGGGGGAAAAAAAAGAGAAAAATAAAAAAAAAGCAATATTTTATGCTTAAACATGACAAGAAGCCCAGGCATTAAAGAATTTAATTGGACTTATTCGTTGCAGTAAAAATACTCAAGTGTTAAGCTCCCGTTTCCCTTCAGTCCTTGGGATGTAGCAGTTTGGAGGGCTTAACAGCTCCCTTTGCTGGTAACAAGCAAGAAGTGCAATTTGTGTGCGTGATCCCCAGTTCAGTTTGCTGCATCAGATTTTAATTAGCTTCGCAGGCAGTATGTCCTGACTCCTGATTTCAGTTATGATACAGTAAACCTTTTCAATAATTCACCAACTCCAGGGAAAAGTATAGATAGAGCATCAAAAGAAACAAGGAAACAAATGAATCTAGTATAAATACACTAAATGAAATTAAGGTCAAACCAAAACACAGTTCGACATAACTTTTCATTAGAAGTGTCTGACGAATAGAAAATCAAACAGTCATTCTGTATAAGATAGCCAAAATAAGACTGACTGAGAAAGGTAATTTTTCTAACAAATACTACAACACAAAAAGCTAACCCATAACCTCTCCCCTTATGAGGAACCTTAAGCAGAACCAGAAGCCTCACCTGAAGCCTTTCCCTAATCCCAAAGGCTAAATCCTAAACCTCAAAGGTGAGCTCAATACCCAGCCCCGGCCAGAATGCAAATCCCTAAGCAGAAATCCTAATGAGATGCCTGAAGCCTTAGGCACCCTAACCCAAGGTCATCACCCCCTCAGTCTAAGCCTCAAGCACTAGACCCCCTTCCTAACCTTGGCTTGCATGTGTGAGGCCCCCAGGAGGCAGAAAAAAGGCTGGGATTGTGAGGTTGTGGAGTGAAAGCTTGGGGAGATGATAGTGATGGGCAAGAAAAACAAGTTGTGCCAGGGAATTTCCATCAATGTAATTTACTACCTACCAATTAACAAAACCGTAATTTACTGATTCTGGTATTAAACAAACAAACAAACAAATAAATAAACAAGCAGAGAAAACACCTCTGGGCATCTCTGCTCTCTCTTTTCATGCCTCCAATCCATTTGCTGTGTATTACACTCAGTCCCTTTGGTGAGGCAATGGATGGTGCAGGAGATCGGGGTTGGTGTATAGCGGTTCCTTTTCTTTTGCCGCTCCTCACTTCTTACTTGACTGCTCCAACGTGGTTTCCTCCACCAGCCACAGTCCTTTTAGAATCATACCTCCTCCTGACTCTCCTCTCTGTCCCTGTCCAGTCTGATATTTCGCTCCAGCCCTTGCTCAGGCTACTCTTTGTCTCCAACAGCTCAGGCTGCAATTCTTCTTTGGCGTTTCTCCTGCTCTACTGTCCTCCTCCTCAGGCATTGTGTCTTGTGTCTTCTGCTCTAGCATCATTGTCTCTTTCCTTGTCTCTTTTTCTCGGCATTTACCACCTAATATTTTTTTGCAGAGGCTCCAGAAACTCCTCTGATTCTGTCACGCAGTGCACGTGTTTTGTCTGCTGTGGAGTTGGTATGGGCTGTGTCCAGCAAAGGGCAGTCCATGACCTCTTCCCACAGAGATCAACCCTACACCCTCCTGTGAAAAAAATATACCCAAAATCTAACCACTAACCCTGCACCCTACCAAAGCCCCTTATGGAGCTCAGGGGAGCAGGGAGGTCATGGAATGGGAGAGGGAGATGCAGGTTAGATGGCAAGCGCTTGGTTGTTGACTGTTGACTCCATTTCAGCAGCTGATTGTCCATGAGTTGGAGGCTGGGCAGGAGGGAGCTCAGCCAACAGAGCGGTGGGATTTTTTTGGAGGTAAGGAGGACTGAAGAGGTGGTGATGTGTCTGGCCCTCACCCTAAGTCCAAGCACAATCCCTCAGTGCTACCAAAGTCCTCAACCCTACCCCTAATTCTTAGCCCAATACCTTTTTCTAATTGATAACCTCAAAGCACATATCCAAATCCTGACACCCTAACACCTTCTTCTGTTCCTAATCCTAGGTTGTGCTTTTGCCACCGTGTCCAACCATTAAGAAAGAATTTTCCTTAATGTTTATTGTGGATATTTTTGAAAGTTTTATTTCTCAGGAAAAAATATTTCTCCTTGAGTACAGAGATAGAAGTGAGACATCGTTCAAGTGATACCACTTGTGGTTTTCATATAGTTCTGAGTCAAGAGAAGTTATTTCATATTCAAGATGCAGAAAGTTGTTAAAACTTATACAATAAAAGTTAACCAATATTTTTACAAAATTTTTGAGTAAAAAAATTCCCAAAGAATCTTAGAGGACAAGAAAATCAAGGCGCTGATTCTGTGTGAATCCATCATACTGTTATAAACTAGGAAGTCATATAGAGGTATAAAAGCACTAGAATAGTGAAAAGTTGTGCTTGTCCCATTATATCAAGTTCTATGATTACAAAGCACTCATTCTTTCACTGGGTTGTCATTTTACAAGTAGGTGGATTTGGGTTTGTGGTTGGAGTTCTATATCGCAAGTTCTGCTGTAACATCAGGCTGATTCCTCTTCATCCTATTCTTCATGGAAGAAAAATCCAGAAGGGGCTATCAAGTACCTGCAATTCAAGAAGATCCAAAGCTGCAGAACTCTGGAAGGGGATTGAGTCCTCTGGGAGATGTATTGCTGCTCCCTCCTTAACTCTTTGCCATATATCCACTCTTTCCCATTGTTGGAGACAGGATACCTTTGGCATGAACTATCTCTAACATTTATCTTCTCTTGTGATCTTTTGGAGTGGTTATAGAAGGGATTTTATAGTCCTCCTTCTGCCGGATTCCAAGCAGTTTGTGGTATGCCAAACACCTTTTCTACCCACAGACTTCCTTCCAGGGCTGATAAAAATCGTTCAGGATCATGTTATAGTTTGAAAATAAGACTGACAGCTTTTGATTGAAAACAGACTTGAAATACAAAATGCTGGCTAGTAATCAATTTACAATAAGCCTTATTATCTGATATTTTTAATTATATCATACATATAGACTCATAACCTAAAGCTAAGCAACAGATTTTGAAAGTGGCTAAATATTACAGCTTCTCCCCATTCCCTGTATTTAAACCACATCAGACTCTTTTCCTTTTCCTTACTGAGCTAACCTCAGACTCTTCATTCTTCATATTTTCCAATATAACCACTAATCATGCTTCTTTTTTTGGTTTAAGTTCCCTCTGTGTATTATCTTATCATTGAGTTTGTCTGGTGGCTAAAGGTTGCATCGTTTAATGCTTATGTATAACTGATCATTTAAATTTGTCTTTCATAGCCCTCCCGGCATCAATGTATTGTCTGTTCCTTTGCATGCTTAACATAGCCCATTCTTCATAATGTGCTTGTCTGACTCTCACTGGTAAATGCTTAGGATGGGACACAATGAGGTGCTTGAAAGTTGGGCAGGGAGAGGATTCAGCTCCAGACTTTAGATGCTTCTGACCCAAACACAAATCTAGAGCCATTTGAGTAGTATCCCTTCCACCTGCCACTCCAGAGGAGTGCAGATTTACTGTAGATTGTGTCATATTTCTCAGATTCACTTGGAGATCTCAAAGGTCTCAAGATGCCTACCCTTAGGCAACCAAATCAAGGCTGGTGGTACAAGAACCCCTGGCAGAAATACAAGCTGGGGACTGATGATTTAGGGAACAGCTCTGCAGAAAACACCCTGGGAGGTCTGAGGGACAGTGGGCTGAATATGAGTCAGCAGTGTGCCTTGGCAGCAGAGACAGCCAGCAGAGTCCAGGGATGAAACAGAAGCACAGACAGCAGGTCCAGGGAAGGGATTACCCCTCACTTTACTGAACACTCACTAGACCGCATCAATAACAGTGCAGTCAGTTTTGGACCCCTCAGGTACAGGAAAGACACCTATAAACTGGGACAAGTTAGGGAAGGGTCACCAGGATGATTGGGGATGGAGCACTTGTTCTCTGAGGAGAAGCTGAGGAACCAGGACTTGATTAGCCTGGGGAAGAGATGGGTGCAGGGGGACCTAACAGCAGCTCCCAGTGCCTATGGGAAGGTGTATAAGCGCCAGAGCCAGGCTCTTTATAGTGGCGCTTGGTGGGATGATGAGAGGCAATGGGCATAAGCTGATAAAGGACAGCTTCTGACTAAGTGTAATGAGAAACTTTTTTTCCATGAGGACAGTCAAGCAGCAGAGCAGGTTGCCCAAGGAAGTTGTGCTGTCTACATTTTTGGAAGTTTTCAAAACCTGACGTGATAAAGCCCCATGTAACCTCATAGCAGCCTCTGCTTTAAGCAGGAGACTGGACTAGAGACCTCCTGAGGTCCCTTTGCACCTGGATTGTCCTGTGATCCTATGCTTCTGACAGAGACTAAGATAGAGATTAGATTTAATTATTTTAAGCTGAACTCAGTAGCTCTCTTTGCAGTCTAGTACTATCTGAGCTGCTCTGGGGAGTCTCACCTGGCTTTCAGCTTCTTGTTCAGAAGGTAGCAGGTCTCCAGTTGCTCCCGGGTCACATCTGCTAGCTCCATGTGATTGTCTTAGATCCAGCAGGCATCTAAGTTGACACAAAATGCTGTTTGCAACTGAATCCCTGGTCATTTGTCGCTACATTTGGAGCTTAGACATCAACTCGCACGTAAATGTTTTCATAGACATCTAACTTTGGGTGTAAAAAGCCCAAACTGAACCACAGCTGTAAATTTTATACCTAAATGCATCACATGAGCTAGGTGTTTAAACTCCCAAGAGAGCCAATTGCCTAAACTTAGTTGCCCAGTGCCCTCTTGGATACACTAGAGTATTTGAGACATTTGTGTTGGACTGTCAGAACCCTGTGGGTCCCAACAGAAATTTTGGAAGAGCCTGGTGTTTCTGGAGTGGAAGCTGGAGGCTTCAAGGATATCCAGATGGTACTGAATGAAACATGTCCAGATGTCCACAACTCTCTGTAGGCAGTGAAGAGAAATGAGGACCTGCTATCAGTGGTTCAGTTAATTTTAGCTGAGGTGTCCGCATTCAAGGTCACCAAATTTTTTGTCTTCCTTGCTGATGACCAAACTTTTGTGTACATCAGACATATAAAAGTCAGAATTTGCTTTCACATGTACCAGATGTCATTTACATAAGGAACCCCACAGCATGCCCCATATGTCCTGTGACTACCTAACAGGTAAATAATTTGCTATCTTATGCCCTGTGACTACCTAACAGGTAAGTAATTTACTATCTTTTGATTTCCTTTGTGTTTTAGTGTCACCCTTGCGTTACAAAGTGCATTTGATTTTTGGAAAATGAGAAAAGCCAGGGAGAGGCTTTAACTATTGAGGACAAAGTAGTAAGTTCAGAGCTTGTGAATTCAGGCTGTGTATTGAGGCAAGTAACTTTAGCAATATATGTTAGAAAATTTTGCCCTTAAGCTTTTCCTGAGTTGGCCCATGACTGCCTGTAGGAAAATCAGCTTAGGTTGGTATTAATATTAGCTGATCTCCTTAGGATCCCCTCATAGTCACTGAAGACAAATAGGCATCTTCAGACTTCCCTTAGCTGCCGATTTAGGGTAGGATAAATCACCTGTGGAAGTATTTATTTTCTCTTGATGACTGAAAAGGGAATGGAGGACAATAAAGTCAGACTAACTGTGAGACTCCTAAGTCAGGTCTGAGGAACACTTATGCTGCTTTTAAACTTTCCCTGCTTAAGCCGTTTATCAGATTATTGTGCTAAGGGACAGATGTTTCTGATGGATCTTCCTCATCATGAAAGGCGTTGTGCGTTCTGCGGCACGCTTAGTGGAGGTGGTGATTCATATTATGGCATAGACCATATTGTAATTGATAGGCCATTTATTATTTTCCTTGGTTTAAATCAGCTATAAGCTGCTAGTTTGTGTCTTGCATATTACTTTCACAGTATTGGCATGCCCTGCCTGTGACTTTTTTCAATACTTTGGTGTCCTGCTGGCTTGTGTTCTTGCGCTCACAGTTACTTGAATATTTGGGGCATGCATCGTCCTGCAAACTGAGCTCCATTTTCTTGTGTGCTGTTGTTAACACTATGTTTTGGTTAACTTGTTTTTACATTAGTGTATAAATCATGAAATAGTACCTTCCTTTCGAAGAGGATTGTTTCAGAGTTGATCTTTATACCACTAGATGGCAATATTAGGTAAACCGCAATTACATTTCTTGCAAAAACCCTACCCTAAATGCACATCTGTATCAAGACAAAGGGAAACATGTTTCAAGAGAAATATTGCTGTATTTCTACACGGCATGTACTGCTGGAGATGTGTCATGTCATAGGATGGGGCTTAGCATAAGATATTCACTTTTCCTTATGGAAGTGGGATTCCTTGTGATCATGTTTTATTAGCTGCAAATTACCTTTCTGTGTTTTGTCTTTTCTTTCTTGGTTGTCAGTTATGTTTTGCGTGTAACTCTTTTCAATCTCCTCATATGTGGAAGCTCTTGTATTCAATTTATTGCTTTTTTGTTTATTCTGGCTTTGATCTCTGTTTCTATTTTATACATGAATCAAAATCCTGCAGAGGAAAGCCAGTTGCCCAGTGTGGCCCGATGGTTGTTGATTTTCGGATGGTATTTATGGCATCGTGGAAGAAGACACAAAGAGCCTTTGCCAAAGGTCTGTCTGTGCTGTCCTGCAGAAAGTAGTTCAACAGCATTATTCATCTTGTACTATTTTAGCCTGTATTTTCTTAATTTGTTTTGAAATGTTATGTTTTGACATGGCTTAACAGTGAGGAGGTTTCATTCTTTGTTTTATTTTCCTCCCTGTTCCCCCATCTTGATCTAGTTTTTGTAGAAATATTTATAACTACTTTTGTTTATTTGTTTGTTTTGTTGTTTGTTTGTAAATAAATTCCATTCTCCAGCTGGCTGTCCTGCCTGTCTTTTCTCATGGGCTTCTGCCTACCAAAACTTTGACTCCTGATTACTAGCCAACTTACCAAGAATGCCCTCAGCCTCTCCACCTCTTTACAGCTATCTTCTACAATGTGTGCACGTACAGACAGAGGGAAGGTAAAAGATAACCAGGGAGACAACCTTGCGAGGAAAGAAAGGAGATGAGCAGAATGAAGCTTTGAAGTGTACAGGCTTGAGCTGGTAGTAGTTAGGGGACATTTAAGAAGGACGGAGAGCCATCAGAAAGTAATGATAAGGTCCTAAGATGAATTACAAGATGTCACCAGCCCTCAGGGGAGTATTTGAGAGGTCAACAAAAACTAAGAGAACATCAAAGAGGGTAATAAAGTGAAGGGAAGAAACAGAAATGCAGGAGGCTAAGTGAGAAAGTAGTAATTAGCTAGGTAGGACATTGTCCAGCCTGTCAAGAGCCCTAGACCGTTCAAGCATCAGGCTCTACCTCTACAGTACTTATAAAATCAATGAGGCCAGTGTGAAAACTGAAAGTTTATCTATCATACTGAAGCATGCATGAGCCAAAAAAAAAAACCAAAAAACCACCCCAGCATTTTTTTCTGGAGTATCTAAAAACGCTCCTGGGTAAGGGAATCACTTTGCACTCAAGCTAAGAGTGATACATGGAGGAAAAATCATGTCTCCTGTACAGTATGTTGACTCTTCCTTCTGACTCCACCACTGAAGTGCTAGGTGGTCTTCATCTTTACTGCTCTGGATTTCTGCATCCTTTCTTATGTCTTCTACCTGGAAAATGTATAAGCAATGAATTTTTAGGGGCCGTTTCAGTTTGTGTGCTCTCAGTGCAACAGGATCCTTATCTTACATGTGGAAACCTTATATATGAATGTTTCCCAAATAATGGATACTGATAACAAACAAGATTGGTCAAAGGGTATGTTCTTCAGAGGGAAATTGTAAAAAAAAACAACAAGCAAAACATAAATTTTCTTTTGGAAATATCTTTTTGCTGCAGTTGAAATACTGCAGAAGAATTGTCTCTTGATAACATTTCTAACGGGTAAAAAATAAATTATTTCCCCTCCCACTTTGTTTCAATAGTGTAAAAATATTTTACTTTGCTATTGGTTAGATATTTCATTTTAATAAAGAGAATTCTTTCAGCTTCATCATTTACTTTTTTCTGGTTTTTATATTCTATCATGCAGTATAATATTATATTTTCATATGATCTATTTGGTATTTCAGCTGATAGCTTTTCCCATCTTGTCAAAATCAGAACCGGTCTCATAAAAAAACCCTTCAATATTTCTAAATGAAAAAATGACCACATTTTTATTTTGAAAAAAAAAACCCAAACCCTGGAATTCCAGCTTAAAAAAAATAGACAAACTTTAGTTCTACCTAGAGACCATTTCAGAAAATTCCATTTTCATGGATTAACATACCTTATTCTTCTGTTTTCAATTATTCCCTGGGACTACATTGAATTTAAACCTTCCATGAATGTCCCTTATATAACATGAAATGATTACCAGCCTGGATAAAGAATTAAAATGAAAGCTGTGGGTAGGACTGCAAAATTATGCAGTGGACTGACGATGGTGGAAAGGTTGATGCAAATCTATTAGCCTACTAGACTAAACGGGTCACTATTGAAATAAGGTGTAATACCACATCGTAAATTACTAGAGTGCATGCAGATCGTGATTCCACCTAATATACAGTAAAAAATCCCTTCATTGAGAAGTGTTCTTTTTAAACCAGATTATAGCTAGATCTGCTGCTAAGTGCACCACAAATCAGCTCTGTCAACAAAGTTGACGGGGTAGGAAAGTGCAGTGCAAGGTGGGAGCCTGTCACTGACAAAAACCCTTGGTTTTGCCATTGCCAAATTCTAGTGTGGACCTGCAGCCTCAGTGGGATAATTCTACAAGGCTTTCTGTTGTGTTATTTCTGCATTAAATGTAAACCGGAGAAATCGCCCCAGTTACAGGTTTGGAAAAAATACACAAGGTACAAAGAAACCTTTGGCAACAGGTTTGCCTATTTCTCTAACTTGTTGGCCTAGTCAAATCTCATATTGTTATCTTTCTTTCTGATCTTTTCTTGAGTGTTGTTTGGTTTATTCCAGAAGCGCTGATGAAGCAATGCACTGAATCCTTCAGTCGCCTGTGGTTAAGAATGTCCATTGATACCCAGTCTCTTCAGCTTTTTCCTACAAGGTCCAGGAGCAAAGGAGGTGTTTTATTCCAGCAAACGAATGGTGAGGATGTGGTGAGTACAGTTGTGGGTTGTGGACCCCTGAACTTTGGGTCACAACATCAGCTGCAGGGCTGTGACTGGGCTCTGGAGAAGATCTGTGATGTGACTCTGCTAGGTGATAATCTGTCAGGGGCAGCTCAGAGAGCTTTGTCATTTGTTGGTGAAACACAAATTTTATTTCTCTTTTTTCCTTATAAGGCAATTGGACAACTTTTCACATGGGATAAAGAAATATGTCAGGTTTTACTATGTCAGGGATGTTCAATGGCTGAACTAGTTCAACTTAGTTAACTTTTAAAAATCTGGCCTGATCATGTATGATAATAACACTTGGCGTCAGCTTAGTATGTACATAAAAAGTGTGTTGGTTAGATGTAGCAACTGAAAGTGTTGAATATGCTACATTGTAGAATTCATGAAAATCCTGAAAGATTAACTCTGTCAACAAACTAATATTATATCTGGTAAGTGGTCTGATATGAGAAGTAAATCAGGATATTTCGTTGTTTTGTTTTTCACTAAAGACTTACCCTTTTTCTCAGTATTTCTTTAGCTCATCTCTTGACAGGTACATTTTTCCTTCTAAGTCAAGACGCGCTACGTGTTAGGACTCTATTTTGTGCAGAGGAAGATAATTTTTCAGTAAAAACCTTGATTCACCAGTAGCACACATGTCCCAGGAGCTACGCAAGAAAGACTGAGGTGTTATCAACCCTCTTTGGATGTCTGTGTCCACCAGTTCTGATGTCACCAACATTTTAAGAACAGCTGCTCAGTTTCTGCTTATCCTGTTTGATTGATTGATTGCACTTTCAGGTGTGGACACGGAGTCCAGGGAGCTCAGACAGTGCATTTGCTCTTTGGGCATTCTCAAATTGCCAATCTAGTGGCCACACCAGATAGTCTCTCTTTTTATCTGCTTTGTACTGCTCTTGTAGGAGATTTCCAGGTCTTTGAGGTGGCCTCTGATTTCAGAAACCATACTGGGCTAATAGGTTAGGATACATGAAATGCTAGAGTACCTTGGCCAGATTCTACTGCTTCTCTAAGCAGTGGTGTATTGCTACAGTAGAGGTCAGTAAACATGACTAAAGGTGAAAAAACATTACTTTATTACCCACGAGTTTGCCCCCTCACAATGTTTATACAATCCTTAGCTTTCATGGGAGGAATAATGCCTGTTGAAAAACATGCTTTAAAGAAATAATATGGCAAATGGTGCCCTATTCTAATGCTTATTTTAGTAGAAAATCTCTCACATTCAATTTTCTTTCTTATTTTGATCTTAAAGATTCGGTAAAACCAACTATAACCAACTACACAAACATAGAAAGCTCTGTTTTCCCAAGAAAAAGAAAACTTTCTTCTTCCAAGCAGAAGTAAAATTTCATTGAGGATTGAGTTTTATCTCCTAATTAAAAAAAAGTATTTACTTGTCTCGCTATTAGGAAAACTCGTACATGAACTGATTTACAATGTTTCCAACACATTGAAGCACATCCTTCCCCATCAGCATGCAATTGTGAAAAGAGAGGGTGTGGGAAGGGAAGGATGGTATTTACAGCAGCATGACCATATTTTTTTACTGCTAATCCATCAGCACATCACGTTCTGACTGCAAGCAGCCTGTTAACAAAGATGCTTGATGCAATTAAAATACATTTTGGTGTGAGACAAATGTATGTATAAAAATATACATATGAAAAACATATATAAAAATTGGGATAATCAAGCGCATTTCATGTAGTTTCTGTGTGAGTACAAATAATCACTTCATTTTTTCCCTGTGTATTTTTTTAATCAGCCTGAGGCACAGTGGGAGGTATTCCTTCAGCTTTCCAATAAGGAAGGGGTCAGGATTAAGGGGGGGTGGCTCTGCCTTCAAAGCCATGCTAGGTCCAGAGGGAGTCTCCTCCTGGGGTTTTGGCGTTGGAGGGTCTTTGAAGTTTTTTGGATTTTCACTTACCAGGTGGTCTTAACCCATAGCAGCGTCTCCTCTGAGCTGCGGTTGCACAGCACGGCAGGGAACCTACCTGCTTCACTTTCTGGAGTAAAGAAGCCACAGGAAAAATTATACTTTTGCAGGATGGTTACGTGTCCTATGGGAGCACAACAGTCCCTGCTTCAGAAGCTGGTACGGAATAGAAATATCTGCCAGATAGCAGAAAGCTCGATTCAGTTAAAAACTAGCATTTAACAGCAGCGGCACGAGCTGCCTGAATCCAGCCATTAGATGGCAGAATTGATCAAGCAATAACCCGACTTCAGTGCGTGCCCCAAACCAGATGGTTTAAAGAATAGCTACCAAGTAGCAGCTGGTGCTTTGTATATATTCCCGAAATACCGTACCTGGCCTACCTGCAGGCACTTTGAACTAACAGAGACCACAGTATTTGTATATCATTTCCAGAAGCAGCACTTCGGGGACTGGGGATCAGAGCATCAATCAATGAGCATTGTTAGATCTTTTCTAGGCGTGTGCCTTTGAAGACCTGTACCTGTGTAAATATTGACCATCGTGATGCTGTCTGGCTATACATTTTTGGCAATAGGACAGGTGCAATCCACTTGTGTGTTTCCCTAAAAGCCATTGCTCTGAGAGGTACCTGTTCTGAAGCGAGTCTGCTCAGGCAGTTTTTAACCGCAGTTAGCTTCTCTGGGCATCAGGCAACTTCATTAAATTACTTACCATTAGCAGCTCATTACCAGCAGTTAAATTCTGTGGGACTTGATTTCTAAAATTTTAACCATTCTTCTCCCATGTAACTGCAATATCTTCAGATAAAGCAGCACAATACTACCAAACCTAACAACCCCCAAACCCACGTAATTTCATTACCTCCTTCCCTTTTGTAAGCATAAAAAAATGTTATTTTTTAATCAACCTGCTGACTCCAGTAAATTAGTTCAGCATTAGCTTTGCTATTATTCTTCTTCCACTAAAATTCCCTGCAGTCTAATTGCTGTTCCCAAACTATACACAATTCTAGCTCCAGATTAAGATATCCTATATTCTTCCTTAGTGCCTAAAGACAGTATTTCATATTGACTATTTCACAGTAAGGAAGACTAGAGAAAGGAACTTAAACAGAATATAGATCATCTGCAGCTAGAATTATCAATTTTGTGTGCAGAAGTAATATTGACAGGTACGCCTCTAACCAGTTGTTCATACAGTTGTTTAAATATGTTACATCCATACATATGATTGACTCCAAAAGAAACTTAAAAGCTTTCAGCTCTTTCTCTCCAGGATTCAAACTGACATACTAATCCCTTTCTTTCAAAATTTCAAGCCAGATGTTTGTTACCTTTCTTTTCTTTTCTTTTTTTTTTTTAATTCACCTGCAAGTGCATACAAATTGTGATAAAAAGCTGTATTTCACAACTGACTTCAATTTATTTCTTCTTTACAAGGATATTGGGATTCATACCTTGTAACACTAAGTATCTACTTCTGAACTTGTCACCTGAGATCTCTTTATAGTCAGTGCAAAGCAATAGTCACTTCTAGAGGCAATTCATCCCACCTATTTTATATGTCTGCTTTAGGATGCGTCTGCTCTAGAAGTGATGATTTCTCTCCAGTGACTATTACAGGAGCCTGGGGGGACTTAGCTGAGATACGCATTTGCCAGTCTCAACATTTGGTCAGGTGAATCCCGCTCTGGGACTCTAAAGTCTTGCAATCAGGACTGCAATATTTTGCCACCTCTTTGGATAACAACTGGATGCAATCTGTATCTCTTTTGCTACACAAAAGTAGATTATGAGGGGCACAATCCACCAACGGCATATCTTTTAAAAGTGACCAAAGCATGTACACTTGTAAAGTATCCTAATCAGGATGCTATTGTGCATTTATGTTAAGAAAGAGCGGTGGGGAAATCGCACCAATTAGCTGAAAAATTCTCAGTAACGAAATGTAAAAAAGGTATTAAAATTAAATGGTAACAAACAAGTGTGATACAAATGATTGTATCAAATTGTACAAGTGGTTTTTTACAATTTGCTTTTTATTTGACTACGCAGTGATCTCATTTTCTCTTCACTGAATAAATGATTTGACTAAATCTGCTAGGCCTAAATTTTAAGCTGAAATAAGCGATAAGATAAATAGCTAGAAAACCACTTAATTAAGTAACTTTAGTATATCTGAAGGACCATTGTCTCTCTTGATATTTACTTGGGTGTGAATGACAGTGGAACAGCCTCCCTAGCAAATTCTGTTACCGCTTTAAACTCTTTCTTCACAGCTCTCATCCCAGTAGTTTTGAACAACTCAGGAATGGACATATTTATCCTTTTTCTGTGGATTTGTGTGTTTTGTTTTCATAACCACAAAGAAGCGCTTTGCTATAAAGAAGATACAAATTGATTTTTAAAGCTTACTTTGACAGTATTCCTTCTGCTATTACTTGCTATACACGGTGAGTCAGCACAAGATGAATTTCTAAAGACGTAATCTAAATCACCAAGACCTCTTCAGCATGTGGAATCCTAGTTCTCCACTTAATTACATTCCCTGCTAGTCTTCTAGTCAATCAACAGCTGCCAGCAATGTGTATGCATTGCGAGATACCTTACTCATCTTACAAACATATCTACTAGTCTGATGGAACAGACAAACTATAACATATAAATGAGTTACAATCCCTTTCAAAGGAGCATCAGAAGTATTTCTGACTGGCACTCGGTACATAAGATAGTGGAATGCTTCAAAGGGAACAGTGAATGTCCAGTGAGTCTCCAAAAATACAGTGAGAAAACATCTCCAGTAGATGTTTGTATCAATGGTTAAAACCCACCCCCCAGTTTTCATTTCCTTCTTGATGTATGATACTCTTATAGACAAACCTGAAGTGAGTTAACAGTAATTTCACTATTTTTGAATCTCCCCGAGTAGGTGATCTGAACAGCTTCATCCAATTTTTTTGATATGGTAAGTCTTGACTATGCTATTCTCAGTACTCTTATTAATTTCTGCTTCTATTCAGCTCCATAGAAGGTTACAAGTGTCAGTAATTTGTTTCTCGTTGAAATAATTAGAGTAATGCTTTCTGTTCTCAACATTTTGCAGCCTAAGGACAGCATAGGACCACTCAGTTTAGTTCATTGCTTCAGGTAGCTGATATGTAAAATTAAAAAAGTAAGCCATGTTGATTGGATCCACATGGATATATCTTTCTCTGGGCTGATGAACTGAACTGAACTTTTAGAATTAGTGTTGGTATGAATAGTCATAGTTTCAAATTCAAAATACCTTTTAGATACTCTCTGCAAGATTCCCTCACAAGTGTCTTTTTAAGGGACATTATTGATATTAAAATAAAATTTCAAAGGTGATAAATGTAAGGTTGTGTAAAGAATAAATGCTTTTTCAACCATTCACTTTATTGTGAATGGTATATCCATTCTTTAGTTTATCTTAATATTCAAAGGGGCTTCATAGTTATTTATGCTTTAAGATATTTTTGAATAATTTTTATAGATAAAATCTAATTATTCAAATTAGAACAACCCATAACATTGAAGAAGTAGAGACAGTGAGAGAGTTTTATTGACTTTCAACAAGAAATGCATCTAGATAAGCACTGACTTTAAGAAAAAAAACCTCCAGCTAATTTTGGGCTGCTTAAAATTCCTGAGAGCTTTATGGAATGTCTCAGCCTAGATATTCTGGCACTAACCAACCATGCAGATAGACATTATAATTTTATTGCTAGTGCATGTAATGAAAGGCCTTCTTTTAAAAAAAAATTCACAGCTGCATGGTATTTCTCTGCTTAAGAGCTTTATTTCAGGTACAAATTATAGGAAATTTCACTGATTTTAGTGGATTTATTCTGGAGTTCTGTACATATAAATGCATCCAGAATTTGTTTGTACTTTTAAAATCCATTCGCTGTGAACAGTTAAAGGTTCCCAAAACCTTACTGGATTCTATTTTTACAAAGCAAACAATTACATTCAACACAGTCAGAGTTTGTAAAGAAGATTACTGTGTAGTGCTTCTTTTGTCTGACACAAAATGGTACAGCAGTTCTGTGGCACTCACTCATATTTATGTTTCTATTTAGGAATTACAGACAAGTTCATCCCTAAAACCGTGGGGTCAAAGTCCATTCTTCTGCACAACAAGTGCTTTTTCAAAAACACTATTAGAAAGAGTGACCAAATGAGATATCATTCAAGGTAGCAAATATCCTGTCTTACACTTCATATTTCCATCACTAACATATATTAATGCCACAAGTGTACTAATTGTTCCCTGGGGGATGCTGGGTGCCAGCAAGCTGCAGCAGTGATAATTGTGATATCTAAGCTATCTGGAAGATACACTGACAACATATGTGTGTATGAGATCGTGAATACTGTGCCTTGGTACTCAGGTGAATGCCTTTATTTAAGATTGTCTCTGAAGGGAACTCTTGCTCATTACTGGGTATGATACTTCTTTATATTACTATGCTGCTTGTTTTTATGATTGATTATAACCAAACAATAAATTTCTAGCTAACTTATGCTAATACCATCAGCTGCCACTTGCATTTCATTGTCCATAATGCAGCTCTTAGGAATTTGAGCCCATCTTTGCAGTTTTATGCAATCTGCTGTGCCATGGAACAATAAGATGCTCAAATGAGGGACTTTTACAGTAACCTTATAACTATATAACCCTATGCTGAACCCTTGCTGACTCATTGACTGCTGTTCATGCAGGAATTGTTTTGATATTTATGGTTTGATATGGACTCCTGTTTTTAAATGTGGGTTTGTAAGGTCTGGCTACACAGTAATTCTGATTCACACCTACATCTTAGATGTTGGTCAGTGGTACAAATGCCAACTCATGGGTAATTGCTAGTAGCATCCCTTGGGGATTAACACTAGTACTAATACTGTTTAATACCTTTATTAACGATCTGATGATGGGATGGAGAACACTCTCAGCCATTTCTCAGATGATATGAAATTGGCTGGGGGAATGGTTGATACCCTGATGGGCAGAGCTGCTGTTCAGAGGTGCCTCAGCAAGAACAGGCTAACGGGAAACACATACAGTAAAGGTGAACGCAAAGACCTGCACCAGATGCAGCAGCACAGGCTGGCAATGACTGGCTAAGAACAGGGCAGGTCTTGTTGGACAACAAATTGGACATGAATCAGACCTGTGCTCTTGAGGAGAAAGAGGTCAACCACATCCTGGGCTTTATTAGCAAGTGATGATTTCCCTTTATTCAGCACGTGTGAGAGTTCACATCTGAAGTATTTTATCCATTCTTGGGTTCCCCAGCACAAGAAAGACACTGACATACTGGAGCGAGTTCTGCAAATGCCACCAAGCTGGTCAGGGACTGGACCCTATGACATAACAGGAGAGGCTGCGAGAGGACCTGTTCATCCTGGAGAAGGGAAGACCTCAGGATCAATCCTACTGTCATCTACAACTAGCTAACAGAAGCGAATGTTATGCTTCAAAATTCCGCTGTGGGCAAAAAAGTGACCCACCTTATATATGAAGCCAAGAATTTGTTACTAGTATAACAGAAATTTTAACAGTCTAAGAAAAGGTGTATTATTATTCCACATTTAATGGCTACAGGAGAAGAAAATAAAGAAAAGAATACTATTTTACAGAAAAAAAATAATCAATAATATAAAATTATGGTAAACATTCTAATGCATAGACTTCCTAGTGTCCACCACTTCCCTTGATGTTTTGCTTGCCCTACCCCTGCCCCTCAAGGGGGGAGATTGACAGTTTCCATCTGGATTTTGGGGGACGTATGGGGAATGATCAGCGACTGAAGTGCTATGCTGCAAGAGGTGTGATGTTGATGCTGATGTTTTTTTCCTCCTCACTTTAATATCCGCTAGGACTCAATTTTACGTTTGTGAAGAAACTTTTACAACTTGCTCTTTTTTCTTTAGTTTGCATCTCCACATTACATCTGCATTTACTATATATAGTGTCTTCTATATATGCTTTGTTCTCTTCTTTACCCTTAAAACCAGTTTTATGCAGCTCCAGGTCTGCATTTTTTATGTCAACAGTAGTGAACTGCTTATAGGCATTGTGTCTCCAGTGCCAAACCTGTGCCTTTTTTTAATTACTTCTCACCTATACTTGTCTACATCGCATCATAGAAACACAGAATCACACTATCATAAAATGATTTGGGTTGGAAGGAAAATTAAAAGTTCATCTAGTCCAACCTCCCTGCCATGGGCAGGAACAGCTTTCACTAGATCAGGTTGCTCAAAGACCCATTCAACCTGACCTTGAACACTTCCAATGGGGGGACATCCACAACTTCTCTGGGAAACGTGTTCCAGATTCTTACTAGCCTTATCATAAATAATTTCTCCCTTATGTCCAATCTAAAATTACCATCTTTCAGTTTAAAACCATTGCCCCTTGTCCTGTCACTACAGGTCTTGGTACTCTTTCTCCGTCTTTCTTGTAAACCCCCTTTATATATTGAAAGGCCACAATAAGGTCTTGCTGGAGCCTTCTCCAGGCTGAACAACCCCAACACTCTCTTTCTTCATAGGAGTGGTGTTTCAGCCCTCTGAATATTTTCATGTCCCTCCTCTTGACCCACTGTAACGGGTCCGTGTCTTTCTTGTACTGGGGACCCCAGAGCTGGACGTAGTACGCCAGGTGGGGTCTCACCAGAGTGGAGTAGAGGGGCAGAATCACCTCCCTTGACCTGCTGCTAGCCATACTGCTTTTTATGCAGCCCAGGATAGAGTTGGCTTTCTGGGCTGCAAGCTCACATTGTTGGCTCATGTCCAATTTTTCATTCACCAGTATTCCCAAGTCCTTCTTGGCAGGGCTGCTCTCAATCCCTTCGTCCCCCAGCCTGTATTGATACCAGGGAGTTGTCCCAACCCAGGTGCAGGACCTTGCACTTGGTCTTGTTGAACTTCATGAGGTTCGCAGGGACCCAGCTCTGTAACATGTCAAGGTCCCTCTTGATGGCATCCCTGCCCTCTAGCAAACCAACCACACCACTCAGCTTGGTGTCATCTGCAAATTTGCTGAGGGTGTATTCAATCCCACTATCTATGTCATTGATGAGGATATAAATAGTATTGGTGCCAGTATGGATTCTTGAAGGACACCACTCATTACTGGTTTCCACTTGGACATTGACCTATTGACCCTAACTCTTTGGACACAGCTAGCCAACTAATTCCTTATTCATCTAACAACTGGTCCGTTAAAACTATATCTCTGATTTAGAGGTAAGAATGTTGTGGGATACTGTATTAAAGGCTTTAGAGAAGTCCAGTAGATGACGTCCATAGCTCTTCCCTTTTTCACTGATGCAGTCACTGCATCGTAGAATGCCACTAGGTTAGTCAGGCACGATTTGCCCTTGGTGAAGCCATGTTGGCTGTGTCTAATTCCCTCCCTGTCTTCCACATGTTTGAATATATGTTCCAGGAGAACGTGCTCCATGATCTTACCAGGCACAGAGGTGAGGCTGACTGGTCGGTAGCTCCCAGGTTCCTACTTTTTACCCTTTTTAAAAAAAGTCATGATGTTTTCCTGTGGGCATTTCACAGGTGTTTCCCTGTTGGTTCGTAATATATCAGCAGCCCCTGGCTCTTCTCTGTTGCTCAAAACTCCATCTCCTTCCCCTGCTAAATTTAATTTAAAGCTCTCCGTATAAGTCTGGACAGTTTCTTGGTGAAGACCATCTTGCCCTACTTGGTCAGCTCCCAACAGACCTTCTCAAAGGTAGATCCATGATCATAGAAGCCAAAACCTGGAGTAAGGCACCAGCCACAAAGCTAGGCATTCACTTCAGTTAGTCTCCTCCTTCCTAAACCTCTTCCTCTGACTGGGAGGTGTGGTTGTCCTCATGATGGAGTTAATGTTCTTTGGACACAGACCTTTGCCTCTTGTCCTGTCACTACAGGCCTTGGTAAAATGTCTCTCTCACTCTTTCTTGCAAGCACCTTTTAACTATTGAAAGGCTACAATAAGGTTTCCTCAGAGCCTTCTCTTCTCCATGCTGAACAATGCCAACTCTCTCATCATTTCTTCATAGGAGAGGTTTTCCAGCCCTCTGATCATATTTGTGGCCCTCCTCTGGACCCTATCTAACAGGTCCATGTATTTCTTTTATTGGGACCCCAGAGCTAGATGGAGTACTCCAGGTGGGGTCTCACCTCCCTTGACCTGCTGACCACACTTCTTTTTATGCAGCCTAAGGCTGCGAGCGCACATTGCTGTTTGTCCTCACTGGCATTGTAAATGTTTCATTCTACAAAGAATGAGTACTTAATATTACTATCTATTCAAAAACTATTGTTGTACCATACAAAGATAAGCAAAAGTAAGACAAATTTGGCATAGCCATCTGGTGGGAAGAAAAACTGATGTTGCAACTGAACGGAATAAAATTGAAGATCCAAGCCAGTCAAACCAAGTTAAAACAAAAGTAAACCTAGTAAACCTCAGTCCTGAGACCTTGCAAACCCAGTACAAAGTCTGTGGCCTGGTACTGACAATGGCAATACTTTATTTACCAGGTTGCAGAGCTACAGTATAGAGAAGATGGATATAGAGTCTTGTCAACAGTGTGTGCTGATAGGACAAGACACAGTGGACACAAATTGGAACATAGTAAGTTGCAGTTAGGTACCAGGAAAAAAAATTCATCCTTTGGGTGGTCAAACACAGGAGCAGGTTGCCCAGACATGTTGTGGAGTCTCCATCTTTGGAGATATTCAAAGCCTGACCAGGCATGGTGCTTAGCAGCCTGCCATAGCTGGGCCTGATTTAAGCAGGGGGTTGGATAAGGGACCTCCAGAGGTCTCTTCCAACCTAAGTTATTCCATAAGACTATGATTCAGGACAGACCTTTTTTTTTCATTGAAAACTTATAAAAATTCTAGAATACTCAAGACCATTTCAAGGGATTCTCCTGAACCAGGATCTCCTGATCAAGTTCATGTTCCTGCCTTGTGTGATTCACAGGAGAAATTTTGATTTGCTGTGTGAGGACCTTAGTCATCAGATGCGTAAGTCAGACCCAGAATCACTTCACAAACTACAGAAGCTTAAACGAAGTCTCTAAATTAAGTTACAGTCACCCAATTCTCCCTATGCTTTTAGAAGAGAAAGAGAAACACTTCCAGAGAACAATTCAGGCCTCAGACAGGTTGAATCAGACCCTGAAGGTGCAGATTTCCCTCCACTGGACAAAAAGGAAGCCAAAAATGACTTTACATTTACCCTAAGCCCATGTTTGTCCGACTTTGGTTTAGGCGCAGAACTTCTATACTTTTGGTTTTTTATCATTAATGGTGGAAATGAATTTTCTTTACAGAGTTTGTGCTTCTAAGCTAGGTTCTTGGTGGTAAGCTACATGGGATGAATCCATACTCTAGAAGCAAAAGGTACCTCCACTTAGCTGAGCAGAATCTGCTCTTCAGTCATTCTTCTCTTGCACAATTAATAGTTAATTTCTTATTTAGAACAAAAACTGCTCCAGCAGAAGAGATTTACCCTCTGGTATATGATTTCTGACAAATGACAGGAACAGTTACCAAGCTTCAAACACCTACCCTGAATGGTGCAAAACCTCTCATGTCTGCCTCCCACAGCCCCGGGAAGTGGCTTTCCAATGAAAGGGGAAAGGCTTCTCCCTCTTGCAGCAACACTTTGGGCGTATGATTCAGGAGGATGATTCCCCATTCAATTTGGGACTCATCTGGACCACTAATGTGACTTCCCTTCTTGTGCAGTGCTCATGATTTGTCAGTTTGGATGAATGCGATTGCTCTCGAAACTGCAGGAAGAAACATTTTTACTATGCTGGCATCAGTTCAGATAAAGCAAAACCAGTATCAGTGAGGGTTTTCTGTATGGTCATCTCTTTTAATATCCACTTGATTTCTGAAGACTTTAGAACAATTTCAGCATCATATAAGCAGTATTGTCTAGATTTTAGTATTAGTACTTCAGTGAGGCTGGTGAAAATCATGTGACTGCAGTTCAGAAAGCTTTTTCATTTGCAGCTGTGTTTTGTGTGGCTAAATACCATGTTTGTGTTTGCTGAGATAGCATCCTTGTTTTGGTATCTGGATTTATAATCTCTCAGTGTACCTCAAACTGAGTAACTGGCAGGGGCACTGCAAGGGTGGCTTCTGTGAGAAGACAGCGGAAGCTGCCCCCATGTCCGATACAGCCAATGCCGCTGGCCAAAGCTGAGCCCACCAGCGATGGTGGTAGCGCCTGTTATAGAAAAAAATTGATTAACTGTGTTCTTCTCTCTGAATAGTCTCGTTTAGCAGATAGAGATAACTGCCGGGTGACGGGTGAGGGGTGGGGGTGGTGTTGGATAGGAGGGGTGTTAGAAATCTGATACATGCGATTAGAGCTTGAGAGGAGATAAGTAAATTGGACTGAAGTACAGGAATGTAGACAGAAGCCAGGGGAACACCCCAGTGACTACTGGGGAAGATTGTGACAGGTTTTATTGACGTATGGGGGAATGACTCTCCAGAATCCTAATAATGAATTCGCAGCAAGTGTGTTTGTGGACCAAACCACCTCTGACATCCACAACTATTTTAAGGATCACATGCCAGGGTGGCAAGGAGAAAAATCTGAAAGATATTATTTTACCTGGAGGTTCTATACTTGTACAATATGTAGATGATTTGTCACTTGCCAGTAAGACATATGAAGATTGCTTGAAAGATACTATTTGTCTATGTATTGCTTTAGCGGAAAAAGGTCACTGTGCATCTCTTTCTAAGCTTCAGCTGTGTCAGCAGGAAGTAAAATATTTAGGATTCATATTTAAAGAAGGACAAAGATTAGTAGACCCATAATGAGTACAGGCTATTGTAGAAATACCTCCACCAGTAACAAAGAAAAGAATTGAGAGGATTTTTAGGCACAGTAGGATACTGCAGACCCTGGATACCGGGACTAGGAGAGTTAAGTAAGCCATTGACAGAGGCTACCAAGGCAAAGGAAGTGGAACCTATACATTGGGGTCCAGAGAAAGAAAAGGCTTTCCAGGCTATAAAAGGAGCATTAGCTTCTACACTGGGAATGCCAGATTACTCCACTCCAAACCCTTTGAACTATTTGTGCATGACAACAAAGCAGTAGCCAGTGGAGTTCTTACTCAAATGCTAGGTCCACACCCCCAACCTGTGGCTTAGTACTCAACTCAAATGGATCCTGTAGTGGCAGGGAATAATTCCTGGCTTAAAGCGATACCAGCAACAGCAACTATCATAGAAAGAAGCGGACCATTAGTCCTGGGTCCCCCAACAACTGTGTATATCCCGCATGAAGTAGAACTGAGTCTTAAGCAACATGCTACGCAAGCATTGTCCCCACAAAGAGCACATCTTTATAAATTAACGATTTTAAATGCAGATCATATTCCTTTTAAAAGACGTAATGTTTTGAATCCAGCAACTTTACTGCCTGCTCCTTCCAATGGTGAGCCACATCAGGAGTGTGCTAAGGTAGCATTTCACTCCAGCTGCCTACGGGAAGATCTGCGGGATCAGCCCCTAAAGAACTCAGATCTAATCCTTTTCACTGATGGATCTTCATACTATGTGAATGGAAAATGACACACAAACTATGCAGTGGTAAGAAACTTAGAGGTACTTGAAGCAGAACCTCTACAACCCTCAGTGATTGCCCAAAGGGCTGAATCACCAGCATTAGCAAGAGCAGCCTGGCGGGGACATAATCAGTGGGTAACTCTTTATACTGATTCTAAAGATGCTTTTGGAGTGTGTCATGCAACAGGAATGTTATGGAAAGAACAAGGGTTCATTATCTTGGCGGGAAAGAATATTTCTAATGGAACCAAAATCCAAATGCTGTTGGAAGCTATTAAGCTTCCAAGGGAAAATGGTGTAGTACACTGTCCAGCTCATACCAAAGGATCCAGCTAAACCAAAAGAAAGAACGAATTGGCAGATAAAGCAGCTAAAGCTGCTGCCCACCAACCTATACATGAGTGTACTGCCGTAACAACTCCATCTGCTGATGACTGGGCAGATAACAATAATCCAGCCCAAATATATGCAGAGGTTATTCAGGAAGAATGGAAAGTTGGGAAGCTGTGAAAGGTGAAACTGGAATTTGGACTGCTGGGGGAAAATCTATTTTACCAAGAAAATATTTAATGACTTTGGCTAGGTGGTTTCATGATAAAACACATGTAGGGTTGACAGCAGTTGCTACCCAGATTGAGAAAATGTGGGCTCTTGGGGAATATATACAGCAGTAAAAAGGATTGTGAGTTCTTGTCCCACATGTTGGAAGTTTTCTGATGCAAAACCCAAATAAGAGGTTGGAGGATGACCACAGGTACAACTCCTGTTCCAGAGACTGTAAATTGGTTATGCTGACGTACTGCCTGTAAACAGACTTGAGCACCTGCTGGTAATCATTGATAAACTCTCAGGATGGGTAGAAGCTTTTCCTACCAGGGAAGCTGATACTGAGGGAGTGGTCAAAGCACTCTTGCAGGAAATTATTCCCAGATATGGAATACCTGAAACCGTAGAATCTGATAGGGGTTCTCATTTTTCTGTGGGGGTGCTAAACAGTATCTATAAAAGTTTAGGAATACAGTGACAGCTACATGTTCCATATCATCCACAGTACTCAGGACAGGTGGAAAGAATGAATAGGACTCTTAAAAATATAATTGCTTGAACCTGTAGTCAGGTAAGTTTGAAGTGACCTGAAGCTCTAGGAATAGTGCTAAGGGATATTAGAAATAACCCTTTTCCAACCTCTAGGGTTGTGACCAGCACAAATCATGTTTGGCAGGCACTTAGCCATACCTGGGACCTTTTTCCCCACTAGGACCAGCCTCTTATGTGGAGATGAAGGAGTTATCAAATTTGTATTAGGGATACAAAAACATTTACAAGAATCATAGAATCATAGAATGGTATGGTATGTTAACTGTATTCTTCTCTCTGAATAGTCTCACTTAGCATTAGTAGCTTAGCAGTAGTAGCTAAAGTAGTTGGAACCTAGGCTGCAAGAGCCTGAGAGTAAACTTTTTGATAAAACTAATGCTGCTAACACAGAACTAGCTGAATCTGACATGTATGAGTGGAATGAAGAAGGTAAGGACCAAGGAAACAATTCCAAGAGGAATGAAGTAACTTCAAAAGAAGGCCAGCCCAGAGACAGTGAAAACCAATAAGATATCAAGAGACCACTGATCAGAATTAAGTGATTGGACTTGGGGATTGGGTGATGGGTGGTACCGGTTTAATTGAGGAGTGCGATCTGGGGTAGGGGTCCCTCTCTGGAGGCACCCAGATCAAGCCATAACCTGAGAACTAATAAAAGAGGAATTGGAAATCTTCACTCAGACCTTACATTAATCAATGGGATTCTAGAGTCAGACCCTGTTATGGTGGCCAATGTGTGGCAATCCATAACAGTGCCTCTGTGATACCACATTTAAGAAGGGAGAAAACTGCTGCGCAACAGCAGCCAGAAGGGAGGTGCGACAATAAGTGAGAGAAACAACTCTGCAGGCACTGAGGTCAGTGAAGAAGAAAGATGAGGAGGTGTCCCAGGCACCAGAGCAGAGATTCCCTTGCAGCCTGTGGTAAAGACTATGGTGAAGCAGGCTGTCCCTCTGCAACCCATGGAGGTCCACAGTGAAGCAGATATCCACCCTGCAGCCCATGAAAGACCTCATACGAGAGCAGGTGGATGTGCCCTGAAAGAAGCTGCAGCCTGTGGAGAGCCCATGCCAGAGCAGGCTCCTGGCAGGAACTGCAGCCTGTGCAGAGAAGTCCGTGCTGGAGCAGATTTTCTGGCAGAACCTGTGACTCCATGGGGGACCCACACTGGAGCACTCTGTTCCTGAAGGACTGCTCCCCATAGAAAGGACCCATGCTGGAGCAGTTCTTGAAGAACTGCAGCCTGTGGAAGAACCCATGTTGGAGAAGTTCATGGAAGACTGTCTCCCATGGGTGGGACCCCATGCTGGAACAGGGGAAGAGCGTAAGGAAGGAGAGGCAGAGAGAATGTGTAATGAACTGACCACAAGCCCCATTCCCCACCCGCCTGCACTGCTTGGGTGGAGGAGATGGGGGAGTCAGGAGTGAAGTTGAGCCTGGGAAGAAGGGAGGGTGGTGGAAAGGTGTTTATAGATTTGTTCTTATTTCTCATTATGCTGCTTTGTTTGATTGGCAATAAATTAAATTAATTTCCCTGAGCTGAGTCTGTTTTGCACCATGATGGTAATTACTGAGTGATCTCCCTGTCCTTATCTTGACCCACGAGGTTTTAATCTCTTTTTTCCCCTCCCCCTGTCCTATTGAGGAGAGGAGTGATAGAGCGGCTTAGTGGGCACCTGGTGGCTGGCTAAGGTCAACCCACACGCTAACAAAAGCCATGCTGATTTAACTAGTGAGATTAAAGTGATGGGTTTTGCTCCTGTAATGTCTTAGCTAGTGATATTTCTGAACAACATCTGTTTTCAAAGAGGTAAGGCAGTTTTGCCATACAAAAGGAAGTCTATGCTGGTAGATGATAATGAAATTCTGAAAAAAAGGTCTAGAACAACTTGAAGAAAACTTAATAAACGTGAAGAACTTTTCTGTGTGAGATGAAGTCCTGACTCTTTGAAGATAAGTACAAAATGAGAATAGAAATCAGAGTGCCATCTGACTGCAATGTGGTCTTCTGGGAGATCGCAGGTTATCTTTACGTAACGCTTCTTCATCAATAACAGATGAGCTACTATTTCTTCTTACATGTCATTGCCCTTTCCTTAAAAACAAAAGGATGAAGAGGAGCACTGGGGGGAGAAAAAGGTGAGAGAGAGATCCATGAGTGGGAATAATTGGATCAGTTTTTTGAACTAGACTTATATAAACAAAGTTGATGAATTACCTAAATCTAGTCTTTTCTGATATGAGTAAGAAGAAAATTTGTTGGCTCGAAAATTCATTGGCTAGAAAATTTTAAATTCAAAAGACTTATTTCATAGAATCATTAAATATAAGGAAAATCTGCTAAAATTTATGGGTTAAAATTACTTCGTGTAACTCTCTGAGGGATAAACTGATAATGTTCTCTTTCCACAATGTGTTACCATTAAATAAAAGTTTCCCTATTCCTACAGATATAACTGTATATAACTGATTATAACTGAACTGTGAGTGTATCAAGAAATGGGATGTCAGTTTTTTGTACCTACCATCCATGTAAGTGCTGAGAGGACAGAAAAAGGAATTTCTAGTCAGGGGTTTGGATGATTCACTTTTCAGTGGTGATTGCTCTATCAGTTCCAAAGATGGGTTTTCTGGAGAAACAGTGCATGTTTGATGGGACAGTAGGCTGAGTATTCATAAGGTGCTTGACCTGCTGACTAAAGAGCAAGTCCACAGCTTTTTAATGCACGCGCTGATCTAACTAACTGAAATGTCTGAAGAGCAATAAACATCAATTTAAGATTTTCTAATATCCCTTTATGGCATTCAGGAGAAAGTAATATTTATATTTGGAAGCTGATGACCTATTGGATTAGGCATCAAAATAGTCACTGTCCCCTAAGTTATGTACATCTATGGAAAAGAAAGGAGGGACTATCATATGGTTTTCTGTGGGCTGTGCCTATAGCTGCAGAGTCTCCCGTGTAATATAAAGGCCACTGTGAGGCCTACATCATTTCATGTGTTAGCTCAAATGCAAACTACTACAAAGAGTATCACTGTAACCAAGGCCCATCAAAGGTTCTTCACCACAGACTTCTCACTGAAGTATGTATGAAATGCTTATACATCCAAATCTCTTCAGGGATCTTGGTTCTTGTACCATGTTTTCCATGAAAACTAACAATAATACAGTGATTTTATATTGTATGCTTATTCTTTCTTCTCTGCTACTTTTACTTTGATTTAATAGACGTTAGAGGGACTAAAAACCTAGGCTATAATTTTTTTCTAAAATTTGAGGTCATTTTGGTGTACACACAATTATGATCATCTTCTCAAACTGATGTGGCTTCTTTGGCATCAATACTTTCTGTGTAGATCTATCCGAATTGAGCAGATTCTTGAAAAAGATCAGAGCCTAGTGATTCACAATGATCTCCTTGTTCTTTTCAAGTGCTTCTGCTCTGCATGAAGCTTCTGGGGTTTGAGCATTCTTCAAGCAAATATATTAATCTGAACAAATAAGGCACAAATACATAACAGAAAGTAAAGATCCTCTGGAATAATTCAGGTCAAAAGTTATGTAATGTTTTTGTCACAGAAAATTTTCTTTGGCATTCTAAATGCTGCTGTGCCCCAGGAGGTTGCTTCTGTCTTAGTGGTTAATAAACTCAAGGTCTCAGTAATATTTCAGTGAATTCACTGGCAAGACTCCAACTTTGACTTCACTGGCCTTTAGTACAGAGATGACCTGAGCCAGAGCACAGATAAACATCACAAGCATTTTGGGTAGGAGTCGTCTCATTTAACACTGAATACGTTTATGTTTGAGCTACCCAGCCTGTACGGCCTTTGTAATCAACGGAAAGAAGTAGACCTTTTAGGGATCATTAGAAATGGTTTATTTTAGCCATGAGATTAAAACCATACCCTCCACACCAGTGTGTTTATCCTTCTCTTGACCATAAGAGAATCCTAGATAATTAGTTCAGATGTAGAAATTAAGGCCCTGAATCACCTACCTACACATGTGCCTCTAGGGCTATTTGATATGTTCTAGGGGAGATATATGGGGTTTAGTGATATGACAGAGGACCCATGGGAGACCTGTGTCCTTCTGCAACAGCAGCTGGATGCTAACTAGGATGTCTAAAGCGTCGTGATCATATGGTGTATAAAGGGACATTAGACGTTTATGTCATATCTGAATTCTGCCCCTATTGCTTGCTCTCATCATCACACTTCATGCAGTTGTCCATGTGTAGTCCAAGAGTTTCAGAATGGCCTGGAAGACCTGATCCATGGCAAGAAACCCATGCCCTCTGGAGCTGCAGATTTAGGTGATCTCAAAAGGCAATGTCAGGCACCTGACATGCACTTCTGATCTTCATTGATTATGTGGAAACCTCAACAGCTGGTTCATATGTGGATACACATATGTAGATATCTAATTTTAGATGTGTACCATCTGTAACTGGGAGAAATCCCAGATCTGTATAGTTCTGTAGCTTTATTCAGTGGATCTATCTACAGATCCTACGTCTGGGAAACCTTAGGGTGCCTGATATGCAGTAGGATGTCTATGCTTAGGCAACTGAGCCTTGAGTTCAGATTTGACCCTAAGGGCCTGACCTAGGCTCATAACGGAGACCCAAAGGGTAACTCTGCTGCCTGGACTTGCACCTAAAGTACAGGCACAGAGTGAAGTAGTCCTCTCCAAGTTCTTTATTATCAATAGAAAGAAGATGATGCCTTTGAAAAAAGATTACTTGTGCCTGTGTTTTCCCTGATTAAAAACTGCCCTTTTCACCCATGAAGAAACATTTTCCATGATACATCAGTGGATATAATTTATCATACTATTCAAATTTATCCTGTGTGGGAGATAAGACCATATGGAAAACAGCTAAAGCGCACTTTAAAAGCCAAGGAAAGGGAATTATAAATCTTGAGGTATGCTGTGCTGGATGTTACACCAAATAGTCTGACATAAATTTTTTTAGCCTCAGCAGAACAGTAGAAGAGATTGGGGGGGGGGGGAGATATGGGAATAGTTTAAGCTACTTTCCAGTGCTTTCATGTAAGAAAAATTTTGGTGCTCATTCTTTCCTAACAGTCTCCATATCACCACAGTACAGAGGGACAAATATTTGAAATGGGATTGTACATCTGTTTGTGTGATCTTATAACAATGACTGCATCAGCAGAAATCCTGAAGCAATAACCTTGGGTGATAGTTCTGTGGGTTGAAGTACTTGGCTTTCTGTTACCAAGCTGATGCTCCTGTTGTCATTGCCTCCAGGCTGTAGTCAGTTCAACTAGCAGGCAAACAAATAACCAAAATAATCCATACTGGCCCATCTCAGAGACAGCTACAAAGTTGAATTTGGTTCTGGGTATCTAAGTCTCTCTTCTAGTCATCTAAGTGATGATATAGTGCTATCATTATCTGAGGAATTTCTGAATATCAGCATGTCATAATTTGAAATAGAGGAGACAGGGGAGTGGCACCACAGGCTCTTGGATGAGGTATCAGATCTATAAACTGCTGATATTCAGTGCGTTCTGCAGGATCGGGCTATTACTGTGGGTAATCAGCGAGCTGTCATACAATCAGACAGGATATTCATTTGCAGATGAGGAGAATATGGTTTGGCATGCCCAGACACCTGGAAGGGGGACTATGTTTGGATTACATGCGATCCTTTGAAAACTGAAAATCTGACTATTAAATGCATTTATAAAAGTGGTGTGTGGGCAAACAAATATGCGTTCATCTGGTATCTGATTTTAGGCTCTGCCTGCCCCCAGCAAATTAAACAGTGTCAAGGAGCACTCCTGGGCCTGGAAGTTGATCATTCGTACTGCTGAGGCATCGGAGTGGTGCCAGAATAGCTTTCACCTGGGCCAAGTAGCATTTTCCCCAAACAATTCCCACTTTGACGGTGTGCATGAAGGACCGCTCCTAGCAGGTAAGTTGAGCACAACCACATTGTTTTGCATGGCAAAAGGGGCTTATGTATATGCACCGAGGCAGCTCCACATCAGCTGGCCAGTTGCAGGCACCTTCTGTAGTACAGACATTGCCTCGGGTTACAAACTCACACCATCATTTTCCCCTATTCTGTATATTCAGCACACACGTATCATCTGCCCATCCACGGTGCACATAACATCTCCCCATCAAATGTCAGCTATTTAACAAAGCAAGGTTTCCTGCCTTCCTGGAAGGGGAATTTGAATTTGGTTTCCTTGTTGGATGTTTGCAGTACGGGATCACAGTCACCCTTTCATGTTTAAGACGCTGTGGCACTGAAGCAAAAGAGGGGCAGCAGCTCTCGTGCTGCAAGGTTGTATAGAGCAGCGATAAAAATACATTGCTTTATGTCAGCCACTGGAACTGAATTGCTTAGCAGGTGATAGGCTCAAATTTAAAAACATTGCTTGAGTGTATCTCTGTTTTGTGCCCCTTCTGGGGTGCCTTAAATAAAAATCTCTGATTTTTCTGAAGGGGGAAGGGGGTAGGTTGATTAACATTTCTGAAAATTGGTCTTTTCCAAGGTATCTTAGGTTAGGAGAGGGAGGCAAGCAAAATAAGAAGTTAGTTTAAAAAAAGCCATGAAATCCTAATAGGTGGTTAGAAACAATACACAGGTGTAACAGGGCCTTCACGATAGTTGGTGTTTCTGGTGGTTTGTGATTATAATAAGGATAAAAAAAATCTGTGTGTTCTAAGCGCACTGTGGAAAAGGAAAAATATGTAATGAAACCCACAGGACAGCACGAAATCAGGATGTAAAAGCAGCATCAATATCGTAGACTGCTGTCTTAAAACATTCTTTAATACAGTTTCTATTTAAAAGACGCTTCAAAGACTTTTTCTTTATAAATGGCGTTTCCAAATTTCTTTCTAAATCATCCCACTACATTTTTGGATGCTGTTCAGAGGTAGGAACAAGTAGAGCACACATCAGCTTTATCTTAATCCTTAACCTTACACATGACAGTGAAGAGCAAGCCTCTCTGATGTTCTGCATCATATATTTAATTTCTAAGAACTTTAAATCTCCTGGAAATGACAAAAGTAACCGACACATCTATAAAATAGGACATCAATCAGATTCTCCCTGCTTTTGAATCACAGTAATAAAGGGAATATTTTCAAATAGGGAACTGTCTCTTTTATTTATAGATATTCAGCTGGAAATAAGGGAACAGTAAAATGTTTCCTCTGTATCTTTTTCACTGTATGAAAACAGGGTTACAGATCAATTGATTTATCATCACAATCGATTAGGTGACTCTCCTGCTATCTCTATTGTGACAGTAGACAGGCGCTCATATAGATCTTTCATTAGAGGAATCACTGAAAAGTAAAGGTTCATTGCATGCCTAAATGGCTTGTAGCTGACTCATTAGGCCATTAACTAACCATTAATATTGTTTAACCTCAAACCTTACAGACAAAATAAATTATAGTCACGTTATCCAAACAAAATAACCTTAACCTCCTTAACAAGTATATAATTATGTGAATTTATTACCATCTGATCCCATTGAACTGAGGGGTTCATTTTCAGAGCTATGAAGGGGGAGATGAGAATACATCACCTTCAAGATAAGTGCTACCGGGAGGCAGGTGCCTCCGTCACTGATACGCTCTGTAAGGCATGAACCCACAGGGTCTGGACTTGGCTGGTTAACGCCCAAACAAAATTATCTTACACCCAAAACGCTTCCCCCTTACGCAGTACCAAATCTCTTCTTATTTGTTTTTAAATGTTTCTGCATTTCAGAAATTAGTTGCATGTATAAGATGGCCTTCTCTTTCTCACTGTGGTACCAAGGCTTCACACAGACAAACAGAATGTAATAACAATAAACAGTAATTGAATGAGAAGACATTGGAAATCTTCTCTTCTCATAATCTTTTCAAACTTGCAAATTCTGTTTGCGTGATGCAATGATCTGCTGAAACCGTACTGAAGAAAGAGTATAAAAAAACCATGGCATATGTTCTGAGAAATAAAATAAACTTATGTCAGTGTGCTTCCCTTGGAACAATGCCAGATGAATCCTGGTTATTATCAATAATATAAACAAAACATGTTGCAAGCTTTATACCAAGCTTAAAATAAGCAAAAAAAGCTGCATTACCACATTGCTGATATCCCAGCAGGTCAGCCATAATGAATGCACTGGTTCTCACATATAATTTTTTATAAGATAACTTGCCTGAAAGTGAAGCAGTCAATAGACTCATTTGCAGGCACATTTCTCTCCAGGAAAAACAACCATAATACAATATCAATTGTTTCTTTTGGATGTGCAAAAAAGTGGATGCTGAGAGAGGAAAAAGACAATAGCACATAAATTCAGTGGCAGATGTGCAAGAAGGAATGAGAATGGAGTAGTACTGGTAATTAGAGCTGAAAATAAAGTTTACTGTTCCTACAGCAGAGCAGTCAGAAAATTACAAAGACTGTAATACAGTGGATACTTTATTAAATGAAAATTATTGTTATTGATCAAAATGGCAAGGGAAAAACCCCCATTTATTGTGCACGTTTACTGGACCAAAATATTGCCATAGAATCTCTCCCCAACCACGCCAAATAAAAGAACAATTTTATGTTGCTATATAAAAAAAACTTTAACATTTAATGGACTGTACTCATTCAGCTGAAGGGTAAAATGTTTGTCTTAAACATAGATTAAGGAATGGTTATGACTGAATATTTATCATACAGGTCATTCATTTTGTAAAAAATATGGTAGCTTATTAAAAAAAATCTAGTTACCACGCCTCAAAAATCCGGTTAAGAGTATTACTTGGTGGAGGTTAGTAACACTTCTGCTCACTGTCCTTCCAATAGGGTGGTCTGGGAAACCAGAGATTTTGCATTTTGCAGCAAGATGCATGTTATAAAAAGGGAGCTAATGCCCAGGGCCAGACCTTTCAAATGCATTTTAATTATTTTCAGGGCACTGTCAGAACTTTGATACACGTTCATGGAATCATGCAAATACCTCTTTGTAGAATATATGTCCTATACCCTAAGGCACTGACGGGATTGAAATACACTTTGGTGAAGTTAGGTGTCATAATACAGTGAGGTAGTAAGAGCATGCCACCATATTACACAATTAGAAATCTACTTCTAAATCTGCTGGTTAGCATGGCTATGTATTATATTTATGAAGGAGAAAATGTTCTGATTTTTCACAAATAGTGTTACTTGCAGAACAATGAAAAATATGATGCACCTTAGAATTGCTAAACCAAATTAATTTAGTTTCATATTTACTCATTGACCTCTAGAGCATTTCCATTTGGTGTCAGGATGTCTGCAAAAGATTTATTCAGTTCTGTGTCCATATACTGATGTGAGAACACATTAATCCAGTGAACTAGATATAGAAAGAAATATTAATTACTTGGACTGAATCTGTGACTTCTGCTTCTAAACCCAGTAGTTTTTTAGCTATGGTGCTCTGAGAGAACAACAGCACAAAAGAATATTTAAGGTTGTGCATAAATTTAATAAAGTGAGTACATCCAGTCAATCTAGTAGTGACAGATTTAGTTCTCTACTTGGCATGTGTAGGATCTCATAATAAGAGATTAGCTGAAAGGATTTGAATGGAGTCTGCCGGGATTTCTATAGGTAGATATAAAGTGGGGTCCATACAACCAAAAATGATGGCACTAAAATGCTGCCCCAATAGTCAAGTTTCACCAAGCATAAGGTTTTGGAAGTACTGTGACTGATTTAAAGTTAGGTATTTTTTAAGGCCTGGATTTATCTTTTGTAAATTTAGGAGTAGGATTCAGCTTCTTATTCAGACACCTGAATTTAGATGTCTTTATGTAAGTGCCAACATGTGAGCTAAATGCCTAGCTCCCACCATAGTCAGCTGAGATCTAGTCAGTACCATCATGCAAGCCTTTAGGGTCTTTCAGCTGACCTGTCATTAATGGTTCAGTTCAGTTGCTTAGAAATATGAGTGTCATATCAGTGAGATAGCCTAAAATATCACTGGTGTCTTGGACACCCCAGAGCATCCCAGATGTCACAAGGGGCCCATGGTCCATCTATATCCCACCACAGTGCTCCAGTGACTAATGTGGGAGCTTAGACACTAAACTCATTCTTAAGCGAGGAGATGGCGATGTTTAAATGTGGGTGTCTGAATCTGGAGCTGAATCCCACCCTGACTGATTTAAAAGGAGAAGCCTGACACAAATTTTTAGGTGAGTTGAATTGTGCTTGTCAGGTGCCTGCCTCTCTGTACGGGCAGGTCAAGGATCCTAGTTACCTAACATACACTGGACTCCAAACTATTAAGTACCTAAAACGAAGCCAGGTGAATGCAGTTTGAAATCTTTACATCTAAAGAAAACATTGGTTAGAGTAATGTATGTTCTTATAATGGTTATTAAGATATTACTTGAAATCCATTACATACAATAAGATGGAATTTGAATGAGGTGTAAGTTAGTTACCAACTGATTTCCCTTCAATTCTTTGCTCTCTGGAAAATGTCAGTGATATGCTTGAGGAGCTTGTGGGATTTCCTGCTGTCTGCCACCTTAACTGAACAGAGGATGGGGATGATTTCCCTCCTAAAGGTGTCACTCGCACCTCTTCAGATGTTGCTAAGTCATCCCAAATACAGATGTAGATTATTGTTGGGTCCCTTAATTATTTCTAAATGGTAAATAATTAACTTTTGAATTTAATTATCACAAACAATTTCTAGGGTGAGAACACATTCAAACTTTTTTGTCTCTCCTATCCCTTTTCCAAAGTGTACCAGATGAATGCAGCATTGTGCCACAAAGGATCTCAATGATTCCAGCATTGCTCATGGAAGCACCTGCCTTAGCACTACGCAGAATGGATCCAACTTTTGTAGACAACAAAGTATCATCATTCCCAGTGCATTTCCTCCTGGTTGTTTATACCCGTTTTCTCTTTTGAAAATACAGCTACGTATGTTTAACTACACATTGATAAAATGCTAGCTCTCTGCTTCATCCTGTGTGCTATAAGAGCACCCTTATAGTATAAGAGCAAATCAGGGAACTACAATGGCACCACTTCAAAACTTTGAATAAATGTATGTACATAAGAAAGTATATAAATGCATATAAGAAAGTTCATATGACTACTCAGGTTGCCCTTAAGTTGAGATTGCCTGCATAAGAAATTTCCCTGAAAATGTGAAAATGTTTGAGAAACATGTTTCCATATTTTTCAAGTCTACTTTTTTGCAGCATTATTATTTTCCTTTTCCAAACAGCGATGCCTTCAGGCATTTTATCTTACACTTGGCTGTGCATTTAATATGCCAAATAAGGCAAAGATTAGTCCAGAGACATTTAGTTAATGGATCTCCAAATCAAATACATATGTCAAAAACAGAATCCAAAGGAAACTAGAAATTAATATCCACTTCATCTGATCTCTCATGAAAGGTGATATGCTCTGAGAAATGGTAATTAAGTAAGACTCATCTAGACTTTGACACACAACTTTTTGAATTTTAAAATAAATCATTGAAGTAAACCGATGATAGGTTTGTCCAACTGGTAATAGTTTTCAAAGAAACTGTCACACAAGACTTCACTTTTATTTTATGTAATCAACTCCCAGTAGTTCTGTCTCAATGTTATTTAGACAATCGTTTAAACATGGAATGTCAACCACTATGTGCGCATATCCCATAACTCCAGATATCACCATGCTCTTTGAAAATCTTCCCCTGGCTCTTATTTCTGAGGGAAAAATGCAATGCTAATATTTAGATGTCAGCTTTTGTACCCAGGTTCTGGCCTAAATAGGTGCGTGGAACTGAACTGGTAACTGAATATTTAAAGATTAGTACAATGTGATTTTGATCTTTTGTTTACCTGAGCAAGGTGGCTGCAGTTGGAAATGAAGTAACTTGACTATGGTCTCCAAATCTACTTATAAAACTATGCCTTGGCTGAAGACTCAGCATAGATGGCAGCTTAAACTATATAAGGATCTATTTAGACTTAAAGATCAGTAACGGCTACATATCTCTGGAGGTTCAGGAAAATAATTTACTTGTTCTAAAGTTTTATATTTTGAAAATAAACATCTAAACCAGAAATGGGTTATCTGTCACAATTTCTCACTGATGAATTTCTTAGTTTGCTACTTGCTTTACTGTACTCTCAAGAAATGCTTCTGTTTGTATTACAGGCTAACAAAAGTGTTAATGGCTTCAATTATGAGTCAGTACTGTAGCCATGCTGTTCTTCCACATATGTAAGAAGAAGAGTGGAAATTATAAAAATGGAAAGTCAAAGGCAAATACACATGAATTTTTGTAATTACTGCTTTTAAAAAAAATCAAATGTGATAGTTCAATTGAACAAGAAGTACAGGTTAAGAGAGGTGATTCTGCCCCTCTGCTCCCATCTGGAATACTGTGTCCAGCTCTGGGGCCCCCAACATAAGGACATGGACCTGTTGGAGTAGGTGCACAGGAGGACCACGAAGATGATCAAGGCATTAGAGCACCTCTGCTATGAAGACAGGCTGAGACAGTTGGAGTTGCTCAGCCTGGAGAAGAGAAGGCTCCGGGGAGACCTTAGAGCAGCCTTCCAGTATCTGAAGGGGGCCTACAAGAAAGCTGGAGAGGGACTTTTTACAAGGGCATGTAGTGATAGGACAAGGGGTAATGGCTTCAAACTGGAAGAGGGTAGATTTAGATCAGATGTCGGGAAGAAATTTTTCACTGTGAGGGTGGTGAGGCAACAGAACAGGTTGCCCAGGGAAGTTGTAGAGGCCCCATCCCTGGAGGTGTTCAAGGGCAGGCTGGATGGGGCTTTGAGCAACCAGGTCTAGTGGGAGGTGTCCCTGGCCGTGGCAGGGGGTTTGGAACTAGATGACCTTCAGGGTTCCTTCCGACCCAAACCATTCTATGATTCTATGATTCTACTATCATCAAACATGAAGTTGTATATAAAATACAGCCTACATTTACTTATTTATTCATAGAATGGGAGAAAGTATTTTTTGGAGAAGTCTTCCTCAGCTCCAACAGAAGAATATCATGTTTATTATACTGATTTCATACTGTCTCTTCTTATCTTGCAGAACCCACTTCTCTATTAGCTGCCCCTGTCACTTTATTGCATCCTACTTGCTTTAGATGCTCCATAAAACCAAATCTTAAGGTATATGGTAATTCAATTCATCCACCTGTGCATTGAAGTATGGCACCTCTTTATCATGTGTCCTCCTGAATCTCTGGTTCTTCTCTTAAGGCAATGAGTAACAAAACACATACTGTGTATTATGAACTACAAGGGCTGCGACATAAGATGCAATGTGAGCACAAGAGTTTTCTGATGTAGCCCTTTCTACAAAAATGTCTGCTAAGACATTTACTCTGTTATCAATGATTGCATTTAATTAAAAAATAAAGAATATTCAGCTATGATATTTTTCTGAGCTATTGTGTTTCTTGTGGCATGTTACCCTAAAGTTACTGCACCTTTCACTACATTTATTCCCTAAAGAGGTTCTGTTGTGGTACAAATTGTTTGTTACATTGGGATGTTTATACGTTGTTAAAATAAACTTGTAGTGTCTGTATACTCACACTATGTATATCGGCATTTAGACATTTCAAAAGTGACACTGAAAAATTCATTCTTATCACTTTTTTATTATTAAAGCCCTGGAATATAATACCACAATGAAGTCTGGTTCAAAATGTAGGGGGGTTTTGTAGTGCCTTAAACACTGGGGTCTTTCTTCCACTTGCCGCAAGTAAATTGCCTTCTTGATGTAACATCTGAAAGCCAAAAGCCAATAAGGAAAAAAAGAAATCTTTCCCAAAGGCCCAGAAATTTGGGACATTCATAAGAAAGTACATTTAGACATGTACATATAAGAAATCACTACACTAGTTGTCTATCTTCAGTCTGTGGTGAGCGCTTCCCTTGCCCAGCAAAACTCCGGCCAAAAAAAGGGAATTTCTCCTGTTTCTGTGTAGAGGGCAGGGCTCTCTGGGGCCAGGCAAAGGCAGCCTGGGAGGCTGACTGCGTGTGCTCAGGGATACAGGTTGCTGAGCAAACTCTGGCGAGAGTTTGTTAGTAACAGATGGCTTTTTCTGGATAGAATTAGGGTCCTTTCAATTCCTATCTTAAATACAGCCCGGCTGGAAAGCCTTATGCAATCTATTAGTTACGTTTTATATTAAAAATGTATAATGTAGGTTAAAAATAACATTGGTGACTGATATTGCTGTTTTTTGGTGCTAAAACACATTCATTTATTGACAATGCATGACACCATTGTCAAATGGGATGTTTCCATTCTCCTCCCTCCCACACACTCTTTTTGGTTATTTACTCCTCTTGTCCGATAGCTGAGGTGTGACACTGTTGGCCCAGTGCCACTCAACTTGCATAGGGTGGCGTCATGGCCCGCAGCAGTATGGGGCTCTTCAAATTGTCCCCTCTGCTTTTCCCCGCACTTTGTATGAGAACTTTCCTGGCAGACGCACCGTTGCAATTTCAGCTAGGCAGGTGTGTCATTGCCTTGTTAGAAACAAACGCCTTGAGTTTTTGGACATCTAGGTGGTCCTGTCTTTTTTACTGCAATCATACAAAATACATAAAAAGGAATGAAAGTTTCATGTGTCTGTGTAGGAGTATTTTGTAAACATACACCTGACTGTTTTCAAAAGATGAAGAAATACCTTTTCAAAGCTGAAAAAAACCACCCCCTCTGAAGAAGCTTCACCTATATTTGGGCATTTTGAATGAAGGTTTAAATGTTCCAGTTATTTTGCTGTCAAAATAAATCACTGTAAGACCATATTTAGTCAATCAAAATTATGAGCTTCTAACCAAATGGTTCTCAACTTAGAGATATGGATTAACTGAGTATATTATCTTCTTGACTGATATTATTCCAGTTTTAGAGACACAATCTCTCATGTACATGTATGTAAATTTTTATTGCTATTTTTTTTATTCTTAATCATGACTACTCATTTGTGTTTGCAAATGACTGTATTACTGGGAAAAAGGAAATGCTAACTATTTCGTTTTTTCAGCTCTGTGTAATGATTTATGAACCTAAATTTACGACCTTGTATTATTACCATGTGCGATATATTGTATAATATTCATGTATACTGACTTCCCCTTGTTTCATTATGTGTGGGCAATGTTTACATAGGAGTTCTGTCAGTTTACAGGAAGACAGCCGGTAGACATACCTATTTCCAGACCCTAAAACCTGATACAGAGATTATAGGCGATGACTGTTTAGGTAGCTGAATACAATGGCAAGTAAAAAGGATGTTTAAAGCTTCTTATGGCCAAAATTTTGACTCCTAGGACTGAGTTCAGTTGCCCACGCCACAAAAATAGGTGCCTAGTGCTGTTTCATATACTGTAGACTACGCTATCCAGTATAAAGGTAAAAGAATCAAGTTAAAAGACTCATATCTCTAGCATTGTATGGATTAATTTCACCTCAGAGGACACTGTCTTTAAGTGTCCAGTCCAATTAGCAAGCTATATGGTCCCACTAATTAAGGAAAAGTTAGAGTGTACAAATATTAGCACATTCCTTAGACACTGAAGATGCAAAAAAATTATCTGTTTGTATGAAGAAAAATGGTGGGGTTAGGTAGCACATTCACCTTGCAAAAATACAAATTCAGGGACTTGACTCAGTTGTCTAATGTGCACACATAGTGCCATTTCTTTTCCCTTCTCTGCTTCACTCTGTACATTTTTGTTTAGGCTGTTCAGGGAAGAGAAGGTCCAGGGAGTGGATTCTTCTCACTTTGTTCTAGGATGACTGTAGCTCGTGATCATTCTGAACCCTACATGGAAGCATGCAACAAACTGCTGCTTCCATTTCTGAGGAGACTTTGCATCCTACTGCTGCTTCTACATTTTTCCAGATGAAACTGATGTGCTTCATATGAACAGTTCACTATTTGTTGTTGCAAATCCTGAAATTCTGGAAGAGAAAATGTCCTCATTCCAGTACCACATAATGAACTTGACCTCTGCTATTAGAATACTTCTTTATACGTGCAGCTACTTGCATCAGTGCAAATATATACTGAGAAAGCGTAAAACGAAAGAGAGTTTCATGGGTCCAGTCCTGTTCAACATATTCATCAATGACCTGGATGAAGGGGTAGAGGGTACCATCAGCAAGTTTGCTCATGACACAAAACTGGGAGGGGTGGCTCACACACCGGAAGGCTGTGCTGCCATTCAGCGTGACCTGGACATGCTGGACAGTTGGGCAGAGAGAAACCTCATGAAGTTCAACAAGGGCAAGTGTAGGGTGCTGCACTTGGGGAGGAATAACCCCATGCACCAGTAACAGGTTAGGGGTTGACCTGCTGGAAAGCAGCTCTGTGGAAAGGGACCTGGGAGTCCTGGTGGACAACAGGATGACCATGAGCCAGCAATGTGCCCTTGTGGCCAAGAAAGCCAATGGCATCCTGGGGTGCATCAAGAGGTGTGTGGGAGGTCATCCTGCCCCTCTACTGTGCCCTGGTGAGGCCGCACCTGGAGTCCTGTGTCCAGTTCTAGGCTCCCCAGTTCAAGAAGGACAGGGAACTGCTGGAGAGGGTACAGCAAAGGGCTACAAAGATGATTAGGGGGCTGGAACGTCTTATGAGGAAAGGCTGAGGGACTCGGGTCTTTTGAGTCTGCAGAAGAGAAGGCTCAGAGGGGATCTCATCAGTGCTTACAAATACTTAAAGGGAGGGTGCCAGGAGGATGGCACCAGTCTTTTTACAGTGGTGGCCAGTGATAGGACAAGAGGTAACGGGCACAGACTTGAACGTAGGAAGGTTCATCTAAACATGAGGAGGAACTTCTTTCCTTTGAGGGTGGCAGAGCACTGGAACAGGCTGCCCAGAGATCTGGTGGAGCCTCGGACCCTGGAGACATTCAAAACCCACCTGGACACAGTCCTGTGCAACTTGCTCTAGGTGACCCTGCTCTGGCAGGGGGGTTGGACTAGATGATCTCCAGAGGTCCCTTCCAACGCCTGTGATTCTGTGACTCTGTGATTCTGTTTCAGTACTCATAGTGGATGTGGAATTAAGACCATAGTCTAAAAAAGCCTTCTCAGTTGTACAAAGGGCAAAAGTGATTTGAAGCAAATTTTCCATGCAATTTCTTTTTGTGCAGTTGGAAGACTCCCTTGATGGAAATAGTGTCAAACCTGGCACACTGTGGTTTTAATTTCAAAGAACCCTGGCAAGCTTTGACAGGAAAAAAAAATAGTTTAACAATGACACATTGAAAGGTTTCATTATATTTCCGGTGCAGTCCACATAGGAACAAGCTGCTCACACTCCTTTTGACCTTGCTTGAAATGATGCACTTCTAATCCGAAAGGCTACAGATTCATAAAGAGGAGAAAGATGTTCCATTATTATGGAAGATCCTTCCAGGTTAGTCCATATTTGATTTGAATTCATTCCCTCTCTGTTAAATAGAAAACGAAATCCAAACCTTTTGAATTTAATTTATTGTGCTTACACACAGTAACATTTTCATACTTACTAAGCGCTGCTTGGTGTCATAACAGTCATTACCATGCATTGACATGATACATCTTGTCAAAGATCCACTTACAAACTCCATACTATGTGCTGACATTATACATTTGAATAACTGCAAAAGAAGATTTGATATTACGTAGCACTTCAAATGAAAGGCTCAATATTATGCTTTGACATAGTACATCATAGCAGCTGTGAAGGAAAGAAGCCATTAAGATGGATCATGTCAATGCGTAGCATGGAGCCCTTAACACTAAGATTTTTGACATGATCTATCTTAATAGCTCAATATCTATGCTGAAATAACATATTTTACCATGTTAGAGATCCATATGTTAACAGCTCAAGGACCTTTATTGCACTGCATCCTGTATTGCTCTGAATATGTAAAGAGGAGCATATTGCACACGTGAACTTGGTTTGCTTTGCCTTGTCGAGAAAGGAGGACAGGGACCCTGCCCCCCTCTCTGTTGCACTTTCCTTCTTCCCAAAATCACATACTCCTTCCTGAGGGAAGGTTCTGGGCAGAGCATTCCAAGAGCAATTCACTTGCCTAAGAAGAATTGTAATTAGAGCTCCCACAATAGTTAAACAGCTGGTGTTCTCTGACTGCTGCTTCATCAACTGTTCGTAATTGCTTCATTGTTCCCCAGTGCTCCCTTCCAGCTGATGGCTTCTTCCACCTGTTGTCTCTCATTTTGCACTTTGAATGTGAGCTCTTTTGCACAAGTTATATTTATACAAGGCATTCTGTGATAGCTCACAGGCAATCTCATAATACAAACTCCCTTTACAAATGACGATGATAATAATAATAACAACACTGCAAGATGAAACTAGTTGAAACAGTTTTATTTCAAGTAGCTTGCTATAAGAGGCAACTGAGTTCATGTTGCAGCCCAAAGGCAAATGCGAAGCTTGAAGAAAGCCCACTCTGTCCTTGGCTATGAATGTGGGAGACAATCATGTAGTGGGAGGCTACATTAAAGTGTTGGCGGGAAGAGATTTAGAGTGGCAAGTAAGGAAACAGTCTCTGCTTGATTTTTTCTGTGCTCTGCAAAACAGGACTTTTTATATGCTTAGAGAAATATATTGAAGAAAACTGACTCCATCATCCGTTTATCTTCCCTTCTGGAATAAGGACATCATACTGAATTTTGGTTGGTCAACACAAAAGATGGTTTTCAAAATAAAATGTGCAGATATTATGCCCATACATCCACAAGTGCTAGCTCTGTAAGCAGCTGTTGTAAATAGCTGATATCTAAGTGCCAGAACATGAGCTAAAATGGACATTTTTAAGATCAACAGGAAAAAGAAAAATTTATCCATTTCTGTGACAATAAAGAAAGAATTGTTGCTTTGTCCATTATGAAGCAACACTATAAAATTTAACAAAATAGGAGCTTTTTGAAATGCTTTGTTTGTCTCTTTGTTCTGATGCTAGGTGTTTGGTAGATGTAGTTTAATAGCTCTACTATGGAATTCAACAGAATACCATGAAAAAAATTTTTGCAGATTTTAAAATTCTTTTTGTATAGGATTCTGCTTAATTTCAGCTAATCCATGGTAATTACTGCAGTCTTTTTCTAAAAAGTGATGCTTGAAAAATATTTTTTCTAATGAATATTTAAAATTAAAATGCTAGCAAAAAAAGAACTAAATCTTGCCTATACAGTAAGATTAATGTCATTATTAAAAAAAAAAAAGCAAAGCAGTATTGCCTAAAAAAAAAGGCTTCCACAATTTCCTCCTTGTGCCTAGAAATTACTGTAGCATCATATTACTGCAGAGACCTGACAGTTCTAAGGAGGGAGGCTTATTAGCAGCAGCTGTTACTAATGTTCAAAAGCTGTGTTAAAAATATCTTAAAAAAAAAATAAAAATCAAATGCTTCTTTTGTGGTCTGTGATAAACAACAGGTACCTAAAATCAGACTAGCTAAGAGTTCAATATCTAGTTGTTACATATCAATAATAACTGAAATGAATTTAACTTGTAATGTTTTGTTGGCTCAAAGGAAGTTGAATGATGAAACAAACTGCTCAGAGGGGTTTTCCGGTGTCATCATCAGATCCTAAAAATCCAGCAGTGCTCTGTGAGTTCAGGATGGAACAGGCGAGCATCTTTAATGATGCAAAACTGATTTTAATTGAATAGCAGAACCATTTTGTTTGAGTTACTTTCATAATATGCTTTGTCAATCAGAAAATGTCAGTCATTGAAATCACCCAGTTTCAGAGGAAATATCTCAAGGTTTTCTGTTGGACTTGTTCATCCTTCTCTACCTAATGAGCAAGCCTGATGTTGTACATCAGTGGTGAAAAGATTTGCTTAAACTTTGGAAACCTCTGCTCTAGAAAAGGCAAAATGAAGTTTTGAAGCTATTTCTACATGTTTTCTGCAATTCTCACAATTGCAATGCTGGCTGCTTTGTAGAGAGCATCCTTCTCACTCAGTTTTTTCCCCAGAATGCTCTAAAGGTCTATTTTTCATTTCATGAGAAGGGAAAACAAATGGTGAAGCACAAGAAATACGTGTTTGACAGCCAGTCCTATTTAACAGACTATTGAGCCCATTTGCTGTTCACCTCCAGTGCTGTCCATAGAGGAATCCAAGAATTAACGTGGTGGTTTTCTCTAGGTAAAGCTCTTAATTACCCTTTTTGAGCTCGTGCTATGCTTTCCCACCTGTGGGGAAAAAAACCTTACTTAAAAAGATGTTTCTTTGGCCTGACATTAAACTCTTTGTAGCTTTACTTCTGTTTAACTTGCAAGAGTCAATAGAACACCATGTGTTAAAAGATCATGTTGGTGCTTCCAAAATGTGGGGTGGGCACGTCTTTATTTAAGTCATACTTAGCTTGATCATTTTAACTGCAGGAGCTGTCTGTCAAAGGGTAGATTTCAGTTGCATCCCACTGCTACCTTATTGTGTTTGAACTTTAGGAGGCATTTTATTGGTGACTAAATAGGACTATTTTAAACTCAGGCAATTTGTAAATTATATTCTGCTAAGTCGCTAAATTCTAATTTTTTTTTAAAAAACACAAATAAGCACGTATGGCTACCTCAGCAAAGGAAATCAGACTGATTTCACTATGTCTACATAGGTGCACCCAGGAATGCCTCTGAATACCATATATTCATAGAATTATAGAATCATAGAATAGTTTGGGTTGGAAGGGACCTTTAAATGTTATCTAGTCCAACCTCCCCTGCAATGAACAGGGACATTTTAATTAGATCAAGTCGCTTGGAGCCCCGTCCAACCTGACCTTGAATGTTTCCAGGGACGGCGCATCTACCACCTCTCTGCGCAACCTGTTCATTCATGCCAGAAGTCCCCCACTTTCTGGGTCAAACCTCAGGCGCATGGTAGCCCTTTCTTGTACTTTCATTTCCATGGTCAGAAAAGCCAGTAGATCTTCTGGATAGGGGCCGGAGTGTCTTCAAGCCATGTCCTCAGGGAGTGGGGATACTAAAACTTAGGTTACTTAGAACACAGTACTAGGGTAGGTCCAAGAAGCAAATCTGAGCACCGCATCCCTGATCATTCACAAATGTCCCTTGCTAGCTTCCTCCCTTTAGGCATATCTCAAAGCCAAATCTGCTTGAAAGGGGACTATCTGTATGCAGAGGAGATGCAAATTAGTTTATGTCATTTGGCCTTGGTGCGCAGCTACACGTGTCTTTTCTTTAACAGCACAGACATAGCTGAAGAGATTTGACAGTAGTACCTAAACTGTTTCATTTTTGTCTTCTGTAATTTGCTCACAAATTTTCACTACAGTCACATTTTTCTGTGATTTTGCATTATTTTGGGCAAACTTGCCACAATCTCTTTGTTTTTCTGGAGGAAAAAATAGCACCAAGCAAACATTTTTCCTTATCTGCCCAAATCTAAGTCCAACTGTACACTTTTAGGCTAGTATGATTGCTCAAATAGTACATTGCAGCTGTAGAACTTTAGCATTAAAATTTCAAGCCACAGAGGTGCAAGTAAAAAAACCTGAATTTTTGAAATGGATTACAATAACAAAATACTGACATCTCATTCACATGACCATGTATAACAATTCCATTTGTGGTGGCTACAACAAAAACTCTGAAAGAAAAGCAGTTGCAAATGAAAATTCTGATTTATGAGCCAATAAGGACTTACAGAAACATCTCCCAAGGAATAGCGGTCAGAAACCAATGCCTTACAGAAATGTTAATTCAGAGAGTTCAGTGGAGTTATCCTGTTCACAGTGAAATTACAAAACCAGAATTTGGTGTGTAGGAACAAAAACATTGGACTGTTTCTCCTCTGTTTTTTCAGTTAATTCCTTCCTTCCTCATATTGTCTTGCAGACACTGATCATAATGAGGAAAGAAGCCTGGAAGAAATAGAAAGGTCCAAATGTTCAGAACTTGTTTTTCTTTAATTTAAAAAAAATCATATTCAACTTGGAAGAGTTCACAGTTCCTGGAGGTAGTGAGCACTGGCAGTTCCTTAGAAGTTCATTTGGATCCATGAATGCTCAGGGCTGATGAAAATTTGAGTATGGAATTGCTAAACCAAGAACTAAAGAACATGCTATTTCTGGGCAGTTCTAAGTAGTAAGGTCTAGTTTCTCAGACTTTGTAACTAAAAGACTGCTACTCTTTCCTTCTAGATCTGTTTGCTCAGCTTGGTAAATTGAAAAAAACCCCTTTTTAATTGCCAAAACTAACACTACACATGCAGGAAATGGTGCATCTTTGTCTCTTAATGGGATAAGGAGGTATTTTGGCCATTAACACAGAGAACCTCCGGGAAAAAACACCACCTGAATTGAGGAAGATTAGTGAGGAGCTGGAGTTGGGAACTGCCACCTGCAGACTGGGTCTGACTTAAGATGTCAACTGCTATTTGGAGGTGTCTGTTTCTCCTCAGTGACCATCAGGGAGCCTAGGCTGGATAAAATCCACTACCTCGCTATGTTCCTGAAGTTCATTTGTAGAAATGTGGGCCCATGTGTCTATCCTGGCAGCACAGATACTGGAACACAGACTGACTGTGATGCACAGAACATGGCTTTTCCTTCCTGAAACACACAAGGCTTCGGAGTCAAGCCTGGGCAAAGAACCCTGCATGGTGGGAAGGTGCCGGGGCTGCCCTCTGCTGTTGCCAAGGGAACAAAAGGGAGACAAGGAGGAAAAAAGATCTGCATTCCCTCCTAGGACTGCAGAAAAAAGGGAACATGCTTTTGATTAGAGCTATGAAGAGATGTAAAATAATCACAGTATGACTTCTTGACTAGAATGGGGTGAACTATTCCCAGCAAATAATTTATTTGATGAGTTAAGTCCCGCTTATTAATCAATAATCCCACGCATGGAGCTTGGTTGCTATTTGATGTTGTTTGACTACACAAACACATTTCATCATACAGATTGGACAAATAACCCTGCTTTAACTGTGCTTGTAACTCATCACTATTTGCCTTTCGTAGTGTGTGTTTTGAGCATCAAATTTTTATGGTATTGTTTTTACTTTTTTATGAGATGCCGAAAACTTTTTTCAGGAGGTGAAAGAGAATTGCTGATGGTCTGGTGAACACTTCCAATAAAGCCCTCATGTGAACATGCTCACAGGAGAACTTCATCTGGCTTTCACTTTCTTTCAGCTTCTCAGTAAAGCACATTATTGCTTATGTTTCCTCATAGCAAACACAATGAAAAAGTTGTGAATACTATTAGGGAAAATTTGTAGGTTTAATCTGTTTTTTCCCACATTTGTCTTCATGCTATCATGTGGTGTTTTCATTCTGGTACTGTCTTGTCTGTAGTATTTCCTCCTAACACAGTATCCTGCTTCATACACTGTGACTGGTGCCAAAATCCTGCACTTAGATATTCTGTGGTTCTCTGCAAACTGCTTTCTTTTGTCCTGAAATAAAAAAGCTAGACCTGCAAGAACAGCTGCCTCCCATGCTCCCAGGTTCATCTAAGTACAATAATTCGATACAAAATCATTTATATTTGGTTTTATAGCCATTTTCATATGTAAAGATAGAAGAATTATTGCTTTTGTTAGTAGCGGTTTCTTTCTGAGCTCTCAATCTTTTATTATCTTAATTAATAGCCTTGAAATACGCTCCACTGTGACACAACATGCAGTCAGCGTGCAGATTATACGTTTTTATATCCAAGGCATGAACCCTTTATTTTCTTTTTAAGAGCACCGTTATTCGAGCCAAGGTGAATCACCAGCTTTTATCTGCATCTCTTGACTGCTGCTTAAGAGGATTAGTGGCACTGGCTAGCTCTGCGAGGACAGCTAAGAGTAGCAGGATCAATTGCAAGCCATGGTCAGAAATCAATGAAATGTGTCTCGGTAAATCTGACTGATCCATGGGTTACTACCCAGTGCATTATGCTGGCCTTACTCTGGTTACAAGATTAGACCCAGAAATAATCATAAGTGAGAATCTTTCTGCTCTTTTAAAGCACTTTTTAAATTCCTGTTGCCCTTCTGTGGTAAAGAAACTTCAGGGACAGACAAAGCAAGAGCAATACCACTACGCAAATAAATGAGGCTTTAACCTTTAAGTCCTCTGCTGAGGGAGGAAGACAACGTATCATTTTAGCCCTGTCTGCTAAGAAGACGTCAAAGAAAATTTGCAAATCTAGGAGTGGTGTCATCTTAACTAGAAACAGAAAAGCACGTGCAAGATAGCGGGACAAACCTCTGGATAGTGTAAGTCAGCAAATCTTCACTAAATTTAACACAGTTACTTCAACTTACTGCTGCTTGGGATCTCCTCATAATGCTGCTGAGGGGCTGTTTGTAGAAGCCGCATACCTTATGAGACTTCAGCGTTGTCGATAACCGTAGGCCCTGAATACCCTTCAGAAAGCAAAGTGGAGGAAGAAAATTACTCTTACTCATCCAATTTGCTGTGTGATTTTTACGGCAGGGCTGCACGCAGTGGAGCACTTTCCTCGACTGGAGGGGTGCAGAGCAAAGCCCATGCCTGCCACGCCATCCAGCCTAACCTGCTGCAAGAGGACAGTGCCTCCGGTGAGAGATGCGCATCCTACGAGTCCCGATTTTGCACGCTGCGAAGACGCAGGTGGCTGCTTTATTCTGGCCACCTAATAGTGCAGCAGCTGCGGCAGCGCAGCCCAGGCGAGCGGGCTGGCAAACCTACCAACTCATACAGAAAACTGTGGCGGGCAAGGGTGAGGAAAAGCCGGGAAGAAGATAAAAAAGAACTACTGGGTCGTAAAATGGTGTGGGATATCACCTTGATGAAAGCTGTACTGGAAGGTGTGCAGAATTACCGGGTTGGGCAGCTAGTGTCAAAGGGCAAAAAGGTTTTGTGAGGGGGTTGTTCAAAACTCTCAAACCTCTATGCTCTTTTAACAAGAAAAGCCACTTCTGCAGGATATGCACACTCGTCTGAAGGGAAAATTGTATCTTTATTTTTGGAGAATTTTGCATCTACAGACACCACTGTAGTCAATGACAGCAGACAAGCCAGCGGGAATGTGGCTATGTTACACACTGCTCTGCTTAATATATATGCGCAGGCCTAAGTGTTCACAAGACATCTGTGTTCATAAATAAGGGTAAAGAACAATTTTTTTCTTTGGCATTTGTTAAAGCCCCCCTGCCCTAATATTGCCAGCACTGCCTAACAAACACGTTAGTCTAATAAATGTAAATTACTGCTGGAATGACGCATTCTTTACTTAAAAAAAAAGTGGAAATATTCTGTTATCTGATACACAGAGATCTATAAAATAGCTATTAGCTTTAGAATGAGAGTACAATGTGGAGTTTATTAAATGAAGAAATACAACAACATTACTTTTATGTACTGTGCATTAATTTCCATGGTTAAGGATTAGCACACACACAGTAATAAGAAGCTCTCAATATGGAATCAGAGACTGCCAGCATGGGTGCAATAAACTTTTCAGAATGGTTCATAAGATTATACTAATTAGGGATAATCTAATTTGAACAATTTTTATCTTCTCAAAAAGTAATATGATGTCACTCTATGGGAAGAGTCACTACCCAGGCTCCAGGGATATACTAAAAAAACCACACACGTTATCTGCAATATTAAAAATTATGGTTGATCCACGAGACAGTCTTAGATCTACCCTTCTCCTCTCAAAAGATCTACCATATAGACTGTTAAGCCCCCATAATTATCTCCCCTACTTGTGACAAGCATGGGCTAATCAGTCTCTGAGGGAGTTTTCCTGCAGATCATTGAGAAGCGTGTGTATGCTTCACATTGCTTATCAAGCTATTTTGTACGCAGTATCACATAAGAGCTGACAAAAGTTCATTATCCTCATCTGGACTAGAATGACTCCAAATTAAGGAAAAAGAGATAAGCTTTTTTTCTTTTTTTCTTTTCTTTTTACCTTTTTTTTTTTTTTAAAATAAAGAAACAAAAAATACATCTAGTTTGCATTGCAACAAAGAAGATCTCAGCTAAGAAAAAAGCAAGCTAGGTTCTAGCTGACTTTAATCCCATATTAAAAGATTAGAAAAAACATCTGAAGAAATCAGAGATAGTCTAATTGAGGTTCTCGCCTTTAATCCTGTGAGTAGACTCCCCCTTGGATACCAAGATCTGTCAGTGCATAGTCTTGGGAATTCTCTAAGGAAAAATAAACCACGAGAAATGGACATACAACATGTTCTCTCACATTTAAAAAGAGAGAGAAAGAAAGAAAAAAAAATATCCCAGAGATGGCAATATCAAAACATACTCTTTCCTAAGAAAAAGAAAAAAAAAAAGAGGAACAATATAAAATGAAAACAAAGAAGCGGATCAGAAGAACCACAGTTATTTCAGAAGTTCTTCGATAACACCTACAAATGTAACCCGAAAGCAAATCAACTGCCTTGGTTCTGCATTCCTCACTCAGATCAAAATCCCATTTGTATGAGTATCTTCACTTTTTTGCTAGTAATTGTATTTTCATTCAGCTACCTGCAATATAAGTGTATTAAAAAAGAATCTTGAAATTAGTCCTTTAGAATGATATTTAAAATAAACTAAAGAATAACCAGTGCACAGAAGAAAACCAGACAGTAGATACATATTTTCCATTTATAAATCTGTCAAATAAGGACAAGATAATGTATAAAAAGAGTGATTTGTACAAATTCACTGTAACTCAAAGCTCAGTTTTCTCATATTAAAAAGTATTAAAGGAAGAGACACTTCATAACGGTGAAAAACAAGACCAATAAAATTAAGCTGGGATTCTGTCAGTCAGTAAAGCAGCACCAGTTTGAAAGCGAATGACTATGTGGCAATATATCCATTTGATTGTGAAGATGTTACTTACAGACTAGAATTGGAAGTCAAACACTTGCACATCATATTCCTGTTTAACTCTTCATTGTTTTAAAAACTATTCTTCCTTGCAATTTTTTTTTATTTTTTTTCCCCATATTTGATGATCCATTTCCCTAGCAGCAGACTTAAACACATTTTTCTAATGTCTGTTATGTAGTGGACACATGGAGATGCATCGTGTTGATAAATAGTTATTCAATAATAAAGAGACAATTAAGAAATTCTTTGTAACAGGTCATATTTAATGGCAGTGTTAACTCAACCAAAGCTGAAAGAGTGAGATTTTAGAACTATGCTTTCAGGCTGCACATTTACATAAAAGCAAAGAGAAGAGAAGTAGAGTAAAACGTGAAAAAAAAGACCAAACCAAAAATGTCATCAGAAGGTATTTCAGCATGAAAAATCAAGGTAACATTACAAGCAGATACAATAAACATAAAATGGGTTCAGAACTGTTATTTTTATTGCCTGGAAAATTACTGTGATTTGTGTTTCTAAATTATGTAAAGATATATAGATAATGGAAATATGAACTGTATAAACATAAATGGGTTTGTCTTCCATTCAACATATCCTATATTAATATATAGCAGGGTTAAATCACTGCATATTCAGAAAGTTTTCTTTTATTTCCCCTATAAATAAATGCAAGACATGAGAATGTCATTCTGAAAATTTTAATACGCAATTTAATATTTTATTAACAATGTTTAAGAAAAAGATTCATATGTCTCAGTAATCTTGTTAAAAGGCACTACAAAATGTGGTAGGAATCACTGTAAGGCAGCAAGTTCCTACGGCTCGGCATAAAGACTGTGAACAAATTAAAACAGTCTAATGCTCTTAGTATTTCAAAATTCATGCTAACAGTGGGGAAAGAAAAACCTCTAAAAGTGCCTGATCCAGCATGACTGGCATTGGCAGACTTTGCTTTTTTAAAGGAGAGCTTTGTCTGTGTGAGATGTATCAGAAGTGACATTGCAGAGTAGGAGAACAGCAGAGCCCAAACCCCAGGTCTCGGAGAACCTTGTGGATAGGCTGAGTACCTCAAATTGACATTGAATTAAACAGGAACGGAAGGTACTGAACATACATTGAATTCAACAACAGTTGAGTTTCTCAGCACTTTGACAGATCAAGACCCCAGTTTTTATTTTGTCTTTCATAACAAACAATGCCCCAAGGCAAGTGCATACAGTAGGAATTTTGCATAAAGTTAATTGTTCACTATACATAAAAATGACTCCTTAGTTTTAATGAGACTCAGACACACACTGACCCAGTCATATTATTTTGCGGTGTGGACTTCTTGGTAGCTATCAACAGTACAAACTGATTGGGAGTGAGATTTTTTTTCATCTCGGAGTAGCGCTAAGTTTGATGGGAACTAAACCCACACGGGGCTGCATTAATTCTGCAAGGGGAGTCGGAAGGAATATTGTGCCTTGATGACTGAAGCAGATAATACGCATTTTACTGTAATTTCTTCTTGCAAGTTGTGTAAAAGGCAGCCAGGCCTTCCCTGTTTTCTTGCACAAATCAAATAAAAAATAAGCACGGTGCACGTTTTACTTGAAGCAGTGAGGGATTTCATTTGTTAGTGTTTGATCAAAGAGTTGTGTGACAGTTTTGCATGATATACAGTGCTAAAGTAATAGGCATATTTAATCTTACTGCAGCATGCATATTCAGAAATATTCTTGCATTAGCACTAGTAAATTTTTGGAGAAGTTTCTTACAGGTATGTACAGAAAGCCAAGACATTCATAATGAACCCATATTTCCTTTGGAAAATTTGATAGCCTATTAGAACTGCTTGCTTCAGTATGTTCTATTATTTGAAATCCTCCCTGCAATGATACTTAAGACCAGTGACTTCAAATTAATATAAGGCAGTCGGCATGAAAACTCTCTGTGCACAGTATAATTCTAGTAAATGACAAAATAATTAAATAACACATGCAACAGACTCCAAAGGCAGATGTTTATGGTAATGTAACACGTGATAATATTGGATGTTATGTGAAGAGGAGAAAAGAGCAGCTTCTGCTCTAAGATGCCTGCACTTATTGCTTCTATTGAAATGTCATCTATCAAGGCACATAATTTAATCTATCTGTGGTAGGAGTATGACTCCTAGGAAAGTGGCTAGCACTGTGACCGTTCATTGCTGATGTTTTGGGGGAAAAGATCTTCCATTCTGTTAAAATGACTACTGCAGTTTTGCCTTTGCCTAGGCGCGGGTCCATTGATTAGGAGGCATGATAACTTTTTACTGAAGAACTGTTACTGCAGGATCGCCTTTAGATTCTCAGATCATGAGGATGTTTGTTTAATCGGAGCACGACTTTTATTAGTGGGACATGTTAGATTTAAGTACCACATCAGTGATGTAAGAAGATTTAAATAACTTACTCGTTTCTATAACGTGCAATTTTGCTTGGCAACCTTTAAGGCTAATGCAGGTAAATAGCAGAGACACAGTGACTTGAATCTATATCTGAGCTACTGGCTTTTGCAGGTTTTTTGGCATTAGATTGCATTTTGTTATGTGACTGAATCTCAAATATTTAATGTACAGTAATAACAACTTGCGAAGAAAACAGGTAGCTGATCTTCCATCTACCTATATGTGCATTAAAAAATTTATATTTGCACATACATATATGTGCACAGGTATGTGTAGTTGTAAGGATATATTTTATATTTCTTTGTAAAATCTGGGCTTGATGCATCAGGGTAATTCTTTAATATAGTAAATTTTCCCACATGAAAAGTCTAATAAGTTCAAATTACTGATGTCTAAAGCTTTTCTCTTGAAGTGATGCATTCTTCCCCTTCAAATGAACGTGTTGCTAGAGAAGATTAATTGATTAACCTGGTTGACCCCCTTTACCATCTTCCTTTGCCCCTTAATTATTTGGATTTGTGGGCCTTTACTCATTCCAGGTACGTATGTAACCAGTTTTTAAAACATTCATGCATGTTTGAAGAGGAAATTCAACTCAGCCCACTCACCTTTTCTCCATGAAGATTACCTAAAATTATCCCTACTTGTTCTAAATTGCTTTCTGTGAGTGGAACTTAGCCCGTTCTTAACACTACTGAATTTTCAACAGAGCCTTGTTCAATTGCACAGATAAGATTTAAGTCTAGGAAAAAAAGGACACAAGAATCCTTAAAAACTGGCCCATTTATCTGGTGAGAAGTTAACAATACTCTTTTCTTATCTCACAAGTCTGAAAGTCAGAAAACGATTTTGCTGTCTGGTGATGTAATTTCTGGAGATCCGATACAGTCTTTCCATTTGGCTCAGATCCTGCTTGTTTTTCTATGTCAAATAGTAGATGGAAGCTTATGGTGTGAAAAAAATAAAGAAAACCTCGACAGATACCTTTGTTAAATATTTTATAAAGATGTCAGTGTTATGCATCTGCCTGTTTTCTTTCGTCTCCAAATTAATAAAATTAAGTGTAGATCTCTTAAAGAGATACTTTCAGATGGAGGATAAAGTTTAAATGTGCTCTTTATCTAAATGATTTTCACATATTTAAGAGATTTTTAGTGATGTAATTTCTGAAGCTTTTGGTATTCAGGACAAAGTTTCTTCCTTTTGAACAATTTATTCTGGCTTCATTGGTCATGAAGTGAACACTTGATTTTGACTTTGGGTTATCAAAACATTCCTATAGTGACCAGTATTACAAATATAACATTATGCCTCACTCTGTTTGGTTTTAATTGATAAGGGACAGCTATATTAAACTTAGATTTAATATTTATAAATGCTACAATTTTTCATTTTCTGCTCCAGGAGCATTTTCCAGTCATATGTCTCCATCGAAACTCCAGCTACTTCCCAGTGGGCTGGAACATTAAGAGCAAAGCACCAGTGTGAGGGGCTGAGTTGAACCACAAAGGCAGGACATTCATATTAGTGCAACCCCATGGCCAAAACTCCTCTTTCTCAAGGAGGTAGCAACGCACTAACACAGTTTTCCTGTGCTTAGCTCTAGGGGTCAACTCACTTGCAGCTGGGTAGGGATCTTTTTATTGTAGTTCATAGGCATAGCTAAACAAAAATTAGTGTGTATGGACTGAGAGAGATCCAGTAACATCACCTTCACTGTGATGTTTTTTGCAAGGCTATGTACTGAGATTAATTAATAACAAGGAAAGTCCTCTGTGAGAGGATGGACTGTTACCAAGGACACAAAAAATAGATCCCTGAACATTGTGTGAACTAACTTTTCCTGATAGCTTGACCTGATATAGCTCATAGTCTAGATTTTGAAGGCACAGGTGTAGCCCCAGAAAGGGAGAGCTCAGCAGATAGGGATCAGTTGAAACACAGCTACTCTTTTTTTCTCTGAAGAAAAAAATCAATATTATGTTTTTTCTCCTTCTTTGGCTTTAGCACCTTGGTTCAGAGGTAGGAGCACTAATTCACACACTTCAAAATGTTCTGAAGTTTTCTTCACATACATTCCCAAAGATGAACTTTTACCTAGTGCTATGTGAAATCATTCCTTATTCCACTGAAGTGTGAAACTGCACCCAGAAAAGGTTTAGAGAAAAAGTAAGCGAAAAGATGAGGCTTGTTTAAAGAGAAGGAGGGGGTTGAGTTTTGCCAACACTTTACTTTTTATAACTAGTGTGGCCTTTCCATATTTGTACGGCATTGCAGCATCTAAACTATAATACACGCATGTGCATTGTCCAATACACTGTGTGTCCAACGCAGCGTTTGGTGCATTGTCCAAGATACATTTTTGTTGCAGCTTGCAATTTTGGTACTGCTTTATGGAAAGAAAAATCAAGAAAATCACAAATTGTAATTTTCATGTTAGTTCTGTGGCTGGAATACATTTCTGGCCTTAAAGACCAGGATCTAGATCAGTTTATTTTTTTTTACTTTTGAATTCCCTGAATGATTGTAACTTACATACCCAAACTAAACTTCCTTTGACATCCTGACCAGACTGCTGACTTTGCTTCTTATTTAATAGTGAGCACTGATATTTATTCATTTTGTCCATTAGATATTTACTGAAGGTTTTTATGCCTTTGCTACCCCAAGTTTTAATAATTTATATTTTATTGCTCTCATTTTAACAGAATTTTGTTCTGTCTGAATAAGACAAACATGCACTTTCACAAGTTTATCAACTTAATTGTTTAGATGATAGGTGTTCTTGTTAGGAAATTATAAACATGAATAAAATTTTATGAAATGAAAAAATTTGCCATGAAACTAGCAAGTTTGTTTCTTTTCATTCTTTACACTACCAGCATTTAGCATCCTGTGAATATTGCTTTTGCTTGTATGTTTGTAAATTATTTTTCAGGTATGTAAAAGAAAATTACTTTATAGTGGTAACCATAGAGCTTGCAAAATATTCCGTCACCTAAACACAAATACAATTAAAAGAAAAGTGGTATTCCTTGGAAAATTACACACCTAATGAGTTTTGGTGCTACTGGCTATAAGCAGATGTCCTCAAAGATGCAACAGGAATGGTGAATTTAAAATGGTTTTGTTTGCAATGTTGAGATGGTATCACCCAGACTGTTTTAGGAACCCACAACAGGATTGTGTAAAGCTGAAGTTTACGCTTGTTATTCGTGCACACGGGACGGCATGAGAAGCAGTAAATGTATGAGTAAAAGATCCACAGAAATATTGTGATGGCCTGTGCAATCGTTGGCACTCATAAGTCTTTTTGCAAGAGTCTGGTGATTGATGTTCTAAGTACTCCAAAAATTATGCAGCTGTTTTCAGAAATTTTGGGAAACAAGAAGAGTGTATAACAAGCTGCTTCTTTTAAAGCATCTTTCACCTTTCTCTGTCCTCTTTACACAGAAGGAATTTCTTTTTCTGTGTCAGACAAGGGTTATCCTTTCCTGTATCATTCTAAGTTTCTTTTCATTAGTCCTTTCCCCACTTTTCATCCTGAAAGGCCAAGTTACTGTCACAAAGCCTGGTTTATTTATTCAGAATCTCCTACTGTGCTTGCTTAGACAGGAATATTTCAGCGATCAGTGGTTTGGTTAAGCTGTTCAATTACTTAGAGGCTGGAGACTACCACGCATGCTAAATGGCCTGAAATTTTTTAAAGAAAAAAGGGAACAGTAAGGTCAAAAGAGAAAGGCAGCAAAAACTATTTGAACAACTTTTTCTCATGCTTCTAGTGAAGATCTCTCCCTTTCATCTCCTAAAACTGATTGTAGTTAAGGGAAGATTTGAATCTCAAGCCACAGTGCCTTCTGAAGGGATGCACACATATGATATACCATAAGACTCTCTGATTCGCATTGTTTCCTCCTATGCTTACAAGTTCCTGCTCTGTGGAGTTTCTGTTGTTTGTGATGCTCAAATGTAGCAATCTGCAATCCTTGTTTGCTTGTGCTCTGGTGAGCTTTTGCTCTTCTAGTTCTTTCACTAGATCATCTTTAGCTTCCCCATCAATTTGAAGCTTTTTGGTCTTACCCTGATGACTCTGGACTCCTTAGATCTGATTGCCCATCTCATGTCACTTCTTCCTAATATGGTTCCTACTCCTCACTGATGCAGTAACTTTCCACCTTCCCTCCAACTTTCCATGTGCTTAGAATCCTTTTCTTGTGTATGCACTTTCTTTCCTACTGACTCCTTTTACTCACAACCCTGCCTGTCTTTCTTTGCACCCTTCCTTCCTTTAGAGCCATTCTCAAAACATTTTTCATCTCAGTATGACAACTGAAAATGTACGTAGTATATCACAGATTTGGGACTGTACAGAGGTATCTATCTGAGCTAAATCATCACCTTCCTACCACTGTGACTTGGGGTAGGCACATCTCACCAGAAGGAGAAATCTAAAATAATTCAGATGAATCACACACTAGCAATGCTCGTTTCTTTGCAATGGTATAAAAGGGAGCCTAGGGTCACTAGCTCACTATAACTGTCTATACCATAGACACCAAATTCAGAGAAGAAGAATTTCAACTTACGTATTAACATTTTAAATAAGTATTGCACTGCTTATTTAAAGAACTGTGAATATATGCATAATGATACTTGCAAAGTTTCAGATCTTAGATATAATGGAATGTTGACACTTTTTTGTTGAACATTCAAATGCAAACCAATAAAAATTAAAATATAAAGAAGGGAAATGTTATCTTCAGCTTTTCTCTCTCATCTGTCTATGCTGTGTTAGAGGCACCTGATATTTCTTTTACTCTCTTAGTTGAGAGCCAGAGGTGAAGAAAGCTAGATCTGAGGAAGGCTGATGTAAATAAGAGGTGGGTTATGTACACATCCTTAATATGATCTTGAAACTAATTTTTGGAGTGGTATAATCTGACAAATAATTGAATATTTTCAATAATCTTTATTGTCTTCTGTGTTACTTTTATTACTATTTCTACTGGTTTAATGTCTGGGGGCACATCACAGACAAGCATTCCTTTGTATATTCTGCATCCTACTGAAGAACCAGGAAAAAAGAGTTGGTTCTGTAGAAAAATGTTACAGTTTTATATAAGGCAAAAGGCAACTGGAAAGGACACCCAGCTAGTAACAAAGTGCAATGAAATTATAGCATTGTTTATGATAGCATAATTTTACAAATCAGTAAAGCTGATTTCAGTCAAAATTCTAGTCTGTAGGAACTTCTGAAATGGTTGATTAATGATGTAATTATATTGTTCAGAAATCAGCTTAACTGTGATTTTAAGTAAAATCTTTTCTTAGGGGTATTATTACACCGATCGATAAAGCTGTATCTAATTCAGTTCTTTAAACTTCACGTTTAGCAGTTTGTGCCATTAAAGTTATAGACCCAGCATAAAGTAAAATTATAGACTAAAATTCATTGCTAATTTAGGGCCTAAAGATGGTAGAAATCTAAATTGAATATATTCTTAAAATGGATGTTTAGCTAACTGGATACACTGAAATTAACTGTGTATTAAATCGAAAAAGCTTAGAAAGAGTTTTTACAATAAAATGCTCAACTAATGAGTTGTAATTTACACTAGAATATCTATTTCAGTGGCTAACATTTGATCAATCTTAATGCATTTAAATCCCAGCTCAGTCTTAGTCCCTAGCTACTTCTTGGATGTCAGGCTTGCTGTGTTCGGCAGAGATACAAGCCTTTAAGTCTTAAAACTATATCTAAAAATGGGATGTGACACTTCAGAGCTGAGTGCTGCGTTGCCTAATCTTCAGTTGTCTAGCACTTAGATACAATTCAAATACCTAAATTAGGCACAATTTCTCTAAACAGTGCATAGGAACAATACCTCACAATGGGTTTTTAAGACCATTAGTAGACTGTGCGAATTTGTCTCGAATCTAACACTGCATATGTATAACAGAAGAGCCAAGTTTGAACACAGAGGTGACATTTATATAACAATGTTGGGATTGGAAAACTGATCTAAGTTCAGAACTCTCCTAGACAGCCTTTACTATAAAGAGATTTGAAGGAATATTTTTCCATGCACATTTTGGGATTAGGCTGCCCTAATTACCAAATATAGATTAGTCCAGCAAGGGCCAGAGATTTGCCTTTCTCTGTTGGATCAGGAGCACTGTGCAGCCGGGAAGGCATTCACAGGAAGCAAACAGAAAGCAAGGAGCAAAGTTGAATCTCCGAGCATGCAGGACATCCAGCCAATGCATCCTAGATGCTGGCCACTATCCTTTTCAATAGCACTTTTAGTTTTGGATATAAAAAGCCTGTTATACATATAATCTCTCCATATGTATGTCTGCATGGATGTACGTATGTTTATAAAACCCTACTGAATTATAGTCTGCCTCCACTATTCCCTGTTTTGGTTTAGCAAATCCCTCTGTTAGTCATTGTCCTTTAGGCGCTCTTACTGTTTTACTCATTGTTTTTAAAACTCCAAAGGATTAGTGCACAAAACTCTCTTTTATTTTAATCTGTTTTTCTCTCAAGTGTCATTCTCATCTTATGTCAATTGTTTTTTGAACATGTTAACTTAATGGCGTTCATTAAAGCTATTTAAATGTCAGCAAGAAGGCTGTATATTTTGTTCGAAATTATTGAAAAAATTTTCATTGATCTGCAGTATTGCAAATTGTGAATATCTGGCCTACATGTGGCATCCACACTGCATAATTAAAAGCCTAGTCTCTCTGTACTCCAGATAAGCAGAGTTAAGCATCTCAGAAAAGCAATGCCAAAATCCCACATGTTGAATCAAAGGCCATTATCTGATAAAAAGTGCTAAGGAATAGGGTCTCTGGCAGCCCGCTCATAAAATGGACCAGGACAGTGTCTTTCTGGAAAATCTTCTCTGAAACACAGTTCCTTGCTCATCTTGGAGATGATTAAGGAGATTCCCTCATTTCAAAATGCAGAGGTGGTGTGCTTCATTTCTGTGGCTAATTATTCAGGCTGTAAAAGACACAAGTTAAGTTTGCTTTCCATCCACATTTCCTGTCTTCCAAGAGCTCTTGGCTCCTATTGAAGCTGGACCACTGTAAAAGAAGGTAAAAGGTTCACGAGGCCAGGAGGAGTACAAGCAAGGAGCCAGTCTCTGTAACCTAGTGAAATTCATTCTCACGAGGGAGACAGTGTTTCCCTGAAACTTGCTGTCCCTGAAGAGCTGTAAAGGGATCCTCTTCCTTCTTCTCCCGTGTTTTAAAAGAAAAGTAACTGTGACTACCTTTTCTGTAGGAAGTCTAATCCTATCAGTTTGTGTTGTGCGTGGTGAAGCCTGTTTAAAGCGCCTCCTTAAATCGGGTCTTAACTGTACTAAAGCAGATATACTTTTCATAGGAAGAAATGGCAAAGTGACTATACTGAATATGCAGAAAGTCCCAGTCCACTTTTTGAAATTACCTTTTTATACACTGAACTAGAAGTGCTGAGCAGCAGCGACAGCAACTTCATATTGTTTCTGTATATGGCAGTATTTTCCTCCGATCTTATTGTAAGGATGGTTTATTAGCATTGATACTTGTACTAATATATTAATAAAGTATTTCCACAATGTCAATCAAAGAATTCCAAGTAATCTCCCTTATTAGCTGTGCTCCCTCTGGGTGTTACCTTATTTTCACATCAACGTAACTACAAAGCTGGTTATTTATATACATAGTAAGGTAAAATTCACATGTCAGAAGTCTGCCATTTTAATAGATATAACCACAGAAAGGCTTGGATGTGAAATAGTGGTGCCGTTTGACAATGTGTTCACTTTACTCCATGAGTTAGTCCCCTGAACGTTAATGGGTTACACATTACCCACGACAATATAATCATGCCTTTGTCCAAAAAAATGTTACCTATGGCAAGAGATCAAACATGAGAAAATACCAAAGTATATGACACAAGACTATGAATAAGTAGGTACATCATAAACCTCACAGTAATGCCTCCTGAAGTCAAGAGATACTGTTGCATCAGTGATAAGCATCACCCATGTTTTGTTTATTTTTGGTAGATTTGTATTCACCTAATTCATTAATCTATTAATTATTGTCCTTGAAAATAAGAGACACTGATGATGTGCAGTTGTATGTGATCTCTGAAGACAAGCATCTTGAGAACTTGGAAAGTTACAGTCGGACTTAAAAAACCAGGTTTTTTAATCCTCTGCCTTCTTAGCACTTTGTGTCATTCTCTCATGAGTGACTTTTAGTTGTGCTAACTCCTCTGTATGCCAGCAATGAAGAAGAGAGGACAATGAGAACTGACTTACGTTTTGCCTTTGCCGCTTTCTGTATTTGACCTATAAGTAACAGGGATTTCAACTTCTGACCTCAGAGGGGTCCAGGCAGCCTATGTGAATGGTGTGGAAAGGTGTGTAGAAGTGTGCAGTCTTGTGATCCCACCAGCCCAGGTCTATATTGAGGTCTTTGAAAAAAAAGAGTTTGTTATTTGAGCCATTATTATCTTTTGCACTGGAAATCTTTCTATGAGTGGGACTATAACACAACCGAACTGACATCTTTCCTGTAAGTTGTTTCCAGGAGAGGCTTCCAGGACTGGTGTCCAGCTTTACTACCTGGACGCATGTAAATTCAGAGGTTCTTTTGCAGGCATTAGCTGTAAATATCAGCTGCTGTGATATTTGGTTGCTACAGCATTGCATTGGAGTTCATAGTCTTTCATCATACAGACAAGATATGTACAGAGTCTGAAACTCGAAACTAAACTGGGTTCTAAATTGGCCTGTGTGATGACAGTTACTATAGTGAAAATAGAAGTGGATAGACAAAAAATTCATAGTTCAACCATTGTAAAATTATGATCTTCTGGACTTCCTTAATTTCCTTATAATCCTTTGATCATTGGCTTTATTCACTGACACTGGACGTCATTTGTATTAATGTTAATTAACATGGCATCCTAAATAATCAGCCTATCTTTGTTAAAATGATAAGGTTGTGCACAAAAAAAGATGTGTACAGGTGAGGACTAAGCAGAAAACGTTGTAGCAATTTGCTGAACACGGAGGCTTATTGAGGATGCAGTCCTGAATAATACACACTAGCTTTGCTCTTCCCCCTTTAGTGTGTGTAGAGAAGCCATGAATCATTCATGGTCTCCCAGCTGAGCGGGGCTTCAAAGGGGCTGGTTGTGATTGGGTGTCCTGGGTGAATTGCCGCGCTGCAGAAACGCCTGCACCCCCAGCACTGGAGGGGTGAGGAAGCACTTTCATCTGGGCCTCCAAAGTGTTTCAGGTCACAGTTCACCAGGAGATAACGATGTAGATGTACATTCAGAATTAGCTGCAGAGATACCTGTGTAGTGCGGTGTGGAAAAGTGAGCCAGTTAGATCCCTAGTGGATGCTGTGAATCAATTACTGTATTCTGAATACAAGGTTGGCTGCAGGGGATAAACAGATGTCAGAGAATTTTTCCCTAATAAGACCATAGTAATAGAAGAGCACTGTCAGCTTCGTTTTACATTAAAAATCTCATTTCCTCTTTATATGCCCAATTTTATTAGGCCTCTAAACAAAGATATTTTATGTAACTGATAGCTGTATAATAAGAATAGTATCATTAAATTTCTTTTTTTCTTTTTTAACAAAGACTGAAAGAGAAAGTAGAAATGAATCTCACCGAAGTTCAAAAGAAGGTGTGTAATTGAGAAGGCTGGATGATCATTTCTTTTCCTTTCCAGTGAAAGAGAGTATTGAATGGCTTACAGCTGCCTTTTATGCTGAATCATAATCACCTACATTCCAGACCAAAATATTCTCAGAACCAAAGTTGGTGATTAGCTTGCCCTGTTCTCTGTACTTTCTGCATATTTTGTCAGTGTCTGGTATACAGAGCTCTGGTCAGAAACAAGAAATAGCTCTGGTTTTAGTTAATAAAGCTTACCACAGATCACACGCTTCCAGTTAGCACCACACACTGGGTATTTTTCATTACCTTACAAAAATCAAAATATAGGGGCACACTGTGTCTTTCTGTGAATTTTGAGAATAAAAGCAATGAACTATTAGAGATATCTATTATCTGTTATCTTACTCTCTCAAATAGGACACAAGTACAATATTTATTGCAAACAATTTGCAAATACCAAAACACTAGGCTAAGGGGATACCTTTGGATACACTGCGTTCAGAAATTGTTCACATGCGGTTTATGCTAACTGTTTTACTTTTTTGAAGGTACATAAAAGCTGATGCTGAGGTGTTTTAATTCATGCTACTGCCATGAAGACAGTGTACCTTCATGTGGCATAAATCAGAGCAAAATTTGGCTTTAAATACTGGTTTACAATAAATGCTTTTTAGTATAATGTTTAAACTCACAGCATATCTCAAATAAAATCTTAATTCTGAACACTTCACAAGAAGGAAAACAAAAGAGAATTGCAGAGAACATTCAGAACATTTTTTTACAAACAGGTCAACCTTCTGAGAACCTCTATGAAGTTATGCTCAATACGCATCTCATACTCACCAAATTCAATTCAGCAGTGTTTGGGTAAATAAGTCATAAGTATAACCTAAGGTTTTGTTCCCTGAAATTAGTTAAAGCAACACAGGCAAAGACATGACCTAAACCCCTATTGCTGAGTTATCTAAACCTGGCTTTTGCTCTCTTCCCAGCTCTGACATATACATGGCAACTAAAATTCAGAAGTGCGTCTCTTGAGACAACCATATACTGATAATATGTCCCTGTGCAGGTGGTAACACAATGCTTGAGTCCATAACCTCTCCACGTCAAGAACTGAGCAGTTCTCTAATTTCTGCTTTCCTGGGATTTGCCTTCATCGGAAACTTGGAAACAACAACAGCAACAATGGTATTAAAACTTCTTCTCAAAACTTGGCTGTCCCTAGGGTTTCTTTCCAGGACCAGCTCTGCCCTAAATCCTAATCATCGTGCCAGCACTCCCCCGAGTGTGAGGACTGCAGCCTTCCTGAGTCACTGCTGGCTACGTTCACCATCGTTCCCCTGACAGACAACACCTGCTCTGCAATGCAGCATTCACAGCGAGGAGAGGGAAGGCGGCAGGCAGAAAATTCTCTCAGAATCGTATTCTTTTCTCTCTCCAATTCCTTTACAATCAGGATATGCAATATTAGTAACCTTAACACAGCATCTACACCAATGCATTATCTAGCATTGTCCTTATTTTGCAAGCTACTCTTCACATGTTGCAGCTCAGTGTTGGGAAGGAAATTGACCCCCGGCTTACCTGCCGAAACCCTTCTATTAACATGTCTTTAATGGAAAGCTCTGCTTTTTCTCTCCAGCTGGGACAAACAGGGGAGCTCTATGTTCACATTCTTGTTTTGCCTTCAAGACAAGCCATGGTGTTTGTTGCTGAGGTGGCATAAGCTTGGGCCTTCATGATATTCAAGATGATCATAAAAGCAAGTGTGGAATTGTAATGGCCAAGATATTTTCAGAAGAATTCTGTGACACAGGCACTTCAAAGCTGTGGACAAAGAAATATGGTAATTAGCTGCATATATTTTCTGGATAAAAAGGCTAATGGCTATTTAGTCACCAGTCACTCCTGAATTTGAACTCCCAGCTCTTCACATATCCCAACCTCTAAAATATTTGCAGGAATTTTATTGTCAGAATTCCACTATGGCTATAGAAATCCAAAATTAATACATGAGGAAGGGACTGTAGAATTTGCTGCTCATAGAGTCATTAAAAAGCAGTGAGGCCTTAGTCACTTGGGTTTAGCTATGTGCAATTTTAGTCCTTGTCCATCTAAAAAAAAAAAAAGAGCTTATATACTTTGCACATCTGTGAAAATCAGTGTAACATCTTTTACTCCAGTGGTATTGTGCTGAATTATAACAGCCATGGACTGAACACAAAGAAACTCCAGAATTTCTGGTATTCAGTACTAGGACCATGACTCTGTGGGAGCGTTGTCTCTCACTAGTGACAACTTGGCCAATAATGTCAACAGCCTAGGGGTGTCCAATGCACAATAGTATTTTGAACAGTTACATGAAAAAAAATCACAAGAGGAAGGAAATAATGACAATAATGTGGAAGCTTCAGGGGCCATATTCAAGGAAGGCTACTAGGAAAAAAAGGCCTTCGTGTTTCTGAATAATGTTTCTGCAGTATTAGGCTCACTTGCCTTTAGTTCTTCTTCAATACCAATTTGCACTGAGGAGGTGCTGTTTATTTTGGGATCTTGTGGGATCTCTGCCATAAGAAAGGAACAGATGCTCAAAGCTGGTTAACTGGTTTATATGTGGTATAAATGGTAATTTATGAAGTGGTAGAAAGGGTAATAGCCATCTTATGTCCTTCCCGATTCTGGGGACCCTGGGTGATGCGGGATCAGATGAGCCCCTTCACATTGATCATGGCACGCTGTGCAAGTCACCTCCAAGGTAATCTTAAACAGCATCATTGTTCTCATCTTTATAGTATTTTTTTCGAGCAAGCGAAGCTAACAATTTGCTACCTGTACAGTACTGCACTTTCTAGATGGTACAGCAAGGTTCACTGACAGTGTTAATGCTCTTACACATCTCCAGAGGAAGGAGTTCTTACAAGCAGCATGTACAGGTGATATTGTTAAAGGCAGCACGTATGAATGTCATGGTATGTGCTCAGGTTATATAGCAGTCACTCATGTTAAAACATACATGTGTCTGCAACCAAGGTGTATGGTTAAACTCTGCTGAGATTCTGCTTGAAGTCACTGTCCCCTCATTACAGTGTCTTCTGCAGTGGCCCATCACAAATACTTTTCTTAGTTTCCCATGGACTTTTTTTCAGATTCTATCAAATAAGGAGACAAAGGAAAAGGCAAAAGAGGGCAACCTAAGGAATCCGTCAGATCCCATTTACAGGATCAAATAGAGGCAAGGTAAAGGCTCAGACTCAATAGGCGTGATACACGTTTGCATAGCATATCAAAAAGCAGACCCACATGACACTGGGTGGGGAAAGAAGAATGAATGAATGAAAATGTTTCCCTTTAGTGATGAGATTGAGTGAAGTTGTTTAACTTTCTGTATTGTAAACCTAGAATATTGTCCACTGACCCCTATGCTTTTATACACACTACCTTTGTAGTTCAGCTGTGAAGATCTAATGATACAAGAAAAGTAAGGTACATAGAAAGAGGTTTTATCTTTCATTTAATACAACTGCTGGAATCAGAAAAATATATGTGTTACTGAGTATGTATGCATTTTCTGAAATCTCTGTCAAGCTGACATGTTCAGTGATGTACTTATTTCAAATAAATTCTGTGTTTATCCAGAAAGATCCTTCTCTGGGCATTCATATGCCATGTAGAAATATGTTCAGGTCCAAAGACTATGGTTTAAACAGAAGGTCTTTTATTTCATGGTAGATGAATATGGCATTACCTGGAGAAGACTGAAATGATAACTGGTTTTAAACATAAAAGCACAATGCCATCAATTCTTAGGTGTTTTAGAAGCATCATTCGTTTGAACGGTTCTTGTGCTTTCGATGTGCCATTTTAAATGGGTAAATGAGGTTTATAACCTGCTATTGATCTGTGTATATATTGTCATCAAGAAGATCCCTGAGCCTGGAATTTGTAAAACTTAGGACGGTGTTTGAAATCGTAATGGCAGTGAAAAATTTCCTCTGGTGTAACGTATTTGACTAGACACCTAAATTTGCCAGTCCCTTCCCTCCTTCTACCCCACCCTTTTTCTGAAAGACTTTTAAACTTCTGGTTGCTCCAGTAGGATGCATTCCACGTATGTGACTAATAAGTTTAGCACTAAAAAAAAAAAAAAAAAAAAAAATAAAAATTGCAGCTCCAGACACCACTGGCATTTGATTACTGTTTCCATCTTTGCTAACAGGTTTGAACTACAGGTCAGATACTCACTTGACATCAATCAGAAAAACTGCTTTAGACTTAAAGACAGGAATGCATATTTACCCCGGATGAAAAATCTAAACCCATGCCCAATAGGAAATAAATCAGAAGGGAAACCAAACTGTAATTTTACTGAGATCAAGAGGAAGCTTCAGTCTCATTTTTAGAGACAGAGTTTGCAATGTGTGCTGTAGGGAATAAAATACGTGGGTTTAATTATCAACAACAGGCCTAAGGACACAATCAGATTAAATTTAAACATGTGTGTAAGAAACAAAATAAATATAGATATAAGGAGATGGAAACAGATACAAATCAATCTCAAGGGAGGTGAGAAGGAAGGGGATTAATAATTAAAATGTATATACTACATGTTTATTCTTAGGGTTGTACCTGTGAGCATGACAAGTATGAATTCCTTAGACTTTACGATGCTGTGTCAGAGTTTCATCAGGGATTGAAAAAGAATTTAATAACTGAGTAGATCAGCCTCAGAAGTAGTAGCCTATCAACTATTTGTGATTATCACAAAACTTAAATACACACAGTCCCACAATCTCCATCTTATATTGTCTGTACAAAATACAGTATGTGCCTTGAAAAAAAAATTCCTCCCCATTTTAAATTGCTTTGTTTTGGGTAAAATTATTGCCATCTTTTCTAGTTTATTGCAGAGCTTCTAGACATGTCTACACAGCTAAATGCAAGTCACAGGAGTCCAGCACTACAATCTTGATTGCCTACATGCTTAATTTTCCACTTATTCCCTTGCTCTTTTTAGGACTGCTTCAGTTATTGTTCTCCAACACATCTTCTCTACAGAGTGGTAGCCCTAAGTGGTTTGGATGTGATGCAGTCTATGCGAACTGGCCTTGGGGTCAAAGATCAGTCCTTTACTCTCTTTTTCCCAACATTAGTGGCAGAAATAGGGCCAAAAAATCACCTTAGCAATACAGGTACAGGACCAGCATGAATTTTCTCATTTTCATTTCATATGAATTCAGAAGAGATAATCAAATTTTAAAGGTACTGTATAATGTTAGTATGCCCTTCTGGAAAGGCCTTTAGACTGTGGGGGTTATAACAGATGTTTCTTGCTTCAAACATCTTTGATTTTTTCTTGGATTTGCATTTATTTTTGGCTGCCTTTTTTTTTTTAACTGTATTTACATGATTTTGGATTATTTTGTGGGCCTGAAACTGCACCAAGGTGATTTCAGTGTGTGGCACAACCCTGCATTTTATTTTTCTTTAGCCTCTTCTCCTTTTGGATGCTATGGATTTTCCTTCTGATCTCTCCAGTCTTTCTTATTATCTTGATTTTACTGCTTGCCTCAGCTATTGCTCTCCTGTTAACATAATATTACTCTGTCTCAATGAGAAGTGCATCTGCTCTAAGAAATCCTGAATGCCTGATTTTGTTTCATTTTTCCCCCCTCCTATTAGTATTATTTTCCTCTGGATGTTTTCCATCATAATGTTGACTGCTTCCTGCATGGCCCATCTTACACTGGTGTCCTATCATGAAGTGGAATATCAGATTTAGAGTGTCCCATGGTCCTGATGATTCTAATCTAAGAGCTGCCAGCTCCTTCGATATCTCCCTTTCCTACATATTATGAAGTTGTCAGCTGCAAGGATGAAGCTTTCCCACAACTGCAACAAAAGAAAAAAGGATGCACACTCAGCAGAACTTGCTAAAGGAAAACAAAGAATAAAAAAGATGACCTTAAGGGGTGTCCTCTGGGAAGGAGAGGGGAATATAGCTTATAGATGGGACTTCATGTATTGACTTGACAGGTTCTGAGATGTTGTGCTAATAAATTTAATGTAAAATTTAGTATATGATGGATCAACTGCAGTTAATCATATTGAAATCTGGTGAGGATACATAATAGCTCTTCTGCAAAAGATATTGAAGGATCTTCATTTTGTAGGTCTTTGATTTTAGGTAATGTGTAAGACAGAGCACCCTATGCAGGTTACACACCTGTGGACAGGGTATAAAATTGATGTCAGCAAAAGCACAATCAGTCTCAGAGAACCTCTGCAAATAAGTTGGCAGTTTCTCACTGGTTAGGGAATGAAACAAATCTGACTGCTTTATCACTCAAAGAAAAAATGGTAAGACAAAATGAAAACAGAACCCTTTTCATCTTGGTGCATCTTTATTAGATATAAAAGCCCTGATTTAGTTACTTTTCAACTTTAAACATGTGAATTGCTCCGTTGACTTAATTTAGAATATGCCCTGCCCCTGCTTACACTTTCTTAATTACTTTAGGGAAACATGGCAAAAATGTCAACAAAGTTGTACTGAAATTGGTGGTGATAATTCCTTTTTCCTTTAAGATTCAGATTCTGGTCTTAGATGCATAAATCAGTGCTTACTCACTTTCAGTTTTACATATATACACATACAGGCCTGGGTTCTGGTTTATATAATTTCAAGATTATGTAAAGCTAAGAAATACAATATGTATGGTATCTGATAAACCTGTACATCTGAACAATGCAAATAGCTCACAAAACTGAAAAAAACATCTTTTGGCAACTATAAAGTTGCAATAAAACCTTCTGGTTTATTTTATTTTCACAAATCCTAACACTTGAGATATCTCCCCTGAGGTTTTGTTTTTTTCCCCTTCTGAATATATACATTTTTATATTTGTTTGGTTACTAAGACTGAGGCTTCAGACCAAGGAATTGGAAGTTGCAGCCTTTCGACAGCCATTGCTTTATTCTTCTATCATAAAAAGGATCCTAAGTAAAGAACACCAGCAGTGACTTGCATCGCTCCTGGGCATTTTTTTGTTCTTGTGATCTAAAGTCCACTTATTGTGTTTTCTGTTATTTGGAGGTCACCATACTTTGATCACTAGGGGGTAGTGTGGGGCTTTTCCTTGATCTAAGGTACCACACTCTTCAGCCTGATGTTTTTTGAATGTTTATGTGAAAAGCTTACACTAAATATCCCATATCTATGCATATATCTATGCATAATGTTCAGAAATTCTTGGATTCTAAAACCGTTATCATACTACCAATGGAGATTAAATGCGTGGCGTTCTGTTCACTTATCACAAAACTTCCCTGTATTCCCCAGCAGGAGCCAGATATTGCAAATGTCTGTTAGTTCTCTTCATTTTCTCTCTTCTCCCACAACACACAAATATACACATGCACAAAAAAACATTCACGCATATACTTACATTTTGAACCCACTGACAATACACTAACAGATTTAGAATACTGCAAAAAGTGTGACCCTGTACCCCATATTAATATTTAATCAAGTGCTCACCATACATTGTAAGTTAGTCTGAGAAAATTAATTAGCCCAAAAGATGCTTGTCCTTTAAAGGCACTGTAATCCCTTTTGAAAATGTAAATGAGATAATCCTTTGGTGAGTGCAAGCAACTGTTCATTTTATTCAAAATGTGAGGTTTTCAGGATGTCAGTAGAAACCTGTCCTACGTCATTTGAGTTTATTGGTTATAAATTCACCATCTAAAGGATTTCATGAAAAAAAAGTGAGAGAATTTGCTCCTCCTTCTTTCAGATCACTTCTTCTCTGGCATAAATCTGAGCGTGACCTAAGAAGGGAATGAAAAAACCCGTTGGGGACTCTTCTTTTTCCATTCTTCTTAATTGATTCCCTTGTTATTAGGAGACTGAAAGGCATTCTTGAGATCAAGGAAGGTCTAACACTATTTGAACATACTGTGAAGAAGACAATTCATAAAAAAATGGATTTCAAAAGTATAAATAACTGCATTTGTTACCCTTCCTACCTACTACTCCCTTTCTATTCCATAAATCAAGATTGCCTCAATTTTGAATTGTTATAGATTGGATATCTGAGTTTGTCTCCAATAGAAATTTAAAGCTAGAAATTTTACCTCTCTTGGTTACTGCATAGGTTTTTTTTGGCCACTATCTTAAATATTTTCTTGCTTAGAAATTGCCTTACTCCTGGTTTCAAAATTCTGAGGTTTTCTGGCTAATCTAACTTCTTCCACCTAACCATGCTCTTCAAGTGTGTCAGCTGTACATTTTTGTGCTTGAGCAAGTACAGAATAGATTGGTGGGGTTTTTTTAAACTGCTGAGATTTATTTTATCTCTTAATAAATGGCAAATTTTTCCTCTATATTTCCTAGCATGCTGTCTGTGAAGGATATAGACTACAACTAGTCTCATGCATAACTAGTCTCCCTATGGTGGACTCTACTAATTCTTCCTGAGTCTTGTCCTTTTTTTCAGATAAATAGACAGATCCAAGTTCCTAAACACCCTAAGGACTCATTTCCACAAACCTTTTTGAAGCCTGAATATTCCTACTCACACAAGTAGCTCCACCAAAGTAAGGGATGATAATAAGATTATAGACTTAAGTGTGAGAACTTTCATCTGAAAAGCTGCTACGTGAAAATTCGGAATAAAAGCAGTTGAATTTGAGCTATGCTGGAAAACTACTTCACAGCATTTTAAATCCTTAGCTCTCACTGCACTTATATTTGTTCTGCTTCTTAACATGGACAGATGATTGGCAATAGCTCAACGTTCACATGTAAGAGCTAAGCTTGGGATCATAGGCTCTTTATCCTGCGGTGTTGGGGGTGTTTCTTCAATATTTGAATGTACTCTAATTTTCAGAAGTAAAATGATACCATATCTAGGTGAGTTTGTATCTGTAAATGGATGTCTGTATAGCAGTCCTACCTCTGATTCTGTGTGTTTTCACTTTATAAAGAGGAATAAATGTGGTCATGTTTTATTTTTAATAGCAAAGGGTCTATTTTGCCCCGTGCTGCTCTTTTACCTCACTATGTAAACAAAAGATTGTATGAGTTTCTGTAGCAAAAGGCTCCTTCTAATTTAACAAAAGTATGAAGAATTTCTCATTGATAATCTTATTACATTCTCTAAACACAGTTCCCTCTTTATGGTCCAAAGTCTTACAAATGGACCTTCCTTAAAAACTGTGAAATAGCATCTGTTTCTCTCAATTTTCTTCTATTTTGAAAGTGTGACTAAGAAGCTTGAAAAAGAAAGTTGATTTAGGGCAAAAGTAATAGCTAGTGACCAAATAAGAATCTTTACTTTTCTGTCCCTCTTTCTCCTCTAACATGTCACATTCTCAGAGCCTTCCCTACCATTCTGGGTAATTTATTCTGTGTCAGCATCAGTTTTAGGCCTCTTTAATTCACTGACTGCCAAGTTTACAAGATTACGTACAGTGGTTTTGCGTGGTGGACATCTGTCCACCAGGGACTCAATGATCTGAAAATGTTGACTTGGACTTAAACCAATGGCCTGAAGCTACAAGGTAAGTGCAATTTTGTCTGAGCCACAATACACTTACAAGTGTTGTCTTCATTAAATGGAATGGTGTTTTCAAAAGACAGGAATATTAGCTGCCTTTTACAGCACTCAACAGCATGTTCGGCAACAGGGAACCCCCTACCTCCAGTACACGGAGGCAACAGTGAGAAATTCAGGTTGTGCTACTTTTAGTGGTTTATCTTGTCTAGGCTCCCCAACCCACTTTCTGAAATTGGAGAGGATCTTGATAAAAGGCAGCGAATCTGACACTGTCGTATCAGTGTTCTCCCCAAGGACTTTACACGCTGGTATAAAATCATGGAAAAGCAATCACCAAGCAGCCAGGTTACAACTTTGGACAATCAGTGTCTAAATCCACTGAGCAATCTGAGTTACTTACACCCTTTTCTCCCCCACCTTTTTAACCTGCTTCGCCTTGCACAGGGAACAGAAGTGTATTTTTTGCTATTAGACCTTCATGAACTGTGCTGCACGGAAAGTGATGTGAGGTCACAGGATGAGAGGTTCACCTCCAAATAGCTTCATGCAATCTGATGTGACATGTACATTTAAAAATGACTTCCAGGGATTTTTTCAGCAAGAAGGAGTACATTCTGGGTAGCATGAACCCCAAACAGTTAATGTTGAATATCTAAATCGTCTTTGAGAATATATCAGTATATCCTGACGCAGAACACAGAGAAAACAAATCTTATTTTTTCCTGTTTGCCAGTTTTTAGCCTGCCTTAAAACTCTTGTTTTTCTCCTTCCACAGGATCGTATGGAATTCTTTTCCCTTACTGCCTTCTGCTTAAATTTCAATGATATCACCCAGATTGCTCATTAGCTCCATAATACACCAGTGTATCTGAAAATAAGAAGGAAAAGAATGAAAAAAAACCCAAATGGTGAAGCAAGAACAAGCTGAGATGATTACGAATCCTTGGGACAAGCTTCCAGGCAAGTTATGACAGTTTTAATGACTCCAGTGGAGCGTTTTCTCAGAGCTCTGCCATGAACAGACTTGCTGTATAACTTACACCATGCACAGGTTCACTCTCCGCAAGGCTGTCACTTTAGCTCGGAGCTGAAGGTCTGACTTGGGCCACAGCTCCACAACATTCTGCCTTTGTGTGCAATGAAGGAAGTGACCCTGGTCTGTGACCCTGGCAGAGCTTTCCAGATCCTGTGCCAGCATGTGTCAGCTCATTTCTCTTGTGCCAATACAACCGGCCTTAAGGCTGCTCTAGAAACCAGGTTAGCATATAATCCAAATTAATTTAGCCTTCCAGAAAGGTGCTCTGCAGCACTCTGTGTCATCAATGCTTTCCAAACTTTCAATCTTCTAGCTCCATATTTGGTATTTCTTTGTTATCTTGTACTCTGTTTCATGCTTCGAAGTCTCATAAGCATTACATTATGCAACATGCCATGCAGAAAAACAATGCTATGTAACCTGTTTATTTTGATTCCAAATTCCCTAGCTTTCAAAAAAATAGCTTCTAGCAAATCAGCTCCTCTCAGGATCTGAAGATTTTTAACAAAGGATGTCTTCCAGCTGCTATTTCTCTCACAGAAGAATAGGTATTTTTTTGTAACTTACACAAGCAAATGTTGCCTACTCTCAACTGAGATATCAGTTATAGTTCAGATATTGAAACTAGTAGCTGCAGAGTGAACAAATATATTTTATGCATGTTAACAGGTACTTTATGTTCCACAGCCTTACAATATGTTCCTTTGAACATGATCTTCCCATGGGCAACCTAACCTCCATTATTTTCAATCCATTTTGTAGTCAAACTCTCCAACTCCATTTTCAAGCAGCTGAACAGGGGTCCTGTAAAACTTTTAAGTACTTCTAAGAAACATCCGGTTATTTTCACCCATGTCAAAGCAACATTGTCTGTCAAAAGTTGATCACTTTGTTCCTATTGCTGCAATAGCAAGGAACTGTATTTGTGGTACCAGCTTAGATTGTAATGATGGCCTGAATATGCTCATTAGCCCTTGAACAGCAATTACAGAGGACAGACAGGAAGAGATATTAGTATTCATATCAGTTTGCATGGGGAAAACCTGTAATTTCAAGGCCAGGTTGGATGGGGCTTTGAGCAACCTGGTCTAGTAGAGGTCTCCCTGCCCATGGTGAGGGGGTTGGAACTAAGTGATCTTTAAGGTCCCTTCCGACTCTAACCATTCTATGATTCTAGGAATTTGGAGAGAATAAAATATCCAGCCAGTAAACTGTTGGAGCTTGCTCGCAGAGCCTGGTGGAAGCCTGTACGTCTCGCTGGGTACTGACAGTAAGGAGAGGGCTGTTGCCATGTGTCAGTGGCCCAACACAAAGGCCGTTGTCCTGGTTTAAAGTAAAACTGGACCAATTTTGTTCAGTAACTCTGCTTTTGAGCTAGACCTCTTTTAGCTACTGAAATTAAGAGCATGTTATGTAGAAAACTGTTGGCTCTCAAAGTGATAAAACCAATGCTTATGGTCGGTGCCAGGGAACGGTATGCAGAGAGGGTCTTGCTTATACTTATTGCTATAACAACCAAGGGCAGCCAACTTTGTTATTTGCCCTGTTGGAGGGTCAGAAGCCGAAAAGCGTAGAGGGGTCACACCTGCAGGGAGGAGCGGACAGGACAGGTGACCCAAAACTGACCAACAGGGTATTCCATTCCATCTGCCTCATGCTCAGTATAAAAACTGAGGGATCAAAGGGTCAGCATTTTTTCTTCAATGGCTGGTGTCCAAGGAGGACTCTGTCCGTTTGTTTTTCTTTCATCCCGATCCTGAACCCAGATCTGGAATCCAGTTCCTGTCCGTCACTGAGTCCAGCCTGGAACTTCCCCAGTACCTGCTGGTGACGTGATTGTCATCCTGGGAGCTTGATATGGTTTTGTATGCATTTCATTATTTTCTTTTTATTATTTTATTATTAATATTTCATTAAAGTAGTTTAGCTCCTTCTAAACTCATAAGTTTCTTTTTCTCTCTCTCTTTCCTGCCTCCCTTTGAAGCAGGACAGGAGAGAGAGCATCTGTCGTTCCACCTGATTGGGCCGACCCGGCCCAAACCACGACAGCCATGTTGTGGGGTGAGGTTTGCTCTGGCTGGGCCGCTGGCAGCCTGCTTCTGCATTGCCAGCACTGCACGGACACAGCTCGAGGGGGTATGCGTTTGCGTGCTAGCCTGCCCTTTCAAACCATATACGTGCAAGAGCCTACTCAGAGTGCATTTTACAATATTTCATATATAATTTAGACCTGTTATGAGCATATACCACATGATGAATACATGAAGAAGCCAGTATAATTAATGCCTCATCTATTTATGCACTTTCCTCTGTAGGTAACATACAATGTGATACAAGAAAACAGGACCGCTCTTTTAGTTAGCGCTCCCTAAAAATCTCTGAGCTTAACATCAGTTCTTCCGATGCAAAACCCACTTAAAAATGACTGCCAGAGAGATCATCTCTTGCTGATAGCACAGATATAACTCAGCTTGGAATACAAACTCTTTAATTGACAAAGCAATTGACAATAAGGTTATTGTCACTGTATTGGTATAGATGCCCAGGTGCTGGCAGAGGGGGGGCTGCAGGGTCAGCCTCTGTGAGGAGAGGCTGGGGCTGCCCCGTGCCGGACACAGCCGGTTCCAGCCGGCTCCAACCCACCCACCGCGGGGCAGGGCAGAGCCCCGCAGCCAAGATGGTGGCGCCTCAGGGAAACAGGTTTAAGTAAGTGCAAAAAACCCTGTACAAGTAAGGAGTGGGGACAAAAAACTGTGCAAAACAGCCCTGCAGGCACCAAGGTGAGGGCAGAAGGAGGAGAATGAGATGTTCCAGGCACCAGAGCAGAGAGTCCCCTGCGGCCCCTGGAGGAGACCACGGTGGAGCAGGTATTTCCCTGCAGCCTATGGTGGAGCAAATATCCACATCGCAGCCCATGGAGGACCCCATGCCAGAGGAGGTGGATATTCCTGAAGGAAGCTGCAGCTGATGGAGAGCCCATGCTGGAGCAGGTAAAAAGCATGAGGAGGAAGGAGTAGCAGAGAGGAGCTGTTATGGACTGACCGCAACCCCCATGCCCCTTCTCCCTGCGCCATTTGGTATGGGTGGAAGATATTTTACTTTTTGTCTTTTTTTTCTCAGCATCCAATTCTATTTCTAATTGGCAGTAAATTAAATGAATTTCCCCAAGTCTGTTTTGCCCATGACAGTAATTGGTAAGTGATTTCCCTGTCTTTATCCCAACCCATGAGGTTTTCCATCTTATTTTCTCCCCCTGTCCTGTTGAGGAGGAGGAGTGTGAGAGTGTCTGGGTGGGCATCTGGCAGCTGGCGAAGGTCAACCCACCACAGTCACCTGTTGGGGTGACAACGTAACAGTGTCCATAGAATATTGTGATCCCTTCTTCTGGTTTGAAAACAGGCTTTGTTCTTGTAAGTACTTCTGTGCTGCTGGTTTTCTTATGAGCTTTCCTTGAAAACACTGTAATAAGTTACAGAACACTGTTGTCTGGAATATTTTCTCAATCTGGAACCAATTCATCCCACTGGATGTAGTCCTCAAAGACACAGTTCATGAGATCCAGCTTCTCTGGTTCTGCAGGCATTTTAGTCATACCAAGATATCTTGTGTCATGCTGACAGAAAGGACAGAGGGCTTGAAGGAGACAGACATCTCTTTGAGTGGCTGCTGGAAGGTAGGCACCATATCATGAGGGTTTTGAGATGGCAAAAGATGACTTCGGTTACACAACTGAATCCTCTCCTACCTGAACTGAAACACCTGGTGCTGCAATGCAGATTGATTTATCAATGCTTGAAGGCTCACCAAAAATGCAGGGAAACTCTGTGGCTCATCCTTCCAGAGAAAACCCGAATCAAGTTCAGTTTAATAAAAAACCCCTCTGTATCCTACGTCTTTTAAAGAGAGTGAACAAGAGCTGATACCCAGAAGTGCTTGAGTAGAATAATGAAATCTTTAATTAGAATTCACAGAGAAGAAAAGTATTCTCTTAAGAGCAACAGAAAACAACAGGTCAGGAATTGCCTTAGCATCATATTAAAAACCTCTCTTCTACTGCTGTTCAAATACCCTCAACTTTCATACGGAATGGCATGAGCCTTGCCACTGAATTTATGACACATTGGTCCATTATTTATTTCTTTGGACTGGTGTCCAATTTGTATTTTAAGCTTGGATTTGCTTCTTGGTTTTTGTGAGTTTTTTGATGCCATATATCACTGACATAAATTTCTTCACATAGAGAACGACTATAGTTAGAAACTTACTGTCTACAATGAAATCTATCATAAGCAGCCACTCAGAAGATCAATAAAAAATCAATTGCTTAAGGGAAACAGGTTATTAATAATACTGGAGAACTGTGCTGTCAGTGTGTTTCCAAATACTTTGGGACAGTTGTAGAGATCAGAGGCTGCTTTAAAAGTGGTCTAGTTGTATGATGTCACTATATATATTCTAACACCTTCCCTGGGGCCTTGCTGCAGTCCAGTATGTTTTAGTAATAGTGTGGATGGCCCTGGAATGACTTACACTTCCAGTTCTCATACAGGTATACGTGTCTGACAGGAGTATCAGGACCAAATAGAGGAGACCTGTGGCAACAATGGCAGTACCCAAGAAGAAATTGTATCTTACAAAAAAGAAGTGATCAAGTAGCAGTGCAAACCTTAATGAAATTACCCTGTTTGTTGATATCCGGATCCATGTATCATTTTCTGTCTTCTCACATTTATGGTCCCTCACATCATGGGCTAAAACAACAGGTGTATGTTAGCAAAGTATACCAGGGTAGAGTCCCCAAATCACATTTAATGTTATATATTTTAAAATTAATGAATTGCCGCAGTTATCTAAAGAAATTTTAAAGAACATGCTGTGTCTACACATCTGCCTTTTGCTTTGGATGAAGAGGCTGCTTTTGAAATGGATTTCCAGGTCAGCTCTGTTTACTATGCTCTGGTTCTTATCACCAAGTGGTCTCAGTGCTCAAACTGGATTCGGCTTTGATGAAACTAAACTAGATGTGGTTCGATCAATGCAGAGCCATCACTGCTGGACAGTCATTGCTGAGATGCAGCTTCCTGGGGCTGGGAGCTGTGGGGGCTCCATAGGGGGTGGCAGGGCAGGGCCTCACGACCAGGTCCCATCTCACCACCCACAGCCAGGGAGCAGGACACACTGGGGAACAGGCCTCTACACAGTGCAGGGGGCTGAACTGGAAGTAATATGATGTAAAACCCACAAAACCTGTGTAGCGCAACAAGGGGTTCACTCTACAGATCTCCACAGATTGCACCACACTACTTGCATGAGTGTGATTGCACCACACCACTTGCATTACAGCTTATCATCTCTTTGCAAAACAAAGGCAGATAGCTGTCTATAAAAGCTACATCTAAACTAGTCACCATGCTTCCACTATGGGCCATGAAGAGAAAGAGGCCCTCCCTGATATAGTTTAGATTAATTCCCTGAAACTGCCCTAAAAATTACTTTTTCTCTGACTGAGAGTGCAAAGTAGGATGATTAGGTCAGCTGTAGACACCTACGTCTGAAGTTAGATGAGACAGCTTTCATACAGGGTGAAAAACTAGGCACAATTTAGGCATATATAGCACAAAATAGTGTGACAGAGAAAAGGGACTCTTCACAGATTACCTGGGATGTGAATGCCCCCAAACTAGCCTCAAGCTGGATTCAACCATTTATTTCCTCAAACAAAACAACTGATTTAATGACTAAGAAGGCTGGCTTCAAATGCCACTGGTGTAAAAAACATGTAGTCCCGTAACTCCTAAAGATTTATTGCAAGTAAGCAGAGCCAAACTGTATCATTCTCAGACCATTAGCTGTCCTTAGGGGAATCATAAAGCTCTCTACCTTTATACCTGTAGTTGAGAAGTGAAATAGAAGCTGAAGTACAGTTTGAAAATACAGCTGAGCCCACTTTATGCCTCTTTCACACTCCTTCCTTCACTACTCATGGCCAGGTATTTTTCCCTTGTATCTGTTCTGGCATGTTATTGGACCCCTTGTTGAACTGATCCATCTCTTCAAGTCAGAAGATAGTCCATTTGCCTAGTCTTCCCCACCCCCACACTGCCTCCAAAAAAATTCCCAAAAGAGTGGATTTCTTTTAGATAACTTAAATGAGCACTGGAGCTAGCACAGATCTGAGGGCCAGATTTCCCAGCTGGAAGCAAAGGAGGAAAGAAGAGCTAGCTAAAAAGCAGGGGCAAGGTTACCTGTTCAGTAGGCTCAGCAGTATTGTTGACCTGCACCCTGAGATGGCAACAGCATTTGCTAGTTTTAGCAATGTCCTAAGTCAGCGATGTCACCAGAGAAAATCTCCTGTGGAACTACCTTGTTAGAGTTTTCAATTATATCAATTGCTGCTGCGGTTTTCCAAGGCTGCTTCTTTCAGATAATGACTCAGGTACATTCTTAATCACCTCCTGAGAACTGAAACTTAGCAAAGAGATGTGACTTGATATTAAATCATTAAATCACAAAACTTTTCTCAATGTCTTGGTCTTGACTAGGAAAGCTTTCCTTGTTAATGGATGTCCACACTGGCTTGAGCAGTATTTCCCTTGCTTTGACTGGAGGAAGAATTGTGCTGAACACTTAATCTGGTTTACTGTGTGGCTGCACAGTTATGAGAGGTTGTGAGGTATGGGAAAGAACTGGCTCCAAGAGTAACAACCCCACACACACCCAATGTAGCTATCATTCTGGGCACCTTCTGAATTCAAAAGCAAGACCTGCTTGCCCAGGTTCTCTGTACAGCACTGGGAATTCAGTGAAACACAGAAAGCAGTAAAATGAGTAAGGAAGTGTCTCGTATCAGGCCTGAGGGCAGAATCCCCCACCCATTTAGTATTCACAGTTGAAGTCCCTTTTAGAACTGGAGGTTTAAAGCAGTTCAGCCCTCTAAAATGAAAAACAGATGGACAGAGAGAAAGAAAAAGACCACACAATTATGTTCAATAGGATAATGACCTCAGTGTTGTGAAGATGGGATTTAAACCACCAGGCTCAATGTGGTTATTATTGGGTGTTTCCTATATCAAGTGTAATCTACTGGTTGCACTCAGACAAACGTGTGTGGCCAGGTCGTACAGGCAGGATAGAGAGGACAATTCAGAGACAACTCATAAACCATAGCAAAGCTCCACACAGCTCTGTGCCATCAAGACTTACGGATGCTTTGCATATGCTGCTGAATGTTCCTTCAATGCTCACACAGTCAAGAAGCAACAAATCTGAAGACCATAGTGGCACCTGAAGTGTCAGTTATATACCAGATATGGGCTTCTTTGTAATGAAGATATACCTCTAGCATATATATATCTCTCTAAATTTCAAGTAGTAGGTTCCTAAAATTCCTCATTTCTCTTCTCTGACCATGTAGCCTACACTATGTCAGATGTAGACATCTACAGTGTAGGCACCTAAAGTCAAGGAGACGGAATTCTCCCTCTAAATTTCTGTGACTCATTTTAATATAAAACCTCATTTTGATATAAAACCATGCATCGTATTTATACTTCCTTCCTTGTTACATAAATTTCTCATTTTCCTTCTCTCCTGGAAAGTGGTTACTTATAGGTTCTGGCCTGCATAGTCAAAAGATCAGGATCAGAAATATCATATATTCGTGTCATATGAAACAGCCAATGCTAATGATATTTTCAGAAGGTGTGTACTTGCCTGTTGTGTGCTTATCCGCTGGACACTAGTGTCCTGAAACAGTAACTATTTTCTTAGGGTTCTTGTGGTGTGTTGACGGTAGCTGGCTTCCAGTTCCCCACCCAGCCACTCTCTCTCTCTCTCCCTTTCCTGAACAAGAAACTCATGGGTCGAGACAGACAGGGAGATCCCTTACCAATTACCCTCATCGGCAAAACAGACTCAACTCGGGGAAAAATAATTTAATTTATTGCCAATTAAAACAGATTTGAATAGTGAGAAGCTAAAACAAAATTAAAACAACAGTCCCACCAGCTCAAATTCACTCCTTCATTCCCAGCTCCTCTACGCACCTCCCTACCCCTAAGCAGTGCCGGGGGTTGGGGAATGGGGGTTGTGGTCAGCCCATAATAGTTCCTTTCTCCTGCTCCTTCCTCCTCACACACTTCTGCTACTCCAGTGTGGGTGCTTCATACAAGCTGCAGTCCTTCAAGAACTGCTCCAGCATGGGGTCATCTCCAAAGGCCACAGATCCTTCAGGAATATTTACCTGCTCTGGCGTGGGGTCCCCCATGGGCTACAGTGTGGTTATCTGCTCCGACTTGGTCCTCCATGGTCTGCAGATGGACAGTCTGCTTCACTATGGTCTTCTTCATGGGCTGCAGGGGAATCTCTGCTCTGGCACTTGGAACGCCTCCTCCCCCTCCTTCTTCACTGACCTTGGTGTTTACATGGTTCTTTCTCACACTTTGTTTTTTCGTCACTCCTGTCTATCACAACTGCTGCTCACCATTTTGCCCTTTCTTAAATACACTTTCCCAGAGACACCATCAGCTTGGCTGACAGGCTCAGCTGTGTGCTGTGGTGGGTCTGTTTTGGAGCTGGCTGGGAGGGAGTGAGCTATTCCTAAAACCATGCCTGTGCATTGCTTGGAAGACACAAAGCTGGAGACATCTAAAAGAGATCAGAAAATCAGCTCAACAGGTAAGGAATACGGAGGATCTAGTACGAATTCTACACGTGTGTGTCCAGAAATTTTATTGTGCTTCCGTGGACATTATTTTTTCTTGTGTGCATTCATTAATTACATTTTATTGGAAGGACTTTAGCATGTTGTCTGATCTATTTAAGTCTTTTCCTTTCCAGTTAATACTGTGAAAAGAGATAATGTGACTGGAACAGGTTTATTTATTAAATTCTGGTGCAGTTCTAACTGTTAAGAAAAACATAATTTTTTGACATCTGATATTTGGAACTCTTGCTTGGCTTTGATTGCTTTCAACTCTGCTGGTGGAATTAGATTACCTGTAGAAAATCCACCCATCAAGAATTTAGCTGGTTACACGGTAAATTTTCTTTTATTATCACTGGTATTTTTACTATACTCCAACTTTGACTTTCAACTTATAATAAATGTGCTCCTTTGCTGAATCTTTTATCTCCTAGTTTCCATGCAACTTTTTATATGCAAATAGTCTTGCTGTGAGGGCAGCAACGGCGATCACCCTTACATAACCAAAGATGTCATTTATTCTACTTCAGAATATTCAGAATTTCGATCATGAATGTCATTGTCTGATACTCTGTTATTTGTACCCTCTGGGTGACAACTTGGTGATGATAATGAGCCTTCCTGCTCTAGCAGTGAGGATGCTGCCATCCATCTACTTTGTCATGGCCTTTCACACTTCTGAATCTGTATATTACATATTAGACACAGAGAGAACTTTCTAGTTCAGGTCAACTAATAGGAATGCTTTCATTTTGCAGAAGAGCTGCACTTCAGGCTCATATAAGAAAGACAATAGTTTTTTGGAACCAGATAACTCCTCTGTAGAAAACAAGTTTGTTGGTTACCCAGTTACCTGGATGTAAAGCATTTCAACTGAATGAAGTTTTGTGTTATTAAATTATTAGAAATACCTTAAATATTAAACAATAAATATTAGGAAGTAGTAGATTTATGGAAAAAAAAGGATTATTTTGAAATTATGTTTTGAAGTACTTTTTTTAAATTAAGTGAGCATGATACTTCCATGTACAGTCAGTACTCTGCAAAATTTAGCCATTTAAAAGTTAAACAATTAGTTATCACAGAATCACAGAATAGTAGGGGATGGAAGGGACCTCTAGAGATCATCTAATCCAACCCCCCTGCCAAAGCAGGTTCATCTAGAGCACGTTGCATAGGATTGCATCCAGGCAGGTTTTGAGTATCTCCAGAGAAGGAAAATATTATATTAGCTCTCTCTATATACATTAGCTCTAATTGGTCTAAAGCAGAAAGACAGGCAGGTCCAGGTGATAATTATCACAGAGAAAGCATTTAACAGCTTACTTTCTGGAGTTGCCCATCTTCAGTAGAGAAAACTTAGACAACTGATGTTTAGATGACTGAAATCCAGTGAGATGAATCACACCCCTAGCACCAAGATGGGGCTATGGTAACAATTTTCAGGTACTGCAAAGTGTCCCAGTGAAGCTGCAGCTGGAAAACGGTCATCAAAACTGAGATCACTCAGGTGCATAGCTCAAAAGTGAAAAAATAAGTTACTGTAATATCATTATGAAATAGAATGAAATAGAATGGACAGGATTCTCTTGGGATTTCTTTTGTTTATTTGCTTTCCTATACCTGTTATCTTGCAGCAATCTGGCTACAACAGTAGATTGCTAGTTAGCTCACCCATTGGGAGAATATCAAAGATCTGTTGATACACTACAACACTATTAGATTATTTATTCAAAGCTGAATTTCTCTATTACTGAATTCTAAATTAAAATATATTGTTGGGGGCGGGTGTGTTCTAACATTAAAACATTGGACCTTATTCTCAATGGCTTTGGCAGAGAGAACAATGTTTTATAGTTTCAGACAAAATGTAGCAATTATAGCAAGGTGCAGTCCTTTGAGATAAGCATTTGTAGCTGGTAGATTACCATGAAAGTAAGGGTATTTCAGCAAAACCCCTTCCCCTCCACACTCCGTCACTTTCCATTACTGACAGTCCATTGGCATGGCATGCATGGACAAAATTCCCTACACACTGAGAGCTTGGGGATCTCATATCTGTTTGTTAAAGTAACAGTAACATTTAATCAAAAGAAAAATCCATCCTCCATTAATAAATAATGTATACATCTAACATTATAGTCAAGCAAGAAAATACAAACGGTTCCAGTAATTTGAGTGTGATGTTTGCCCTTTGTAAAAGTTTAGACATACTGCTGACTTATAAGGACATCACGTTCATGATGTTACATTTAAGGCTGTTTGGAGTCTAGGGCTTCCATTATGGATCCATATACAATTCAGAGATAAAAAGTGTCTCTGGAGCTTTAACTTGGCATACAGGGCTTCAGCCAGGCAGGGGTGTGTTTAACAATTGCGCAATGTTAAGCTCTAAACACAGCTTCATAAGAATGAATGTGTGGGTGGAAAGTAGGGTATGGTTTTTTTGAAGGATGCCTATCTCTTAAGGATTCAGATGATCTATTAATTCATCTAATCTATTATAGACATTTTTTTCCCATATCCTAGAACAAAGAAGATGGAACATGTAGTATTTACAAAATTTTGGATCAGGTTCTATCCTAAGCTATTGACATTTTGTCAGACAATATGTTTACCCTGTGGTTTAACTGAGAAGGAGTTTGATCTGTCGACTTTTTGCTAGATCTGGACTTTCAGTAATAGATTTTGGAAATTTTTATAGACTACTAAGGATGCAGTTAAGGACTACTGAAATTTTCAAAATCAGTAGTAACTTCCATTGGTGTTAGTGGAAGCTGGGTACTCACTCAAAAATCTTTTCTATGTTTTTCAACACTTGAAATACCCTTTTGAAAAACAGCCCTTCTTCCATTAAATTAACGTATCTATAAGCACCTTTGAAATTAATGGAAATGGTGCAAGTTGTTTAAGTAGAGACAGACTTTCTTCTCTGTGTGGAAAAATAAGAGAAATGGCAGTTTTTTCACTTGCTCACCCAAAGATAACTATTGTTGTATGAGATTCCCTAGGCTACCTAAGGGCTGACAGACATGACAATGGAAACACACCAACACCTTGGAGGTTGATCATGTTGTCCTAGCAAATCTCCAAAGATGTCCTGTTCAACATATTCATCAATGACCTGGATGAAGGGGTAGAGGGTACCATCAGCAAGTTTGCTCATGACACAAAACTGGGAGGGGTGGCTCACACACCGGAAGGCTGTGCTGCCATTCAGCGTGACGTGGACAGGCTAGAGAGTTGGGTACAGAGAAACCACGTGAAGTTCAACAAGGGCAAGTGCAAGGTACTGCACCTGGGGAGGAATAACCCCATGCACCAGTACAGGTTAGGGGCTGACCTGCTGGAAAGCAGCTCTGTGGAAAGGGACGTGGGAGTCCTGGTGGACAACAGGGTGACCATGAGCCAGCAATGTGCTCTTGTGGCCAAGAAAGCCAATGGCATCCTGGGGTGCATCAGGAGGTGTGTGGCAAGCAGGCCGAGGGAGGTCATCCTCCCCCTCTACTCTGCCCTGGTGAGGCTGCACCTGGAGTCCTGTGTCCAGTTCTGGGCTCCCCAGTTCAAGAAGGACAGGGAACTGCTCGAGAGGGTACAACAGAGGCTACAAAGATGATTAGGGGACTGGAACATCTTTCTTTTGAGGAAAGGCTGAGGGACTTGGGTCTTTTGAGTCTGGAGAAGAGAAGGCTCAGAGGGGATCCCATCAATGCTTACAAATACTTAAAGGGAGGGTGCTGGGAGGATGGCACCAGTCTTTTTTCGGTGGTGCCCAGTGATAGGACAAGAGGTAATGGGCATAAACTTGACCATAGGAAGTTCCATCTAAATGTGAGGAGGAACTCCTTTCCTTTGAGGGTGGCAGAGCACTGGAACAGGCTGCCCAGAGAGGTGGAGTCTCTGACTCTGGAGACATTCAAAACCTGCCTGGATGCCATCCTGTGCAACCTGCTGTATGTGTCCCTGCTCTGGCAGGGGGGTTGGACTAGCTGATCTCCAGAGGTCCCTTCCAATGCCTGTGATTCTGTAATTCTGTGATATGGGCAACCAAATGAGCCAGTCAGGGTGGAATTGTCTAATCTTAGAACTCACATAAATGTAGGTGACTACAATGTAGGTGCTGATATGTGATACAGGTGTCCAAGCTTCCCTGTAGTCAGAGGAGATCTACACAGATTTCAGCTTTATCAACATAGGTATATAGTGTTACTGTATCTGATGTAGAATACTGCACCTAGACACCAGCTGCTGCTCCAGAATTGTGTGGGGTTTTCAGATATCCTTTTTCAAGTATCATGCATGCCAGCCCCATGTAGAGAGGTCTTGGATACTACAGACCAATAGCAATAGGCTGCTAATCCTGCATCTGTTCAATCTAGTCAAAGGGGCTTAGGGAGCTATTCATCCTAACCTAAGCTAGACACCTAAATCTGGTCATCCGAATACCCGAAGTAGCTTACATATATGACAGACATGTTGCATACCTACCTACACTGTAGAAGTCAAATATAAGAGCTAGCTAGATTCCTTTCTCTGGTGACATTTTGATAAACACAGATGTGTAACATCATTTTAGGTGCTGCAGCCTGCAATGGCTGCTTCTGAGGGTACTGGTCTCCAGTGTCTGCCAGCCCTGTGCAGGCATCTGCAGGACAGCTCTCTGTACTGGATGCTACCTTTAAAAAAATAAATCTTATCTTTTGTCTTTAGAAATTAGGCATACCACAATGCCTGTAGCAATAATTTTTCCACCTCTACTTTCTTCAGGCCGTAGTCTTGCTCTTACTGTGCCCTGAACACTGCCATTTCCTTTGCTCACACTGATGCTGGAATCCAGCCTTGCTGAGGATGAAGTTCCAGAACTTGTCTTTTTTATTTTGTCTCCGGCAACAGTGAAAAGGTTTCTTCAATGCACTATTTGACATAATTAGTGATGATAATGTTAACATTAAAAGAGTGGCGAATACCATTTAATTAATTCTATGATCTGATTAAATTATCTGTGACTGAACACATTACTAAACTGCTCCAATATTCTTGCAATGTGTTTGACATTCAAAGTGAAAGTGTAGTCCCAGTAGAAATACTGGTACTAATAAAATTTAAATTGGTCAAATTCTAGCTTCAGGTACATCATTCTAAGTTTCACATGTGAGCAATAGTCACAGGCATTTTGAAATTAATATATGTAAGCTCACGTCCAAAATATTCAGATTACTTTTGTAATTCTTAATAGGAGGACAGTTAAGTAAAGTAAATCTTCTGTAAATCTAAATCTTTTCTCTAGGTGAAAACAACAGCAATATCTCACTGATTTGCTAATAAGTTGCTGAAAAGGTATATCGTTTCTGGGTTCTACAATTCAAACACTAAATGGTATATCAGAAAGCAAAATCCTTTTCATTCGTAGTACGTTCAGCCCAAGAACTGATGGATTAGAATTAAAAAAAAAACTGTCTGATAGGTGAATTTGAAACTTTCCCCATTCACCTTTGCTAAGAACACCGTGACACTTGAAGATCATTCATTCTGCAAGCGTTGTACTTATCTGGACTGTATTTCACAGAGCTTTTCTTGTCTGTTTACTCTGTCTGTGTATTGATTTATAATATATACATGCTTATCTTCACCAGTTTATATGCAGCCACCATTGGAAATACATGAAAGCAGTGATATTACTGATTAGGCATTTTAATGTAATATGCCAGGAGTATCTCATTGTATATCTTGAGTAAAATTACTCCTTAGGCTTTATTATTATTACTTTTTTATTGCTATCGCTATCTGTGTCTCATCCAGGACTTTCCAGCAGTAAAACTAAAAAACTTCTGGGGTGAATGCAAAATCTGTGTTTTTGCACTTCAGTGCATTTTAATTTTTACAAGAGTAAAAAAATTAATAAAGCTACAGTACAGATGGTGAAACATTCTTCTTTTCCACCAGCAGGAAATCAGATAACACTTAGAAATACTTGCCTAACAATGCAGTGCTAGATGGAGTTTACCTCTGTGTATAATTCTCCATCTATTTTGATACACAAGTATATATATAAAATGCTTTTCTCTTTTTATTCAAATTTACAACCTATTTAGAAGTAAAAAATGTAGCTATGGTATCATATATTCTTACGTTTAGTCTTACTAATTATTGTTATTCTGTTCTGTCTTAGAAAAGGCAAGCAGGTTTTAGGGATATAAAATTCAAAATACTCTCTTGCCCTGTTCAGAATGACAATATTATATGGAAGAATGTCAATATATGTGTATTTTGCCATTTTCATTATGAAAAGAGCAAAGATCTATGTGTAACTCTCCTGTCCTCCTTTGGACAGAATTATGCATCTGATAATGTACTAGATCTTTTTTTCTGGTTTGCGGCCCTGATAATTAAATGGACAGTCTTCTAGTTATATAGGCATCCAGAGCCTTCTTGTTTCTGAAGACAGGAGATCTGTTAATTCTGCCTGATACATAGCGTATCCACAGTGGTTTCAGTAACAAAGGATGAGATCAAACTGGCCCACACTAAGTAAATTTTAGATACCAAATTCTTAGTCTTTCTAAACTTTCTAGATAGGAGCTTCTGAAGCCTCCAGAGGGAAGAGCCGTCCCACAAAGACTAGGAATGTAAATCAGGCAAACATGAAGTATGTCAATTAGGCTGAGTGCATCCCATCTAGTATTTACAAAATTAGAAATTTATGCTCTCGTATCTTCTTCCCCATCTGGATTTCTTACCAAAATGTCTGTGAACATCCCCTTCACAGAAGTGGCTTAACTTGCTGTCTCCAGAAAGCAGCCTTTTTCAAGGGAGAAACAGTGAGATACATATAACAGTGCAATACACAACTTTTGTTCCTAAGATCTACAGATGCATAATCAAAAGTCTTAGAAATTACTTTGAAAATTATAGTTGTGAGGATGTAATTGGCCTTATACGGGACAACAGCTATGCATCTGTTATGTTGACTGAAATCTCTGCTTCCCTCGGCCTTTTGGAACATCCCCACGATCATTCATTATGTGCAAAATTATTTCAATACTTTCCCCAATAGTAACAGTAAGTGACAGCACTCTGTGTACTTCAGTATTGAAGCATTCTTATGCCATTCAGTTCTAAGAAATGTAAGCAGCCTTTATGTACATAAAAAAAAAATTTCAATTAAGCATTGTGTCCCATTTTTCAGCACAAGTATTACCTTCCAGCAATAAGGAATAAATCGCTTTATAGCTAGGAAAATACCCAAGGTAATTTAAGTCATTCATACTGTTGTGATCCTTGTCCCTATGCTACAAAATGTACTGGCTCTGCAGTTATTGTATAATGCTGATAAAAGATAAAGATTTTCCCTTTGCAATATTTCTAATATTTATGAAGACACATCTTGGGTTTATTCAAGCCTTTTTTTCTAATCTAACAAAGAGTCCATTGTGAATTTGGATGAGAGAGGTGTCAATTTAATACATGCGAATTAATGTATGGGTCATCTCAGTGAGAGTCAGAAAAATGTCTTTTTTTCTGCATATCTAGAGAGCATAAGCCAGTTGTAAATGAATTTCGTCTAAGTATATTTTGATAGAATGTAATCCATACCCAAATCCCATTACTGTAGTAAAAGGGTAAAAATTACTGTGATCAGCCCCAATTATTTTAAGAAGAAGAGCTGACAAAATCCTATAATAACAGCTGAATTTTGAAGCAAGTACTTTTTTTTTTTTAGCTTAACTACTAAACCTAATTCTTAAGACTTAATAAAAAAATATTGTTAGATGCTTCTGCAAATTTGTCTGGACCACTATCAAGTTTCGTGTTTCTCCTTGAAGCTAATAATTAATAATACTTTTGTCCTGTCAATCCAACCTCTATTTCCTTCTGCATTAGCTTCCCAGGTTTCTGAATTCTTCCTTTGATATTCTGAAGTTTTGATTGTATCTGAAAGGTCTGCCATCCTCTGTGATGGGGAATAACACTGAAGTTGCAAGCTAATATCAACAAAATGTCCAACTCTCTCTCATAGTTTCTTATTGGAGATAAAGTCAAACTTCTCTTCAGGAAGAGGACAGTCACTCAGTCACTATCTGAAAACAAGTTAGGAGACAGGAGAATTTAAAGATGCCTTATTTGTAAAAGTTACAATGAGGGCTAAATGATGTGGATGTAAAAAAGAATATAGGAGAAATTGTTGCATATGACATGCAAAAAAACATAAAAAGCAATATTGAGGCTGAGATGCATGCAGAGGTGTAGCAAGGAAGTCAAGCATGTCAGAGAGGGAAAACAGAGTAAGGAGAAACCTCCACAGTAAAAGAAGCCAAAATATGGAGATGGAGAAAGGCCAGATCTCCAAGGAGAACTAGAGATAGATGGCATTAGAAGAGATGTCTGATGATTCACCCAAAGAGTAAAAGGAAATGTGTTCCACATACTTCAGATGGAGAGAAATGGTACCAGTTGTCTCCATTCAACTAGTAGGGTGGTTGCACTGCACACATATGCATGTAAATGTATATATGTATTGAATTATACTATGGCTGAATCTATATATCTGAAGCTGTAGTAATAATGAAAAGTTCTTGGTTTCAAGAACTTTTGAATTGATGATGCATAGCTGTGCAATACAAAGGGAAGATAAAGAAATCAAGAAAGTCGAGAAAAAAATATCTTTTCCTGTCATCATTTAATGTAAATGTCTTGACAGATTTCTGAAGGTTTGACTCTTGACACTTGGACATTTCACGGAACAATAGCCTAAACATGAAGACCATATGTTGAGTAACTGTGTCTTAGATCTGGTATTGCATGGCTGCATGACAACTTTTCACAATTTGAAGCTTAGCTAACTGATCACTCCTGCATCTGTTTCTCTCAGCCAGAAATCCAGTTTTGAAAAAAAACTATGGACAGAAAAGAACTAGAATCACCGCACCATACTTTCAGTGGCCTATGAATTAGGGTTTGTAATGGTTACGCTGCAAGCCCAATATGAGTGCTGTTTATTACTGTGTGAAGATTACTTCTGATAGCTGCATATCCAGTCAATACACAGAAACAGACCACAGGACCTCTGTCCAGTTCAGGTTGAAAGCAGCTTCTGTTGACTTCAGTGGAATTTGGCCCATCTACTTAACTCTATCTTGTGTAGCTGCGTCAGAGTGTAAAACATAGTATTATTCAAGTGTCCCATCATGACAAAAAGCATTAGTGACCTAACTGGTAAAGGAATATCCTTTGTAGCTATATATTACATAAGGATTACCCAAAATAAGACAAATTACTTTTGATGGGCCTGATTAGTGCAGAAAGTAATAAGAGGATCTTCCTAGTGATATGAAAAGACTTATGATTGAAATGGGGGTATTTGAAGAAGAATTGTTATACACCCTAAAGAAATTTAAACAATTTTTGTAATGGTTATAGCACATCAGTGATATTTTCCTGATTTGGAAAAATGATTGTAACTCGCTGGAAAGGTTTATTATGGAGCTGAATAATTTATACCTCACCATTATGTTTGATGGAAAGCAGAGTCAGAAGATTGTTAACCATCTTGATGTAATTCAGGCACTGATTTGATCCCAGTGACAGCAGAGCATATTTTGGTTTTATGCGGATGAGATAGAAATAGTCACTGAAAAAAAAAATCTTAATTTTTTTAACAAAAGCTTCAAAATAAGAGAAAATGTATATAATAGTTATGTTAACACAGGATATGACCTTACGCATCAAAGAAGGGGTTCTTTGTCTGAAACATCCTTGTCAAATCGCCTTTGCCCTAGTATTATGGCAATACAAATATAGAACAGTATGACTAATAGAAGCAGGCTTTTTGGCACCACAAGGGTTTTGTAGCCTCATTTCACAGAGTTTGTAGCAGTTTTCAGGGAACCAGGGCAACCCAAAACTGAAGAGAGATACTTTGGAAACAAGGTATTTAGCACATTCAGAAGGTCTACTGGCTCTGTACTACAAGGGAAACCAGTGGAAACCAGTAATGAGTATTGTCTCTCAAGAATCCATACTGACACTAATACTATTTAATATCTTCATTAGTGACACAGATAGTGGGCTTGAGTGTATCCTGAGCAAATCTGCAGATGACATCAAGCTGAGTGGTGCAGTTGATATGCTAGAGGGAAAGGATGCCATCCAGAGGGACCTGGCTATGTTAGAGAGGTGGGCCCCTGCGAACTTCATGAAGTTCAACAAGGCCAAGTGCAAGGTCCTCCACATGGGTTGGGGCAATCCCTGGTATCAACAGAAGCTGGGGGATGAAGGGATTGAGAGCAGCCCTGAGGAGAAGGACTTGGGGATACTGGTGGATGAAAAATTGGACGTGAGCCAACAATGTGCTCTTGAAGCCCAGAAAGCCAACTGCATCCTGGGCTGCATCAAAAGAAGTGTGGCCAGCAGGCCGAGGGAGGTGATTCTGCCCCTCTACTCCGCTCTGGTGAGACCCCACCTGGAGTACTGCGTCCAGCTCTGGAATCCCCAGTACAAGAAAGACATCGACCTGTTAGAGCAGGTCAAAAGGAGGGACATGAAAGTGATCAGAGGGCTGGAACACCACTCCTATGAAGAAAGAGAGCATTAGGGTTGTTCACCCTGGAGGAGAGAAGGCTCCAGGGAGACCTTATTGTGGCCTTTCAATATATAAAGGGGGTTTACAAGAAAGATGGAGAAAGACTTTTTACCAGGGCCTGTAGTGACAGGACAAGGGGCAATGGTTTTAAACTGAAAGAGGGTAGGTTTGATCAGACATAAGGAAGAAATTTTTTATGATGAGGGTGGTTAGACTCTGGAACAGGTTGCCCAGAAAAGTTGTGGATGTCCCACCATTGGAAGCATTCAAGGTCAGAATGGATGGAGCTTTGAGCAACCTGATCTAGTGAAAGCTGTTCCTGCCCGTGGCAGGGGGGCTGGACTAGATGATCTTTAGAGGACCCTTCCAACCCAAACCATTCTTTCATTCTATGATTCTATCATCCCTTTGCCTGAACAACCCTCTATGGAGTCCTTGATAGAAAATTTCTATGTTTATATATCATTCCCAAGAAAGGCATTATCAGAACGTGACCCCCTTGGTGTACTGCTCACACTGGGGATCCCAATTCAAACCTTCTTGGGCCATTGTGGGGGAAAATCTGCCATGTTATTCAATGACCAAGAGATAAAATTGTCTAACACATAAAAAGATCTGCTGACCGAAGTCAGCAACTGGTTTGTTAGACATTTTTGCTTTTATTACCATCTGTTAATAGGGCTTACAATATATATTGGCATATTTCATGCCTAAATACTGAATCAAAAATATGTTTGCTGAAAGGCTAGTAGTTGCTTTTAAAACTAATAAAAGATACTAAAGATCTCTTGGTACGTGGTAATGATGCTAAATATATCAATAAAAGTAATTTCCTAAGTAGTCCTGTGCTAAAGTGCTTTCTTCTCCTAACCACAAGCAGTTTATAATATGACATTTAGACAAAATTCACTTATCCACTCCCTGGCTGGAGTCTTCAGATAAAACAGAGATATCCCACCTTGGTGACTGTTACATATTTATTGAAGTGTCCCTGTGTTATGGTCCATGTTGTAGAGAAAGGCATGCCTGCAAAAATTTGAGTTTCTGAGCATGAAAATTAACTTGGGAGGAATAACACATCTCCACCTGGAACAGAACATTTGCCTGAAAGGTAAATCTGACTTAAAATCTGACTTAATGTAGATAGGCACAGAATGCTTACTATGGCCTGGTAGCAGACACATGGGTAACAGCTACAACGCTGCACAAAGAAGCCTCCAGAAAGGTCCTCAGGCTAAAAAGCCCCTCCCCTCCACATTGACTGTCTGTAGAAGGATCTTCAGGGTTGACTATGAGCAACATAGCAGCTATTCATAGGAGGAAAATATGAGTCTATCCATTGCTTGGGGTGTAGCACAGGATGCACTTACTTGGACAGTAGTTGGACCTCCACCGATCAATCCATTTGCTCTCACAGGGTATGACTCCCTCACAGGTATTTGGGCCAGCTAAAGCTGCAGATAGGCTCAGGTCTCCTAGACACCGTGTCATATTTAGTAAATCGGCACAAATCTCTTGAATACCTTAGAGTATCTGAAAAGGCACTAGATTTTTCAGAAAAATCACCACTGAATGAAGCCTGTGGTGATGACACCCAGCAGAAAGGATGACTTCAGGTCTTTTTCACAGGTGCGGATGTCTTTCCTGTAAGGGACCTGGTATCACCTGCCACAGGACCAGCTGGGATTTGTAGGTAGGCTTTTCCTCAGTGGATGTCTGATGCTAGTTCTCAGGTATGATAGAGAATCAGAGTGTGCTTGGGAGAGCACTGTCACACCCAGTGTTGAAGCAGCCTTTACACGTGTACTGATTTTGGCTGTGACAGAGTTAATTTTCCACATAGCAGCTTGTATGGTGCCATGTTTTGGATTTTGACCAAACAATGCTGATAACACACTAGTCTTTTAACTATTGCTCAACAGTGTTCGCAAGTGTCAAAGCCTTCTCCATTTCTTGCTCTGCTTCGCCAGTGAATAGATTGGATGTGTGCAAGAGGTTGGGAGAGGACACAACTGGGCAGATGACCCAAATTAACCAAAGAGATGTTCCATGCCATATAATGTCATGCTCCACAATAAAAACGAAGAGGAGCATGATGTAGGGGAGTGAGCCATCTTTTGCTCAGGAACTGGCTGGGCATCAGTCTGCCCATGGGAAGTGATGAGTAATAGCCTTTGCATCACTTGTTTTGTTTACTTTCTTTCTTTCTTTTTCCACTTCTCCTTTGTTTATTAAACTATTTTTATCTCAACCCATGAGTTTTAACATTCCTTTTCCCCCATTCCTCTGGCAGTGGGGGATGTGGGAAGTGAGTGAGCAGCTGTGTGGTGTTTAACTGCTTACCAGGGTTAACCCGCAACAACATGGCATAACTAAAAATATTATTCTTGTATCCAATCTTCTGCCAGGCTGTCAGTGGTCTCGACGTTTGCATTCCCTGTGCTTAAGACAGGGAGGAAGATCAGGAAATCTAACGATATCGATTGGCAAACAATTGGCAAACTCACCAGTTATGTGCTTGAGGCCAGACTCTGAAAAGTAGTCACACTGTCTCTTGTCCAAATTAACCTTTGTTTACTGGCATTTGCCCGTAACCGCAGTGCTGAACGTGTCCTAAATCACTCCACAACAGAAGGGTGCACATTAGAGGGCAGAAAGTGTTGTGGCCAGGTTCTCTTGGGTTGCACTCAATTAGTGCTCCAAGGGAACACATACTGGACTCTGTTGAAGGGTATGTTTTCCTCAATTTGGTTTTGTTCCATTCCTGGAAGTCTTTTTTTCCCCTGTCTCTCTCTGCGTTTTCCAGACAGAGTGCCACTTACAACTGCCTTTGAGCAAATGAAAACCTGGATGGGTAAACAATCCAGATGTAGTTGCAGAAGCTACAGTATAAGCCACGAAACCCCTTTGATGTTAAGGGATGTGAGCAGTGGTGACAGAGGCTGTTTGAGTATTTGGCAAATATTCAACCAGTGAGTAACCAGAAGTTACTGAATCTATAATCAAAATTTCCTGTTCAGTATGTTCCATCCCAACAGTCCTGCAGTTCATTTCTATCTTTTTTCTTGGAAATCATATTTTCCTGTTATTTAATGAAAGGCTTCTGAAATTATTACTCATCTGTAAGTCATTAAAAATAGCAGAAATTAATTTCTTTCACCGATATGACCAAGGGCCAGATTCTGCAATGAACTGTATAACCTGTGAAAGTTTATTGAGGTGTCTGGAGTTGTTTGGGCTGTAGATTACAGAATCATGTGGCACAGAAACTGTATAAGGGAACAGAAAATGAGACATAGGTGGGTTTCACACATCTCTGTCCAATATAATGAAATCTGGCACTCATTTGCTATGTAACATTTGAGCATCCTGGACTTTGGATCTACTGAATCACAGATAGGTTACTGTGGATCCAGGCCTAATACCAGGCGAGGCTTTTGAGTTGCAAATCCCAAGTGGGAACAGGTGATTCCCAAATACCCTAGTCCCCAGAGATAACCCTGTCTGCAACATTTCCCCTTTTAGCTAACTTGGCGTCGTTCCTCCCCAGCATGGTGACTTACACAGCACCAGCTCAAAGCAGCTGTAATTCTGGATCCTATCAGAAGAAGATAAGATCTTACAGTATACCTACTTCTGCCTATGCCCTGCATAAGGTACCTGGATACCTTACACAGTAACCCAGGCTCCACTTTGAGGCCAGGCTTTGAGAAATAATGTGTTGTAACATCTAGCCGTGTGGTGCCAATCCCTCAGCCCAAAAGCACCAGTGGTTAATATCAGTTCAAGTGTAATCAGGCATCTTGTTCGGTTGCTTTCTTCTCTTGAAATGCATTTTTAATATAAGGAAGCTTCTCATTCAGCAGAGTAAGTAGGGAATGATCCAATATATAAATTCTTGTGAGACCCAAATTGCTGCTACTGACAAACACTGAAGGCCAATGGAGAACGTCTTTGGGCACCTCTAATAAAGGAAGCACTTTTTTGTATGTTGAGAGGATTCAGAGCTTACTTATGTGCTTACATCCTGAGTGGAAGAGGAGAGCACACAACAAAGTGGGCTTGACAAGAGCAGCAGGCCCGCAAAAAACCATGACTGTTCCTTGAACAGACTGCACCCTATTAGCTATTTATTTTACTATTTTTCTTTATGATGCCAGCGGAGTAGTTCTCCCCGATACATATTTTTCATGTCATCCATTTGGCATGTAATACAATTTCTGAGGGTGGCTAATATGGAGTTGATTAATTAAAGAGTTGCCACTGAAAAGAACCTGCTGTTCAGTTTGACCTGGCGACTGACTGCTCGGAGGAAAGAAATGTGTGGCTTGGATATAAAAACTACCAACTGAAAAGTTTTATGCATTTGACTTGACAGAATTATATAAAGCTAATCCCTCAAGCAAGAGTTGCTTTTCTTGCTGTTCCCCAATCCTATCTCTTTCTCTTTCTAAAAACTGTTTTTACTATTTTTTATTCTTTTTTTTCTGTTGCACCCAGAGGCTGCACCAAGATTGAGGGCTGTTGCATTAACAAGGGGAAAACAAATCCTAGAATGTCCATATCAGACAGGCTACTTGGATGAACAATTGTATTGAAATTTCAGGGGGATATTTCTCATTTGAAATAAAACAGAAAAGGGAAGACAAAAATATTTCTATTTATATTCTTTTTTCATTATTTTCTTTTTCTTTTTTGTCTTTCTATTCTTCTCTTTATTTTCCTTAAGCTTACTTCCAGTTATTAATTAGAAACAGTTTCAAAGCTTGTGATGGATGACATATTTAACTAGCCCTTCAGATAAATTCAGTTTCACCAAAGTATTCATATTTTTTTTTCATCCAGACAATGTAAATGGAAAAGATCAATTAAAAGTTTGTAGCCTGCTTATTAAGACTTGTCCCATAGTGCTTCTAGTACTGGCTGTTGGCATAAGTCTTCCCTTCTTTCCTCCTCACAAGTGTTGGAGAGGAGTGTAGTATTTCAGAACTGACCTAGGGTCCATCTTTTTAGACATATTATATATGAGACTATTATTGCAATGTCTCAGGATCTCATAATATTTAATAAATTCAAGCTCATAACTCCTCAGTGATTTAGAGTAGTAATTGTTCATAGCATTCCACAGTTTCCCTTATTAAGTCATACCAAATTTTGTTAAGAG
>VFFE01006993.1:742516-890016 GCA_008921705.1 Burhinus oedicnemus | reverse complement strand
TATATAGTTTTTCATCCATAAAGAAAAAAATTATCAGTGCAAAACTATGAGAATTCTAAGGTTTATTCATAATATATGTCCCTGTGGTTTGTATACTTAGAAAGATTTCTTGCTATTAGAAACAAATATTTCAAGACTTACAAGTTGGCTGTAAACTCACTTTGTTTTGCTTTCTTATGATGGCTTGTTGAATAAATATACTTGCATTTCATTCTGTATAATATCATTCTTATAGAAGAAACATTGTTTTAAGTAACATATTAGGAGACAAACAAGCATGTTTTCTTTAGTGGAATCAGTCTTGGGAAGAGAAGGAGGACAAGAAGGCAAAAAAAGAGATCTGGATATTTTAAAATTTGAAATATTAAAATTTGCTTAAACGAATAAAAAAGTAACTACATTAGCTGTTTTTTTTATTCTCAGCATCTGCCTTTTTGATTCCACCTTAAATATTTGCAGTTATGAAACAAAATAAGCAATCAGGAAAATCAGAGCTTAGATGCAACTTGAACAATCTTAATTTACTTTTACCACATTATTTTACTTTGTGGTAATAAAATGTAATTCTTATTCCAGAATTCCTATACAGTAACAAAGAAACAAAACCTGTTATTTTTAAAGTGCATGTTATCTCCATAGTAAAATGAATATTCAGGGCATTTTTTTTCAGTATTTATTCTCTGAGATAATCCCATCTAACAAGCAGTTAATATGCTGATGTGTACAGGAACATTTTGATGACACAGATCTTTTAAAACAGATTGTCTACATGTAAATAAACCTACATATGCCACAAATCAAAAGTTTCTACTTCAGAAAACTCCAGCTACTAGTTAAATAGACCTGCATACATTTTTGGCTCACAGTGCATGTTCCATAATAGGTTGTGCAATAGGATTTCATTTAACCATATGAATTCAAATATTTGTTACTGCCCACTTTGGGGAGACAAAATTAAAATGGTTTGGTGGCTTACAAGATGCGTAAAGAATAAAAACAGAAGCCCAAGCATCTTAGAAATGCAGAAGGTATATTATTAAAAAATAATAGAATACAAATACTAGGGAATATCTTTGTTATGTACAATGTTACTGGCTACGTATCTTAGCTTCATTTTGTATTTATGAATATATTTTCAGTAGAAGGATAAATAGGTGAAAATAGTTCACTACCATATGATTTGTTTTATCCTTAGGCATCGCCTGGGGTTACTGGTACAGCCCTGGCTCTCAGTACCGAAAAGTGAAATGTGCAACAATGAAAATTTTATTAAAACGTATGTTAACCCATTACAGTATGTTCACTTCCAATTCTTTGTAAGAATGCGTGATGTATCATTTTGTGTGTGTCATTTTTTTAAAAAGATATGAGTCAAGTAGAGGAGCAAATTTAATGGGAGAATTTTATGGGAAACATTATACAAATGGCAGAGTGTGCGATTCCCATTATTAAAATAATTTGTCATTGTATGAAAAAAAGGTATAAATTTCAAGAAAGAGTCTTCTTTAGTTATCTGCCCTTTTTTAATGACAGCAGCTTTTGTGCAGTAAAGGCAGACACGTTTTCAAGCAAAGCCCATTTCAGACCAGAATTTCTGAGAGCCCTATTAATGTTTCATGCTAATCAAGGAGAGTGGGAAATAGAGCTGACAGGTGCTTTCTACTCTGCTTATTCCTGTCTTCCTGCATTAGACATTACTAGCTAAAAAGAGCCAATATGGTTCCTTTCCAGTGCATGTGGCAACAAGGGCAGGAATAAAATGCTTCTTTTTATAAGTTTATAGCTGGTTTTTTTATTACCTCTACTGGTGACATGCACAAATATATAGATGTGACAATTATGAATGAAAAAATATTTCACTTCAAACCGCAATCTGAATCGGACTCTGAAATTTCCCCCAGCCCACTTTGGAAACTCCAGTGCACTGGTCGTGCATCTTCTCAGATAAACTGAGGTCCACCTGGGATCCTTGTTTTAACAGCCCACACGGTGGTATTTCCATCTGAGCCAGAAAGAAACGTGTACCTCTACTCTAGGACAAGTCTTTTTGATTTATGAAATGCCAAGGTGAAAAACAAAAGTAAACTCTTCACGAGGCAGCTTGAAGACAAAACATGAAAGCTGCAGCGGGCATTGCTGGGGGTTGCCCTTTGCCACCCTCCCCTACCCCAGGTACCTGACTTGTACCTCTGTGTCAGGCAGGCAGAGCAGCAGCACTCGGAAGTGCGTGCTCGAGCCCCCTACACAGCTAAAGGAGGGAGCGACATGCCTTTGAAAGCCTACCGAGAAGTCCCATCTGGATGAGTTTAGGTACACAAGTTAGGCAGGGAGGCTGTCCCTCCGGAGGCCCTCAAAGGCACGTGTCTCTGGTGCCTGTGCGGAAACTTTCAGAGCTTCCTTTGGGAAGCCTGCTTCAATAGGCAGTTAAATTCAGATGCAAGTTAGGTGCCCAGGCGAGGTAGACCAGATTGTAGCCGCTGACAACAAAATGGCTGAAGTCTGCAAGCTGGGACTGTACTGAACTCTAGTTGTACAACTCACACGAGGAATTTCACAACTGCAGCAACTAGCAAGGCCTAAATTAGCTTTGCTGGAATAATGAGGAAAAGGAGAAACCGAGTCCACTGTTCCAGTATATTGCTTTTTCCACACAAAGCAGATATTGTTAAGCCATCCTAATTGTGCATGACAGCCAGCATAGCTGTTTTTTCATGTAAATTATAATATATGCAGTTACTCAGAAAATATTGATTTACTTTAGTATCTCTGTAGACCTTTTGAGCATTGAAAAAAGGCTGCATTTGCTAAATTGAAATTACTTTCTATTATAAAATTTAACTGAAGCAGATCCCTAATCTGGACCATTTTACACTGATTTAACTCTTGCCTACTTTGATTTTGTTTGCTAGTAATTTACTGCTTTAAGCTGAACTAATAAATACATTCACACATATTTGAATATGCATGAATCCGGCTTAAATAAGTCTGTATTAAGAATCTGAATCAGTTTAGTTAAATTCACTTAAACTAGTGTAACCTTTCCTCATGACATGGACATGAATTTATTAAAATATTGTAGATTAGAACACGAAAATAATTACCACCTTTCTCTGGCAGGACACAAAGCAATATTGCTTATTTGCTTGTTTTAAGGAAATTGCCAGCACTATTCTAGCAAATTTATTTTGCTGTTAAGAATGCATGATTTCTACAGTGAATCATCTCTACCTTCAGACTCATAATCAGTATGAGGAAATACTACCAGAGCCGTCAAATTCAATTTCTTACAGGACTGTTTTCTCAACGTCATTAGAATCCCCTTGAATAATGATGGTAAGGCACATGTGGCTCTTAGTGCCAAAGTACTTTTCCCTATGTTGTCTTGTTTACTATGTCAAATATTGTATACTTTTGCTTCTGCCAAAACCAAATATCTTTTAAAGCAAATTTAAAGTTGAGTGAATAATTTCTCTCTATGTATATTCTGCAAAGTTGCTATTGTCTACACATTGTACATGGGAACGGCACTGGTGCCTTCAGGACAGGACAAAATGTTATGAGTTTGCACAGCAGAAGTTATTACAGAAATAATTAATCAGAAGCATGAAAAATGGGATTCTTTACCAACAAGAATCTCAGATCTTAATCTTAACTGTGCACCAGAATTGTTTATAAACTTATTTTCATCAGACCCCTCTCCTTAGTTTTTGTTTAAAGAATTTGATACATGGAAACTGAAGAGGGTTTGCTTTCTGACTTCGATACTTCCCCATTATGGTGGGGGAACTGGGAAGTTTTAGCCATTTTGTTATTGGAGCTTAACTCTCTAAAATCTATTGAGAGCATCACATAAGTAAGAAGCCACCTCTTCACCCCTTGGGTAACAATTTCCATTGCCAAAACCCCTGTGAGCTTCACCAGCCCTAGAATTCCCTTAGTGGATGTCAAGATTATGTAACAACCTTGTTGAGATTTGGCCTCTAAACTTAGGGCAGGGTATCTAACCAAGATTCACCATGCTCATTGGTCTTTTATGCTTGCGAAATGTTCACCACAACACAAAGGTTTAGAGGTAAATAGTGAGTCTGCAAGACTACAGTACCTGTTAGTGTCATAGATCGGTCCAGTGTAATGTGACCCCTGAAGGTAGCTTCCATAATCTGTTCTTTTTCTGAATTACTTATCTTTCTTTTCTTCAGTGGAAAAGTGACTAAAAGAGAGACATTTTTCTTAGGAATGGTCACAATTTCAGAACTCATGGATGATTCTAGCGTAGCGATTTTCTTTTATTCCGCCTGCAGTGCTGAATATCAGTTTGTAGTGTTGTTAAAGCACTGAAACACTCTGCTGTAAATTAATATTAAGAAATATTTGCTTCATCCTAACACATTTTACATTATTTTATTTCTATCCTTCTATCTGGAAAAGTCACTTTGAGACTGAATATGTGCGTGTATGCATTAGTACGTTAAGTTTTTTGCTGTCTTAGTGAGGAAATGAAGATTTTAACGTGTTCTTATGCAAGCTAGGTTTTGGGAGCTCTCCCAAAACATAGAAATAAGTTGAGAATATCAGTTTTTCAATACAAATCTTGGACAGGTCCTATACAGTACCTCCTAGCAAGTACCAAATACTGTTTAGCTTTTACCTACTAAAACCAGGTATTCCTTTCACCAAATCAGAAGGTGGCCTGCTTTCATCAAGGTTTGAGCTCAGGAGATATGTGCATGTGCAAATAATACACTGCATATGCCACATCCAGATTCCGAAGCTCACTGTCATTAAGTCTTGGTTTCCTCATTTACTCTACATTTACATTTATGCAACCAAGACTTTGGATCTGTGCAAATAGGTTGTGCATGGAAGAGTCCCAATGGGATTGTGAAGGGAAAGCCATAGGAGGCTTCACACTGACATTTCAAAGGCTTCTGCATCAGAACTGTGCTCTATATCTATGAATAGATATCCCTTACTCAAAAACTAGTCGCTCCTCCCGCCTCCTTGTCCTGCCTTGTCTGCAACAATTCATAATAGGACTGTTTACGTATGAAGACCTTCTGCAAACAATATTATTACTCTGGCTGCCTCAAGAAAGCTTAACTAAGACCCATTTGGCCCATTATGGCAGATACCTTATTTATATAAATGCCAAGAAAAAGTCCCTTCCTTGAGGTAATTATACAGTCCAGATAGACAAGCCATATCCAGGATAAGAAATATGTAGCCACAGAAAGTTTGTGTTTGGGTTTCATCTTATCTGCCCTTTCAGTTTGGGGCCTGATAGCCACCTTTCAAATTAACATCCTTAGACCCTGATTCTTTAGACTTCTTTTAGAGGTTAATATTGAGAAAAAAAAAGTGAGCTGGTCCCTAGAAGCAATTATTTGTCTCTTTAAAGAGCATTTGGGCAACTAGCTGAGGTGAAGATCTTGTCCACACACAGACCCGGAATTCATAGGTAGTGTCAGGGCTATAAATGAAATTGGACCTCTCTGATCCCATCGCATTGCCCAGCTATTACAACTTGCCGCCTCTGAGCTCAGGCTGTGGAAGAACACTCTTCAGCTATGGCAAAGGAGTATAATAGGTTGTTCCTGTTAGGTTAAAGTGAGCAAGGCACTACAGATTTCCATCTATGATGATACGCTCTAACAAACACCTTACGTCTAGTTAACAGGACCAAATTCTCCTTTAATTTATGCAAGTGAAGCTCTATTGGCTTCAACAGAGTTAGCTCTGCTGTAATTGAGAGAAGAATTTGGCCCAGCATCTGTAATAAAACATTAATGAGCATGTAGTAAGATAAGTTTTAATGATTAATTAACAATGTATTTTTTGGAGAAAAGTATTCTTAACATGCCCTTAATGTATCAAGTGATAATTACAATATTAAAAGCCTACTGATTAAAGCAATTAATTATATGCTTAATTTATTTACTAATTAAGCTTTAATATATGTATAGTTAAGTAATTGCTAATGAGTATTTCACATTTGCTAAACAGGTCTGGCAGTAATTACATGGGAAACACTATAAAATGATTCTTCTAGTGATTATATGAAAAAATGCAATGTTCTTCGGGTTTTTTTCTTGCTTTTTGTCGGCTTTTTTTTCCCCCTAAATGAATTACTTGGCTTGCATTTTTCTCCTTGGTGAATGGAATGTTTACTGGAATGCAAGCTTCATAGGTCTGAAAGGGCAGTGTTTCTGGACGAATATGATGAAATATGCTTCTGAAACACAACCCAGTCACTCCTACATGAGATGAGCAATCTTCTCCCCCTGTGCACACAGAGCTAAAGCCTGCAGGTGTCTTAGTTTGTATTCAGAGCTTATTCAGGCAAAATTTCAGCTGATGTTAATGGGAGTTTGCTATGTTAGGATCACAACTGTTTATGCTTTTGGTTAGGGCAAGAACCTTTGGCTCCTGAGCTGGACTCTTATGTCTTTAATTCATTTGCAATGCTGGAGAGAGATACGCATATTTCAGTCAGATGTGGGTTCCTTAAATCATAGCATATGCAGTATCTGTTGTTGCTTTAAGACTTTAAGTCATACTTTGTGCAGACAGAACTCCAGTTAAAGCTGATGAAAGTTTTGCCTAAGCAAACAACAGCAAGGCAATAGGATCACTTTTAGACGCACACAGTGAACTCCCGAAGTCCTTATTCATTTAAATTCCTATTGCATCATAAATGAAACCTGAAGCCTGAGTTTCTGGTCCTTGCCCAAGTTGTATCCCAAATTACGGAAGAAAAGACAGTCCCTCTTTTTCCACCTCTGTGGTCCACACCTTGCCTTCAGGGAGATGTTACTTCAGTGCAGATCCTGAAATGCTTAAAAATACAAATACCAGTGACATACTGCATACAGCATGGTTTGGTGGAAAGAAACTGCACACCATGAAGAAGCATTCAAGAAAGGGTTAGTGTTATGACAATTACTTCTTATTCCACTGGGCGATATTGTAAGTGAGCAAGACATCTACAGCATTGACTTGTGGGCGTAGAGCCTAGTAATGAGACCATCCCCAGCCTAGTTAACTACCCACAGCTTTTGGAGGAGAGAGATCTGGAGATATTTAAGCAGTTTTCCTCCCTTTCCTTCCCTTGTGGTTGTTTCCCTCACTTTAAGCTAGTGTGTATTTCTGCAAAATCCCAGATGCTCCCTCTGCCTTTTTCTAAGTTTGGAGCCTGGGGACACCTTTTCCTCCCATCCCCTGCTCCTCTCTGGATACATTTTCTTAGTGCTCTAATTTGTATCTAGCAGGTGAAAGTGCCTGTTGACCCAGAGCACATTCCTGGGAGACCAAAATTAAATAGGTTCAGTAGGTTTGGGATGCACATAAACAGGTCTTAATGTAGTGTCTATTCTTATCCCATTCATTAAAGAAGAGGAAGACAGGCTGAATTTCACTAAAGCATGGGCTTTTCGTAAAATCTTTATGCTGTCACCAGATCAGAAATGGACAGGAGTGACAAATATACACAAGGGAATACACCCCAAATACAGGGCTTACCCCTGGCTTGTATAGAGCCTTCATTTTCCTGCCAATAAAGCCTCATGTAATTGATTGCCAAGATTCCATGTATCTGCCTAACTGGGAGTGTGTGACAAATCCAAACCAATCTGTGGTAAAATTCCAGAATCATTCCCAAGGAGAGATTAAATTACATTTATATAGCATACACCGTTACTCAGTTATATGAAAATGCATTCTTCTAGTAAAATTGGGTTTTGTGTTTATTTAAGAGATAGCAAACAAGGGATAAGGACATGAACTGAAGATGGGAAGCTGCTGGGCAAAGATTTAAGAGTTGAAAAAGCACTTTTTTTTTTTTTTTTTTTAAAAAAGTGGCATTAACAAGGAATTTCAGCTAAATGTTCTCCCAGAGGAATCAAGCCTGTCGCTGAGTGGCTTCAGGACCCACTGACATTGGGGATAGTTTGGAGCATCAAATATCTCCTAGGGCTGACAGATGTTACCTTGAATGATCTATGCAGACATATTCCTTAGAATTAAGTAGGGATGTTGCCTACCTCACAAGAGCAACTGCTGTCAGGCTATGCTCTCATGTGATCTGGCAATCAGAATTCTGCTGCTGAACTTCACGGCTTCCAAGATAAGTTTGGAGGCATTTGGGGGTTCATAAGTGAAAGGTTATCTACATTAACAATGTATTCAGATTGCAGTAATGACAGTGCTTCACTGGTTACCAGTGGGCCGGAAAGAATTTTTTCTTCTTTGTTCCATGCTCTGTCTTAGGGTCAGCCAGTGATTCACCTTCTTCTGAAGCACTGAAGACCAACTATCAGAGCTATGGATTTTTATGTAGGTCTTAATGAAGTTGGCAAAGCCTGTAGGATCAAACCTTACCTAAAATATCAGGAAATCTTTTTTCTGACTGCTTTCATGGTAAAATCCTAATGAACAAAACTGAGAGGAGTCAATTCCGTAAGTGCTCCTCTCTGCCTGCACAGCAGCATCCTTTCTCTGTCTGGGACTCCAGCCCAGTAATACTCATATCTCCTATGCAAGACGGGTATGAACGGTCAGAGTCCTCACTCCATTTCCAGACCACTGGAAGAAGCTGGATCACTACTGACAGGTTCAACATGGTAGGAACATAGCACTTGTTCATCTCCTGTGGCCTGTGGATCTTTGCTTGGTGATAGGTGCACAGCTGGACTGCAGTACTCTTTGGCCCTAGTTGACTTTTAAAGTAGAGACATGTGATGGTCTGAATGGCAGACTGAGGGGAGAATTGTGATCCATGGTTCAAACCATTCCAAGGAGGAGTTTAACTTCCATGTAAATTCTACCAACACCATGCTGAGAAAGAAAAAAAGCAACAACCAGGAACACCGAAAGAAGACTCTATTGCATGCCATTGTCATGCGAGTATCTTTAAAGCTACATTTTTCGCTGCAGTTCTTTCATAAGCAAGGTGCATGGAAGAAAGAAATTGCTGATAGTAGGGTACCAAGTCCTGATGCCCAGAAAGCTAAGCATTTTCCTTAGAAAAGCCCTGCTTCTCCTCACCATAAGATTTTTCTCAGAGAGGACTTTGAAATGGTTATTAGGAACTAGAGGGCTTGGAGCACAGAAAATGGAAAGTTAGACCACCTGCACCACACAGCCTTCTTCGTCCAATCAGACTAAAGGGCTTTGGGAAATTTTACAACGCACTCAGTAGGCTATGTTGGCACTAGGAAAATTAAATGGAGATCTTTTTTGGGCAAAATTTTCCTTCAGTCCTTTGAAGTGGGTGTTCTGTAAGTTCTATGGGAACTTTAGAGAGGAAAAGGGGGAAATTTCAGGAACAGGAAAATATGTGGGCCATAATTTTGAGATAGCTTTAAATTCCTCCTAAAAGACTGCAAAGAAACTAGGTTTCCACAAGTCAACATTTTTATTCTTTTTTGCTAGACTAGGATCTCAAGCTCAAATTGGTCATACCTTTGTGCTCCTAACCCATGTGTAACTCTATACAGCTATGTGCAGTGCAGCCGTCATTAGCAGAACGTATCAGAAATGGCTACAGAGGCTAAATAAATGTAGCACCTATACTGCTAAATAATGCAGGTCAGGAACTGTTTCCTCTCTCTGAGGCCAAGTGGCACGGCAAGACTTGCAGCTACGTATTTAAACTTTCTCTCCAACAAAACAGGGAGGCCATCTTCAAACCTCTTTTTGGGAAGGATCTGCAGTGCTTTCTGTCTCTTGAGCAATACCCAGGCATTATTCGGCACAGTGCTAATCAGCATCGGGCAAAACTATGCCAGGGAGAGTACTAACAATTAAACAGATGGTCTAATGACAGGACAGTGCTTGAACCTATGCCCTGTGCCTCTTGTATTTCCTAATATAGGTGTAGCAACATCTGTATTGTGGTGCAAGACATACTGGAAGAAGCATCTAAGAAAATCTGTAGTGAGAACTGTAGATTCATTACATCTAATTAGTCACATAATTTTCAGAAATGAGCTTCCCGGGTAAAACATATTGTCCTTCATAATTGTTTGCTATGTTTATTCTAGCTGTGTCAAGAACCCCATTGTGAAACTCCCGCTGATTTAAACAATGCCAGAATTTCAACTGTATGGGATGAGCTGGTTCTGAGTGGTCCAGCTGGGAGCCCTTGTGCCATATCCAACTGCATGTCTACCAGGCCCCCAAATGCATTCTCTAGAGATGGCTGTCTCATTTGAGGAGTTCATCACTTCTTTCCAGCGACCAGCCTGAAACGCTACCCCAAAACTCAACACCTTTAATAAAGCAGTGGTGGTGATGATGGTGGTGGTGTTAACCCAGATGACAGGAATGAAAAAAGCAGGTGCACAGGGAAAACATGGCAGGACAGGCAAAATTTTCTGGCTTAAGACCTCTGCTTGGCCAAAAATCAAAACAAAGTCACTTTTGTTTGCAAGTCACTGACATAAGTATTTGACAATGGCTCCTGAAATGTCTCTTGTAAATGTTGGAAATAAACGCAAAACAACAACTGGTTAAACTGACTTGGCAAACTGATAAATTTGCTTTTGTTTACATTGCTGAACACAAGGCACAAAACATGTCCATTTATGTTGCAAATTTAGTATTACACAAAGCTTGCTAAGACACTCTCCCCAAATGAGCGTAGTGTTGATAACAGCCTAGGGCTTCAGTACTCAAAGAGCAACCTTGATGTGTGACTTTCTTGGAACAGATCCATTTCAATGGAATATTAGTTGGGATGTTACTGTAGCCCTCTCTAGTCTGTGTCCTCCAAAAGCTACTTAGGAAAAAGGGGTCATTTATTCAGTATATAATCCAAATAGATCTGAATTTCTTGAAAATGCCTATTGTTTATTCTGCCTTCTCTTTTGGTGATTAAGTAGCATCACCCATTTGGAATATGACAGCCAGAGATCTTGGAAACCAAAAGCTGCAGTTAAGATGTTATTTCCACTTCCCCTCCACCCCCTCCCCTCCCCAGGTGTTGGGGTTTCTTAGGTCTCCACTAGTTTTAACTTGCAGCTATCAGTAGTTCATAAGGGAATGTTTTAATGTTTGCTTTTTCACTGATTTCATAATTTTATTTATTAGTTTCTAATGGGTTAAATTAAAGGCTTGATATTCACACCCAACATTTTTATTGCTGACTTGATTTAAATGTGTTAGCTAAACAGCCCCTGGTTTACTTATTATAGGAAAAGGAAATGTTCAAAGTATCCAAATATTTTACTTATATTGACTGGTTTACCAGTTATTGTTGGCTTCAGAAAGGGTCACTGCCAGCATTGTTTTTCCCAAAGGCAAGATAGTAGTTCTCGCATTGAGTGGAGCCAGCTTTTTTTCCCCCTCTCTCTTTTTCACTGCCAATTGCACTACTGATCTCGTGCAATAAAATGTGCTTGTCAACGAAAATGTCAACTAAGTTTAAAAAGAATAGTCTGGGTAAAACTAAAAAGTAAATTATTTAAGTAGAGTTGTAGTTGAAACTTGAAAGAATTCTGTTTGGTGGTTTTCTTTACATCATTCTGCCAATGGAGGAAGAACTCTGAATTTCTAACTAGTGAAGCCCTGTCATAACTGGGGCTGACAGTTCACATTGAAAATTCTGTTTTCTTCTTTCCCAGGAAAGCAAGTCAAAGTTAAACCAACAAACTATTGTTGGCAAGTGCCTTACCTTTGTTCTGTGCTTCCTTATAAATTAGCCACTTCTGTTTCCTAGGTTGCTTGTAAATGGATTTCGTAGAATTTAGGGTCTCACATTAGCTATAGTATTTTAAAATGCTAATGCATCCTTTTAGATGGTGACTGGATATAGACCATGTAAGAATCTGAATCAGAGAATGTTCACAACTAGTAATGAACAGAAAGGAAATAGACTGTAAATTTTGGTCAGTACATGATGAATTCAGCTAAAAATCTGGACCACCAGGTCCCAAACTTAATTACAGTTAAATATCAGTGAAATTAAGATACTTATATGAATACATCAGTGCTGTGTCTGATCTATCAGTATGATGTCACACTGAATTTTGTATTTGCTTACTGATGTTCCTGCATACAAAATTTCACTGAAATGAACAAGACTGGACCTTTGCACATTAGAGTTAGAATGTATGTAAATGTAAGAAAGAGCTGATTTTACTGTAGAATTGCTGTTATAGCATTGTGTGAATGGAACTCTCTATAACCATACTTTTTTTTAGATATATATATACATAACCTCTATTCTCTACTAATTGACTTATCAGTATATACTACAGTATATACATGGCCAGTTCATTAAGGTTAATTTGCTCAAAAATATTAGAAGCATTAATTTCTGGCTTATAGCTAATGGCTGCTCCCAGCCAGTGTCTTGTTTCATCATTAGTGTCAGTTAGATTATAACTCACACCCAACTGTTTTTACACTATCTAATAGAATCAATTGATGCAATGGTTGACAAGATGCTGTTTTGCATTTTGTCATCTCACTAATGCACATGGCTTAAAGGCATTGGCATCCATAATGTGGGGCAGTTTTGTAGGAGGCACAGAATAGGCTGAAGCTGCAAGGGCCATTTTCATAAAATATTAATGAAATTGAAAAATACACTGGGGTTGAAGGCTTGTCTGCTAAATGTAAGGTAAAATCTATTCTGTTCTGCTTTCTGATGACTGTAATTAGCAGCCCTAATTAAAAATTCAAACCTTGTGTATATTTGAAAGCATGAATCTTAGCTCTCATAGTGTTTATTTCCTTTACAAAGTATTTTATTTTACAACACTAATTGAACAGGATCCTTCCTAGCCTGACAGCCGCAGCTGGCTGGAGCCAGTTTATGTATCCAGTCTCTCTAGACTACTTCCTTTTGTAAGCAATAAAACATCTTTAAAAAACATGTATATGCTCTCTATGAGCCATTAACTCTGTGTCACCCAGTGTGGAACTGGCCATCCGCACACATGCATTGTTGTTTCCTTCACTTAAAAGTGACCTCTTTGAAAAGGCAGCTTTTTTCTGATCTTCAATATTTAATGTGGATTTACTTACATTAAATGACCACCTTTCTTAAGGAGACTTGGCCCAATTCTGACATTATTTATGAAGAGCATATGCTGTGCAAAACAACGGAAGGAATCACCATTAGTTCCAGTAGAAAAATCTACTTTTTATCATCACTTTGTGTAGTTATTTTGAAATTCATGGTCAAGATACTAGGGCCCCACTAGGGAATATATGACTGCAACCCAAGTCCAAATTGATTATAACCACATTAGTCTCGGGAATCCAATGTACAGCAAAGAAGACCATGAGAATGGGTTAAGTTTTTGCTGCTGTATTTCCTCTTTTCACTGTTTGCTGCAGGAATGGCTCTAAACAGTACCATTTCCTATTTTCCTTTCCATACCCTGGTAAGCAGACAACACCGGAATTTTAATATCCAGTATCGTCCATAATCATATGCAACATTTTCCCTCAGAATCTTGTATTTTTTAATAGGTCCTCATGTCAGACCAATGAGGCCATAAGAGGAGGGGACAAGGTGGGTGGGCGGAAAAGGGTATTGGAAGACACTCCGATGTGGCTTTCCTAACCAAGTTCTTCACTGATTTATGCGAGAAAATGAAATTTGATGATGCACCCTGTCTGTGACAAAGGGTCTGATCTTGCAATTCTTGCTCAGGCAAAATTGACTTCAATGAGAGTTTAGCCTGAGTAAGGAATGCTGGATCGGGTTCAAAGATTAGCAGGAAAATAATAATTGGAAAAGAAAGCAAGAGAAATCCAAAATAACTCAGTCCTGAAGAACTGGGATCCACGTGCCAATAATTTGGGCTGTAAAATTCCAAATGTCATTGGATGATATTTAGCACTGATTTGTAGTGAAGAAATGAGAGTTTACCCTGAAGTATACATCTGTTTCCAATGTTAGAAAATAATTAAAATACTATCAGTATTTAAACTTCTGAAGGCTGTTTCCATTCCGCATTGTAATTCAACTGGAACCTTCTTAACAGTTTTCACAAAATGCTTTGAATTTTTTTGTTTTTAAATTCTGGTTCAAAAAGTTATGTTTGAATAGTTTCTTTTTATCTTTCATGTCCACCCTTTCACCATCTGTAGCCAAGGAGCATGCAATCAAGACAACTACTTAAAAACCTCCTTCCCGCAGATCTACCTCCACAAATGTTTCAGCTTAGACAAAACAATGCATGTCAGTGAAATTTCATTTTTCTGAAAAATATTCAAACAAGTTCTGTTAAATGATTCTAAAAATCTCTATGGGATACACCAAGGGAATAGAATGATGATACAACCTATGTTTATTACTGCCTGGTTCCTCCCTAAGGTGACATGTCTTCCCCTCACATTGCTCTCAAGAATTCATAGTTTTGGGCTGTGTGGCACATCTGTTACTCATCCTGGGAAGGCATCCAGGGGTTTGAATACATGGTTCAGACATCTCAGCTCTTTATTAGAATGAGTATGGGATTTGCTGTCTCCTCCTCCTTCTACACTCTATTTTCCACGCAAAAGGCCAGAGAGAAACTGCAGCCTGCTTTACACATCTGCCAGACCATGCTCAGGGACACCCCAGCAGGTAAACCTGGAGGCATCCAGAGAGCTTTTCGGCACACATGTCCTTAATACTCATGTTTATTGTTTTCTCTCCTTCCTTTCCCTTACCTCTCTTGAATTTAAAAGCATATGCAGGTACTAACAAAATAAACCACACCGTGAGTTTTCACTGGACTTTCACAGGAAGGTTCCCTCCATCTGTTCTGAGATTCTTAGGGAGAACGCCATACTTTGGAATTTGGGTAAGAATCACCTCACCTGCTAAAAGCCAAATTGTTTCTAGATCACTTTTAGCAATCTAATCATGGGCATCTAGTTTAAAGTAGTCAGCAAGTCTCCCTTGGTAGTCAAAGGAGAGTGTCCTAGAGGGCAGCTCAGCCCACCTTTACCAGGCACTTAGCATTGCTGAGCTGAGCAGTTCTCCTGAGTGAGCTCTCTCTCTCCACCCGCTAAAGAGGATTTAGTTAAAAATAAATCACAAACTTCTAGACGACCACAGACAGGTGTGATGTATCCAACCCTAATGTCATTTCTTTGGACGATAGCCATAGTTTTCTTCCCTCATGACAGCTGAATAGTCCACTAATCCTTTAGATGCCCCTCTGCTTATGGAGGGCCTGTTCCTATAAATATCCCTATGCCTTCATATCTTGCAGGATCGGAATACCACAAAAAATGAACAGTCCAAAACCAGGAACAGACCAGCAAGTAGATAAACTGGGTAAACTGTGAGGTTTTCACTGGTTTCTTTAAATCTTAAAATTACTAATTGTTAACAGAAGTTGAGCACAGAACTGTCTTGAGCTTTTTGAAACCATTTCGGGCAGGAAAATACCTACAAACGGTCCAGAGACCATGTGGCTGAAACTCAGACTGTAGGGTGTCCCAGTACAGCAAAAAGAGATGTATAGAGTATAAGCACACAAGAAATAGGAATTCAGTAGTTTAAAGAAAATTCAGAGCTATGTCAGCTAAGAACATAGCAATGCTGTGAGTTAGGTGGTGGGTTTGTTATTTGTTTAATAAGTTGGAGTCAAGAGCCATTGGCTGAGTGTCCTGGTTTGAGGTAAAACAAAACTAATTTTCTGTTCAGTAATTTTACATTTTAGCTAAGCCTCTTCTAACTACTGAAATTAACAGCATGTTGTGCAGAAACTGTTCGCTCCTAGAGTGATAAGACTTGATTGTTTCTAGTTGATGCCGAGGAATGGTATGCAGAGAGGCTCCTGCTTATACTTATTGCTGTAAGAACCAAGGGCAGCCAACTTTGTTATTTGCCCCGTTGGAGGGTCGGAAGTGGAAAAATGTAGAGGGATCACACCTGTGGGGAGGAGGGGACAGGGCAGGTGACCCAAAACTGACCAACAGGGTATTCCATCCCATCTGCCTCACGCTCAGTGTAAAAGCTGAGGGATCAAAGGATCAGCCTCTTTCTTCAATGGCCAGTGTCTGAGGAGGACTGTCTGTTCATCTGCCTTTGGTCCCAATCTGTGCATTCCTGAACCCAGATCCAGAATCCAGTTCCCATCCATCACTGAGTCCAGTCTGGGACTTCCCCAGTGCCTGCCAGTGACATGATCATCATCCTGGGAGCATGATATAGTTTTTTATATATTTTATTATTTCCTTTTTATTATTTTATTAATAATTCATTAAAGTAGTTTTGTTTCATCTAAACTCATAAGTCTCTTTTTCTCTCTCCCCCCTCTCCTTGGAGAGAGAGGTGGAGGAGAACATCTGTCATTCATCTCAGTGGCCAGTCTGGGCCAAAGCGTGACGCTGGATCTGGCACACCACTGTTACAGGCAGTTTATAACCTAGACAAAAAGATAATAGTCCATGTCCCATAGAGCCTGTTATCTATGGTGTTTACATGATTATTTACTGATTTTTGGAAGAGGTGGCTGCCCCTGCAGAGTTCTGCTCCAGTATTTTTACACACATTTTTTCTTGCAAGTGTTATTGCACGTTTTTATGTTAACCTTTAGTTTAAGATGTAACTGAACTTTCTATATTATAGTGATTTTAAAGGAACAATCCATGGAGGAAAAACCCCCATGCTATTCTCTTTCCTACAATTCTTTTCCTACAGAAAGAGAATATTGGCTCCTTTTGAGCCACATTAGCAGTACAGAAGTTAATGTTAAATACTATGATAAATACAGAACAACATATTTCTTAGTTAAAGTCAAAATAAAGGACATACTGAAAAGCATTGGTGCAGGACACCCAAGATAAAGTGGTTTAATGCTGTGGTTTAAAGTGATGAAACTTAACATTTTCTTTAACATAAATACCGTTTGCTCTCATGACTCAGCATTGTTCATCTGTGCTACTGGCAGTAGAGTGACCTAATACTTGTTTTGGTGGATCTCACATAAGTTTAGTTTTAAAATAGTGACATTTTTTTGCCACGAGGGAAAAATAGAGCAGAAGACTAGTAAAATTTAGTAGGTTTTAAATTATGGTTCAGAGATTCAAGTAATTACTTTTAAAGAGTCATAAACTGATATGTTGCTGAATTTGTCTCTTTCCTCCCTCAAGCTGTCATACCCCAGGCAATTGCCTTCACATCGGTTATATCATTACTTCTCCTCTCTCCGATCAATGAGAGCATCTCCCAGGCAGGGATGCCCTCAAAATGAGGAGAGACTTTCAGGGGCATCTCCAGTCCATCCTCCTTTTGCAGTTATTTCTCCTAACAGGACTGTGGCTAATAATGCCATTTCACAACCAGCAGATACACATCACACTTTTACAACATGCTTCGCACTCGCTGATGTAGGTGAATAGCTCTAAGGATGAACAAAGGGGAAGAGTACTTGACCTGTTAACCTAAGCAGCTTAGCAGGGTCATTGATTGAGTGCTGACATCTACCTCCAATCCACAGTCAAAGGTGTTGCTCTTAGGATTTTTGGAATCATATTAATGTAGGGGGAGGAGGGAAACAAGATCTCACTACCCACTGGTGGAAAGGGAAATAGTCATATATACTCTTGTTGTGATCATACTTTATGTCAGAGAGGGGAAAGGATCATTTTCTCCTATTCAAACCATAGAACAAGGACTGGGAGGACAGGCAGAAAGTCCTTATCCCACCATCCAGAATCACACACACCGTGTTTTCTTATTTTGTCTCTTATTTTCTACACAGAGATAGGTCTGCTCACATAATGCACATATGCATATATTCACATACACAGAGTATTACCAAAACTAGACTAATTCTGTGACGTAACAAAAATCTCTGGGAAAGTTTTTGTGTCTACTCCTGTAATGTGATCATTCAAAGAGTACCAACTATAGCACTGGTTTACAGATCTGTGCAATATGTGAGGAATGGGGAAGAGGCTGTGGGAAAGGTTTTAGTATTTTTCAGGTGGAGAGGAAGCATTTACCTGGTGTATTTTTTTGAGATACTGGTGCCTGCTTCAGACTTGGTTAGGCAGGCTAAAGGAGTTCTTCAGAAGTGGTTTTGGTCATCCTGGTCTGATGATGGCACACTGTGCTCCAGGTATGTGAGTGCAGTGCTTGTATTAGGAGAAATAGGCAACTGAAAACATACCACACAGGTGGGGAAAGTGTCTACACATAATCTGTATCTCTGATGCTTTGCAATAAGCCATTCTTGCCATGTCTTTTCAATTCCTTACACGTTTTCTTATTGTAGATTATATTTTCAAACTCTAACATTTACAGTTTCAGGGCATGTATGTCATCTTATTTAAAATATTAAAATATATTAAAAATATATGTTATTTACAAAATCTTTTTTCTCCTCTCCTCTCCTCTCCTCTCCTCTCCTCTCCTCTCCTCTCCTCTCCTCTCCTCTCCCCTCCTTTTTGCCTCATATTACCTTGCTAAGAATTAAAAAGGCCCCATTTCTTCAAAATTACAATTTCATACAGAACTATCTGTATCCATAGATATGAGGGGTAATGATCCTCAGAGATCTGATTACAGGTGTGGAGTTCAAATAAAAGACCCTTTTTATGATTGCTTTAAAAAAACATCAAAATCACGTCTGCTACATTCACTCATCTCATGAGCCAAAACTGAAGCAAACTAAAAGCAATAGCAGCAAAAATGACCAGCAAACACTGCTTTGGAGTGCATCTAGCATGAGTAAGAATTTTAAACGAAGCCTAACATAAGACTAGCTGTATGGGGAGGGGCTCTGGGTGGTATATTAGCCTTTTCACATTCACTTCGTATATCATATATTCCTACAGATCTTTCCTTCCCTCCCTCCAGGGTTTACTCTTTCTCCCACTACCCTTTTCTTTCTCTTCCCCACCTCCTTCTGCCATTTATGGATTTTGATTGACAAGAATTAAATGGCACACAGCCAGCCTCTAAGGCAGCAGCTGGGGCTGGCATTCCTTCTACGTAGACATATAGGGATATCTCAAAACACATCATTCTGTGATAAATCAGCTTCCCAGCTGCCTGGTATATGACGTGACTGGGTAACACGATGTCTCTGTTTTGACCCAAAAGCTGCTTTTGCTAGGATTGTATCTTCCTTTCTGCTGCCCCTAGCCCCCTCCTACTTTTTGAGACATCTGTCTGTCACTTATGTAGGTGCATGTCAGCCAGGGTGGCCTTTAGTCCTCCTGGCACGTTGACCCTGGTTCTGCTGGCATCTCCTGTGGCCACAGGCGGCCGTGGCACAGAGCAGCTGGCCACGTCTGGGACTGCAGCCCTCCAAGCATCCAGCGCAGCCCTACCCTCCTGCTGTAGGTCACGAATAACCCTCAATGAAGTCCACGGGAGTTACTTGCATCCCGTAAGGAGGAGACAGGACCAAACCTCTCTAAAACGACCAGAGAGGGTCCTGTAAATTTCCAAACACCGTAGGCAGATAGGCACATCAGGGAGAAACAGGACTGTGCATGTGCACCCAGACTGGTACAAATGGAGTACTGCTCAGTTGTTCCAAGGTTATAACAACCAGTGCAGTTTGTTCATTCAAACAAATAAAAAAACCTGAAAAAAACTCAAACCAAAATCAAAACAAACACAACCCCCCAAATTTTAAGGTTCTCTTTTGTTCTTGTAAAGGTCAGGGTTACTCTTACAGAAGATTTGGACCTTGTCAGCATGCTTTCTGAGATTTATGGCTGGGCTTTGGAGGTAGTACAAACAATGCTGCTGAAGCTTAGAAGAAAACAAGAATAATAATTGTGCTAATCATTGTTTTACTAATGAAACACACTGATTTCACATATTTTTAAACTGCTTTTGCCATCTCTCGTACAATAAGTAGATGTCTATGAAGTAATAAAACGTACATCCTATGCTATCAGGTGCTGTCTAATGCTTTCAAATCCACTCACATCTCGGTGAGAATTTGAGGGATGGAAGTAGCGTATAGATTGTTTTTTCCTGGATGTTTAAAAAGTTTCTTTGGTTTCCCAGCCACACACACACACCCCTTCAGGACACATAGGCCTGTCAGTAAATTTTCAACTTAACCAATTTCCTCAAGTTTAAATTTTTCTTACAGGTATTTTAATTAAGTCATCTGTCTTAAAAGAATGCTTAGTGAGATTGGTTTGGTAGATAGCTAAGGCAGGGATTCTTTGAAAAGAACTCATCTAGTAAGTGTTTTGGGTTAAAGCTTTCAGGTATTCGGCTATAGGTTTTTACAAACTACTGTATTCACTGAGTTGTGCAGCCCGAAAGTCCACAGCACCTTCAGGAGAGAAACCTGTGGTGAATGGGAATTCACTGGCAGGAAAGTCCTGCTCCAGTCCAATGCCAAATCTGCTCCACACATTAGGGAGGCTGGGACTGTATCTTTGATACTTTTACAGGAGAATCCTCTTTGCAGAAGTGGCACAACTCAAAGTATCTAAGAGTGCAGTAAGAAAACCCCTGCCCACTGGAAGCCAGGGGAACCCAGCCAGGTTTAGCTACTGCCTTCAGATTGGTGAGGATGCTATCCTACATGTCTTAACTGCACTCAAGGCCACTCTGTCATTTACTGTCAATCTTTTTCAAAAGACTAAAGGTAGGTATATGTTTGTCTTGGTTTTGCAAAGCGCAGGGAGACGTGTGGCTCATGACTCCACCATACGTATGTGTCACATTCATCAAAAGCAGCATCTGGGTTTAAATGGTCAGGAAGAAAATCAAATCTGCTGTCAGAGCCTGGAGGTCCTTGTGAGAGCTTGTGGAAATCAAATTGGTTTTATTGAATACCCATTCCAAATAATCTATTCATTTTGCAACTTTCAGTTATAAAACCAACACACAGCTGGAGGGCCAGATTCACTGGTACGCTTTGGCGGCGCTGCACTGCTTTGGTGATGTAAAGCATCTGTAAACTCGAATTAACTGGGCTTATTGGGTTGGCTCCCTGTCGGGTTTACAGCTGCTTCCCATTGCCAGAACAGTGCAGAAAGTCAAAGTAGACTGGTGTATCCATTCTCACAGGTGTGAGGGGCAGGAGAGTACGTGGGCCCATGGAGAATCAGGGCCACTGGCGGTAAACAAACATTATTTCTAGTGGGAAAGAATAATTATATAAGGGTGGTGTAAGGAAAAATTATCTTTGTTGTGTGCAATTTTAGGGAAGGGAAATCAAGTGAGTAGTTTGCAGTTTTAAATACAATCACAGACACGATTTCCTGTATACTGGCATGCTCTCTCATTCTATGTAGCGAGTTTGTAGCAAAAATGATGGATCATGATAGGAATTAGCATCAGTGTGTGTTAATGGCATTATGTTTTAACTCTTGACTGCATCTAAGGAATATTCCTAAAAAATTTTAATATCTCTGTTGTTCCCAGGAATGTCTTATTAGTAGGTCTGTGTGTTTTATGAATGGAGACACGCAGAACAAATATCTGCTGACAGACAAGGACAGAAGGTGAATGTGGGGAAAAGTCACGTGCCATTCCATGGCAAAGGACAAACATGTTGGTACACGCATTAAAAATGAAGTAGCAGTGCACCATGTGGATATATATATTTTAGTTTAACTGTGAGTACATGTTTCAAACTGCGGCACACTCTACTTGGCTTTCTTTTTATGCCCACTAGCTGCTGCTTCATAAATAGCTCCTGACCTTACTAAAATTTAGTTGCAGCCTTCTCACTGCAGGCATTAGGTCACTCATTGTTAATGAGCGTATTAGATAATAGATGTTAACTCCAGCACATTGCAGCGCTTCAGCAGAGTGCATTCCCTAGCAATGAACACAAAGTGTCACTGTGACCACACACTAATAATTCCAAGAAATATAGAAACTTTTGCCTAATTTTGAATTTATTTACTTGTCATGTGTGTGCTCATTTAGAACTTCGAGCATTAATTATCTTTGCTCCAAGTTGGGCCAGTCTGGAATTCTAATTATCTTCATTTTTACAATTCATATCTCTGAGGTCTTAGTGTACTTTGGAGCTGAACTCTGGGCTGTACATAATCAAGGCAGAAAAGAGGTAGGTGGCAATATTGTACATTTCAATTGCCTTGTCTGATGTGCCCCTTTTGTAGAATAATGAACATTGGAGAAACAAATTGGTCTGTCAGAGTCAATAACAACCCAATGCCCTGAGCTGCTGGTCACTAATGCTTCCTGTACTTAATCAATGTGCTGCCGGAGATGTTCTGTTCAAAACAGTTAAAGATGAGCAACAGCAGCAGATTTGGCAGCAGGTCTGGGAGAACGAGTGAGAGCATCCACAGGGTTGGAGTTTCCTTGTTCTAGCGAAGAGATAAGCAAAAGAAAAAACAAAGTGCTTACAGGAAAACCCTGCAAAGAAACAGACTCCCACTGTGTCCTATTGGTAGAGGGGGAGGAGGAGGCCAGTTCCTTCCTCCAAAATGTTTCGTTAAAATGAGTAAGCGGAAGGTGATTTTTACAAGAAGACATAGCAGGAAAAAGGTCATTTTAGAACACCACAATTAAACTCAAACTCTTAGAATAACCAAAGTGAGAGGTAGGAAGTTGTGAAGAATCAAATTTTTAACCTCCAGTTGTGATCAGAAAGCCTGAATTACCAAAAGAAATTGCTGCTGGTAACAATGTTCAAGATAGCAAATCACCATTTTAACCAATCTGTGTAAGTAAAGCAAGATAAATAGGGAAAGTTTTGTAATAACATAGCTTTTGAATCATGCCCATAGGTCGCGTTTGACACCATTAAGTGAGCAAATAGAAAACAATGTCTGAGCAGGAAAAGGATAACAGGTGATTTATGCCTAACACACTAGATGGGCAATTTGTTCAGTGGGTCTTACCAGCATAAATCAGGACAGTTGAAGGTTATCTAGGAGTGTGTACTCAGGAAAAAAACAGAAGATAACAAGAGTAAATAAATGAAATACCATAGCTTTTGTTACTGAAAATTAGAACTCAAAGAACCAACTTAGGCCTGTGTGTTACTGTCCAGAAATACAGTCTTAATGGTCAGAGCAGACTATTAAGAAAGTTATTTTCCACTATGCACCTTGCCTGGACAGCATGTTAGGGACTTCCAGATCTTTCAACAAAATGATAACACAAGTGTCTACATCAACTTTTTCCTAGGAGACAGAAAGCATTTTTGGACAAGCTATACTTTGAGTTGCCTAACTGAAAGTGGAAAAACTAAAGTTATTACAAAACTGTGACAGATCAGTCCTTTTCTTGAAAACCTAGTAACAATGAGAAACAAAAAGAGGTGGAACATGGAAAGCATTCACAGAGAACCTCATGAAGATATTCAAGGTGGCACTGAGCTAACACACTTTATCTGTCTAAAGGCCAGTTGTTTCTAGTCTACACTAGACATTTGTACACTCAAAAGTTGGTTGAAATAGGCATTTCCAAAAGCTAGTTCATTCCTGGTAATTTATATAGATATTGTAGGATGGAAGGTGCTTATCTTTCTCTACTGTCAGCCAAAGCTAGGTCAGCTGAATCCCACTGCCTCTGAACATTCAGGGAGTTCCTCTCGGACTTTTTCTAGTTTTACTTTGATTCAGCAATTTTTTATCAGATAAATTTTATTGATAAGGATGACAGTTGATGATAATTCTCAGAAAAAGTCTAGTGCTTCACAAAGCAAAGAATTAAGATAATGAGAGTTGGATAAATAATCTTCATATGCTGATCATTTTTTTAAACTGGGAAATAATTTTTATGAGTAGATTGTTTCATTGGAGCAGGATTGGGAGAGCAGATGAGAGGATTAGCTCCATGGGGTCACAGAGTTTGAGAGATATTTTGTTTTCAGAATAAAATATTTATCCTATTAAAAAAAAATGTTGGGACAAGAACAGATTCTAAAGTTACTCACTTAAAACAGTTTTCCTTCCAACAAATTTAAAGCATAGGAGTGTAGAAGTTCTTGTGAAAGATTTACAAATTTACCTCTAAATGTATGCCTTTATAAAAAGCTGAGTAAGAAATGTGTATTTTTAACAATCATTCCTTAAGCATGCTCATTGTTAGTTGGTTTGATAAACAAAAAAGAAACAATCCAAACTAACCTTGTAAATTGGGAAATACTAAGGCCAAACTCCTCTTCACCCTGGAGAATCAGGGAGTTATTCACAATTATTATGCCAACTTACATACCTCTGAACAAACATTAAAATCTAATTCTTTCATCAGCTTTGGAACAGCAGCAGCTACAACTGACACAAGAGCAGAAAGAACTGTTGCAGATTCCCAGGATAGAGAATGAAATTAAGGAAACGGTATTTGTGTTGGAAAGCGGGAAAGCCTATGCCCCCAATGGATTTGCTGTAGAATTTTTAAATACATTTGAAAGTGAAATCATATCAGGCTTACAGGACTATGTCACCAAGCTTTTGAGAGAGGATCGCTCCCAGACTCCCATAGGGAAGCAACCATCTTTCTGCTTCTCAAACTGGATTATGATCCTCTGGAGGGGATATCCTTTCGATAATTGAGGTTACAATCACAGTCCCATTTTACGGCTGATTTTGATCTTCCATATGAAACTTCCATATGACTGCTCAATAAAGTCACACAAAGTAACCAGAGAATCTCTTCCAGTTTTACAAAAATATACATTAATAACTCATATTTCTAGCCACAATTACAAAACCACACATATACACTTTTTTTTCTGCCACAAATGGATATACAAATTTCTCTTAAACTGTCTAAAAGCACTATTCTCAAGAAACAACTACCTTATATTGCCAGATACTGTTCCACAAAAAGAAGGAGCAAGGACATTTTGGATTAGTTATAATAGGTTTAACTTTTAGAAAGCATCCCCTCCAACTAGAAAAAAAAAAAAACAACAAACCAAACAGAGAAATTATATTTAGCTAGACTAAATGTTGCCCCCCTAGCCTGAGCAATGATAATGGAAAGATGGAATTTAGACTCCATATTAACTTGGGTAAAATGAACAGTGAGCAGAATTGTTACAATATCCGGTAATTCTTCTTAGCCATTTCAAAAATTAAGCAGAACAATATGCTCCCTTACCTTGCCTCAAAACTATTGTCTCTTGATAAAAAAGAACAAGATTTAGCAGTTTCTTTCTAATAATTATGGACTGCACCTCAGGCTGACAAACCTCATACACAGTCCCATCTTCACATAAGTCAATGGAGCTGCCTACTGGTTCTGGTGGCTATAAGAAAAAAGGACAGGATCTCACATCTTTCTCTCATTGATAAGAATTTACTGGTGCCATAGAACCACATGTGTGAACAGGAAGGATTTTTGAGAATTTACCAAAGACTATCCTGCCGGCACATGGCATAATGTCCTCAAGCATTTTAAAGGAGGCCAGAGAGTATCTCCTATTTGTCCACTTATTAACAGCTGTCTTATCCCCGAGGCCCTTGGAGGCAACCTCTATTAATTGTGGAATGATTTTGACATGATGACTCTCAAGGATATTTGTAATGAAAGAATATTTAGGCCCTTTGAGAGATTAGTGCAATATAAGCCATACTCCAGAACAACACGTTTATAGATATTTACAAATAAGACATTATCTGTGGGAGATAAATTGAGGAATTTTTGTACCCCTGAGTTCATTCCCTTCAAATACTAGCTTTTAATTATGGATAAAGACCATGAAAAGAATCTGCACTTGATATCCTTTTAGGCTGAATAAATTCAGGGGAGATAAAAGCTAAGATCAAGTGCGAAAGCGATCTGGATCAAGAATTCTCTGATGAAGAATGGATTGAGATATGTAATCAAACAAAAACAATCTCCATTAGTGTAAGACACCAAATGTTTATATTTAATGTTATTCATAGAATATGTATGACTACAGAAAGTATGCGCAAAGTAAATAGTGACAGTGATGATATATGTATTAAATGTGATTTTGAAAAGCAGTCTCGGCATGTGTGATAGGACTCAAAACATTCAGTGACTCTGGCACAAGGTTGCAGAATTTGTCAGGGCCATTCTGAAATGTGTAAGTTCCTTACATTAGCTTATCTCATCATCTATCTGACCTCTTTTTAGACAGATGCGAAACCAAGTTTGTGGACATTGTGTTGCCTGCTGCTAGGGCATTTTATGTTGCCTGCTGCTAGGGCATGTATTATGACATGTATACCAAGCATCACTAGGGGTGGGGGGAGCAATAGTCAAAGCTGGCAAAAACATTTCATCTGGAAAAATAACTGATGAAGAAACTAGGGTGCTCCCTAAAATATATTGATAAAATATGGAACGTTAGAATAATTAGCCTGGAATAAAAATAGAGAAGCTTATCTATGAAGGACTACATTACCGTCCACATCTATAATGAGAAAAGAAAAATACCTGTCAAATAAAATAAACAGATACATATTTTGAGGTAGCTTTGTTGTGAAAATATTTTTTAGATCCAGTCCTACAGCTTGTCTGTATAAAAAACTCCATTTGCTGTGTTTGCACCTAAAAAAAGTCTTGGTCTTCATTGTTCCAGACATGCAGAAATAATGACAAGATGTGAGGGATGTGGTTTAATTTGTCTGCGACTTTATTAACTGAACTCACCTGGGAATCATTCAGCAATAACATACGCAGTGCAGGTCATCATTTCTTCTTCACTTGTTTCCACATATTTGGGGAGAGCTGTCACTCATAGCTGGGACCCCACTGCCCTCCCCTGCGAGGAAGGTTAAGAGGCTGCAAAGAGGGTGCTGCCTATTTGCTGCAAGAGCCTCTTTTCTTTTGCCTCTTTAGCAAGCGGCTGCTCTTTGATTTGCTTCTAACTCTGGTTTATCAAGGAAGCAGATGCCCTGGGGAACAAACACAGGCACTGGAAGCACCAACAATTAGCTGGCCTGCTCTGTCCAGGTTCCCAGATAGCTAATCATTCTCACATCAGCCAGAAATATAGGTGAGCAGGTGGAGCCCTCTCCCTTGGATGGCTTATGTATCTTATAGATTGTCATTTGTTTCCAGGTGTGCATAAGAGCCCTTCCCATCCCTGAACACATCTAGCCTCTTCACAGCTCGTGGGTCTGCAGGCTTACCTGTTCAGACCTCTTGGTCTGATAGCACACCTCCCCTGCCACTCGTACAAACATCGTCACTCACAGCGCTGCCTTTCAACTTCTTTCTCCTTTTCCCCATCCCTTCTTATACAAAGCGCACTGGAAACAGCTTCTGGCATACAAACCTCCTTTCAGGGGAATCCTATTGAACTGGTTAATGGATTATCCAACATTCAAGACCCACCTCCCATCACTTAATTTGTCTTTAATAATAAATAAGTTCTAGCCAGGAACGAGGAGTATGCTGTATCCCCAGCTGTCTTAGTCAATGCCTGAAATCTTGCCAGTTTATTAAGAATAAGCAGATACCTGCTCTGTCTCTAAACTGCACAAGGTAGTTGAAGGATGGGAGTGAAGGAAGAGCAAGGGCTTCCTATTCCTTTCATTGGCAGCTCTCCCAACCGGCAGTTGAGTTGTGTATGTTGGGTTGTATATGTTCTTAAATCTACCTTTCCTGGATATAAAAATAGGCCGAAGTATGGACTAGAAAGATTGGTATTAACAAAAGAGTAACTCCCAGGTCGCATTTACCCAATATCTCATAGCGAAAGGATTAACAGCACCCCTTTAAACCCCGGGTCATGGGTCTGTAACATGGACTTTTGACAGAAAATTTTTGACCTCCCCTGCATGCACACAAGGTGCCTCAGCTTACCAGGTGCTGCCTGAGGCCTTAGCTACAGCTCCACTAGCATCCCACTTCTTTCAGTGTTAGTGCTCAGCTTTGACAGAGAGCTTAGCTCGATCATTTTCTTCTCTTCAGGGACCAATTCATATGTCTAACCATAGATGTCTATTACCGTTTGTTCTGTGGCATTGTTCCCGCTGCTCCAGAAAGGCAAAAGGACTTCTTGTGCCATATCTGTGAATTCTAAGGGGATTTACCCAATACCCGGGGTGTCTCAGATGTACTAGATAACTCCATAGGCAGCTGAATCAAGGCTCTGCTGTCAGCAAGCCTCTAAACTTTAACAACAGTTGCATTATCTTCTACTCTTTTGTCTGGATCTTTGTCATTGCTTTGTACAACTGCAACTTGGTTTCTCCAAGAATGGCTTTCTCTTTATAGAGATTTGGATAAATTTCTTTGTACTTCTCCAGTAATATTCTTGTGAAAAGCATCTTTTGCTTGAGCTCCAGCTCACGCAAAGACAGGTTATCACCTATGGGGATGAACATCTTGCTATATGACCATTCCAAGCAAGAAAAGGTCTCTCAGTGATCTCTGTCCTCTGTCCCTGTATTTTTTTCAAGTTGGGTTCTAGATATTGAAGCTGTAACATTTTACTATCTGAGCTGACTTTTGCTACTTTTACCCCAGTTTCTTGTGCCATTGCCTTCTCAGCTGCTATGGGGCTACTCCCCACAGAAGCTGGTCAATCCCAGCATGGAGACTACAAGGTATGTTTCTGCCTTTCCCAGCGCACACAGGGAAAGGGCACAAAGAGCCCCATTAACTTCTGCATTTAAGCTTCCTTTTATCTTTGTGTGTGTCTGCTCCAGACCTGCTATTATTCCTGCACCCAGTTTCCTGCACACATACCTTCTGGCTCTGAGTATAGTGAACAAAGAAAAATGCTCAGCTGACATATCAGCCATGCTGCTTCAGTTCCTACTTACCCACTTCCAAGGAAATTTCCACTTAATTTCTTCTTTGAGTCCTACTGCTATTGGGCCACAGCTGCCAATTCCCTCGCTGCAAACCCACAGGGAGTTTCAGCCAGCTCCCCAACTTATCTTGTAGGGGACCTTGAAGCTTGATGTGAGAAGAATTTGCCTCCATATGCAGTGAACAGGTTCCTCTGCTGCCTCCTGGTAGGTGGGTGTACTTGCTTTCTCCCGGGTGCACTGAGCACACCGTCTGTTTACCCTCTTCTCCTCCTCCTTTCCCTATTCCCCCGGCCAGACCTCAGCTCAGGCAGTATATCCCTTTGTTTCCAGTTTTTCAGACAAACTCTCTCCCTCCGCGCCACTTTTGCTCCCACTGAAGCTGACTGGAGACTGGCCATTTATCCAAGCCAACAGGGAATGCGAAAACCAAGAGCAAAGCCTAATGAAGCTTGGAGAGAACAACCATGTTGTGCCTAATTGCATTCAGGATTTTTCAAGCATTTTCACTCCATAACTCACATTGCAACAGCAAATTCAGTGGAGGTATGCTCTGCTGACTGATGTACCAGTTACAGCTTACACGTAGGTTTCCATCTCGTGCTGCCCTTTGACCTGGACGTTTGTGATAGAGAGAGCAGAGGCGCACGTTGGCTTAACAACAGCCAGTTTCAAAGCTCATTGAAATGGGAAACTTTCTACTGATGTCTGTGGAGTTTGGATGAAGTCCCAGAGCAGACATTTACAATTGACATAGCTTTGCTCACAATTTACTCTACTCCTTGGTAGGGGTTTGAGATCTTTCTTTCCCTGAAAGATTGTGGGGGAAGCTGGTTTGCTTCCTCCTCTGAGATCTTTAGGTCTGTTTAACTTAGAGATTGGCTAGAAATCTGCCAGCACAAAAATATGACTAAAATACTACACTTGTCTATCAAAAATACCAGACAACTCTGAAGAAATGCTTGGGGGCTGCCAATATCTATTTATGTTGGAGATGTCCATGGCATTCATAATGCACAATAAGAGCAGTCATTCCAAAACACTATAATAAAATGTTCACAACTTAAAAGCAAATACTATGCAAAATGATCTGCTGCATTATTACTCCCACGCAAAGATATTCGTAATTGGTACCATAATGAAAAAGTCTTTATTAAATATATAATAGCTTTTAATAAGCTGACCCTCCAAATCCAAAATGTTTGTGTTGATTTACTTGAATTATTTTGCTGGGAAATAAAAGTGTTGAGAACTCATTTCCAAAGGCTGATAAAAAAGAGGCAGCTACCCTCTTTTTTTTTTTTTAAATAATGCTTAATTCCTGGTACATGAGTTAAACAGATAAGGCTGCCAGCAGCTGCTCCCCACCAAAACACTTCACAGTTACATGATAAAATGTAGGTGATAACATTGCAGTGCTGTAAAACAAGGTTGTAGAAACGTGGACATGTACTGATGACAAATTTGCCTTTAAATCTTCTTTGCTAATATTTATAGGCATGAAATCTTAAAGCACCTTTAATGTGCCTATAATCCTGCCCATTTGACAGCTTTTACATAATTTTCTAGGGAAAGGTGACCCGATCATCCCAGGCTGTTGACAGTGCAGCTGAAATGGCCCTCCAATAAATGAAGCAGGATTATCCAGACACTATGGCAAACAACAGCTCATAATATGCATCAAGAAATTTCCATAGCACATTGGATCTTTGTCTTCAATGACACATGGATCATGACGGGATTTCAAGAACACATTTCCCTAGACGCTTGATAAGTTTTAACGTAAAAGTATAGCATGAAAGGCTCCCTTCAGATAGGTTCTGTTTTCCATATTAGAAAGAAACTGCTTTCAATCTGGAAAACTAGAGGCATAGTTTTAAGCTGAATTATCATGTTAACTTATACTGCTTAGTGTAGCTGTGTTCCCTGACACCTTGAATGCATTTATGAGTTTATTCAGTTAAAATTATAAAACATTACAAGAAAAAAATTTTTCTGCGGTAAAAGTCACTATTGACAATAAACAAGTCTTGATGAAGGCTACGATAAAACTATGCAGAAGTTTTGCTAAATCTCTTATGCTTCTCTATAAAAACACCTTACACAAAATGCTAGCTATATGCCTCCTAGGTTTACATGATAATGTCAAGAAAAGGTTTTGATGCCTGCTGCCAATTCATATCAAATATATCAAGTGCTATAAATTTAGTTTATATTGAGGTGATTATCAGTGACATGGGCAGATTGTATTAATACTTCTGCTCCTATTGCTTCGCCCAGGTACTTAACAATTTGAATGCCACGAAATATCAATACTGATGCTTTATGGCATCATGCCAGAGCAGCCTGGGGGACATGCAAGGTAGAATTGGTTGACAGTTTTTGTTCAAGTGTGGAGTTTGTTTGGTCTCATAAGACATTTATGAGGTCAATTGGATGTCATTTAAAATATCAGGAGAGAAACATATTTAAGCTACACACCATGTCCCACTAGGAACACTGAACTCTGTGAACAAATACTAAAAAGACGTTGTGAGCGCTGTATAGATAAGAAAGAAAAAAAGACTGGGCTGAGGGTGACAAGAAAGGGATCTTCCCCAGAGTAATAACTGTCCCTTTGTCACTCTGACAAAAAGAAATTAAGCAAAAAGAAAAACAAAACCACATGCACACACAAAAAAGCTTTGAAACCAGCAAACATTAATTTTCACTTAAAATAAGGTTTGCGCTGATGATACAGTTGCTTAACAAAGACGTAAGAGGGGACTAAGACAATGAAGCACCTAGGAAAAAATCTCAGTATCTGTTTTCCAGGCTGTTCCTTGGTACAGGAATAGCAATGATCAGTGATTAAATGGAAAAAATAAAACAACAGAATATTCCTGTACTGAGCGATGCCATTATTATAGCACCAGTTAGTAGATCAGAATGTTGTCATTGATCTGACATTAGTCCTCATGGAAAGGTATTTTATTCTGTGCATCAGTTTCTTCATCTGTTAAAAATGAAGGTGAGCGGTACTTAAGTTCATTGTGAGTACTTTGACAATTTAGGGTTCATAAGACGTTAGATGAGCCAAATAATTTCATAACATATAATAAATTACTAGCATTCACTGTTATAAAAAGACAGCAATCAAATTCTATTGCTGATTTTTAACAGAACATAGAATCGTAGGATGGTTGGTGTTGGAAGGAATCTTTAAAGATCATCTAGTCCACCCCCTCTGCCATGGGCAGGGGCATCTTTCACTAAGTAAGGTTGCTCAAAGCCCCATCCAACCTGACCTTGAAGACTTTCATTGATGGGGCATCAACAACTTCTCTGGGCAACCTGTTCCAGTGTCTTACCATCCTTATAAAAGATATTCAATGTCTGGGGTTTTTTTTAAATTAAAGACGCTTAAGAACTGGCTACCTCACTTGGGTTGAACTCTTAAAATCAGCATCACATGGATCAACAGAAAACAAAATCACCACATACAAATTGCACATTTTTACAAGTGATTTGTACAACATTTTCAGCTTTCCTGCTGACAAAAGAGGCAATGAATTATGGCTGATGAACTAATGATCATCTTACTTTGCTACTTTCTTTACTGCCATGCCTACTAGTGAATCTCAACCAAGACTTATTTTATAATTCTTCAAACATGAATACTGTGTTTTTCTGCAGTACTTTATATAGTACTTAGAGTGTGCTAATCAGATTTCAGCAGAAGACCTGCAAGTTTACTACTGGTGGGTGATATTTGATGCACCCAGATTTTGTCAGCCAAAGTTAGGTGCCTGATCTCAGTCAGTCTCCTTCTATAATCAAGGAAAAAAGACAGGTACTTCCAGATTTTGATTTTTCCCAACCACCTAAGTTAGTTGGTCTAGAACTGCCAGTCTTTCTCCATTGGCTACAAGTGACTACCTGGACAGTGCACCTGACTCTGGCAATGACTATAGTAAATCTCTTTATAGCATTGCAGTAATATTCCTGGTTGTGGCATTTATCTGGGATGTAGAAAAATTAAGACACTTGAGGTCATGTGTTTAACATGAGTATCCTAACCTGTTGTATATTTAGTCTCTGTCTCTTGCCCAGTGACTGTTTACTCACTTAGAGATCTCCACCAGCAGGGATGACCCACTGAAATAAAATGCTTCTACAGGATATCAGTTCATATCTCTGCTCTTCTTTATTTCAAGAACAGACTTGAACCCGGGTCTTCCTCTTCTCTGATGACTGCAAAAAGCAGCAGGTTATAGATTCTCTGAGATAGTTAAAAAGAAATAGCAATATAATTTCAGAACATCAGCATTGTCCTGGCAATGAAAAGGGATAAATTTTAACATTAACGAAAAATCACATGATGAAAAGTAATTTTGAAGTTCTGTTTAGCACTTCTACAGCAATGTATAAGGTGTTCCAGGGCTCAGATGCCAGGGTAATCTATATCCTCAGCTGACCTAGTTGCTGAGGTGATTTTCTAAGATACACTAAAATCTTGATACCAAGACTTTGCTGACGGTATGATCTTCTTAAAATCACTGTGAAAACTGAATTTTCATGATAAACCACAATTTAATAACTTTTCTTCTTGTTCTATTATGTACTCTAGTCACATTTAGAAAAAATAATAATGATTAAGAATACATTGAGAAACTCTAAGAGTTTTTTATAGGCTAGGAATGCGATCTTTATTTCTCTGTGGGAGTGGATAATGTTAAAAGAGCACAGAGAACTCCCAAAATCTACTTGTAGTGGTCTTCAGATGCTGAGATATTATCTGGGTTGCGACCACATTTGTTCACAGTTTGGAGAAATAATGTGTATGGTCATTTCCACAAAGTCCACTGAAAAATGAAGATTTCCCAAATATAATTCTTGTCCATATTAAGATACCATAGAGCTCTCTATATATTCCCTTCAGTGTCTCTCACAACTTAAAGTAACATTAATATCATTATAATGATAAACTAAGATGTGTTTCAGGGTGCTGGCAATTTTCAATCTATCCCAAAAATTCTTCATTGCACACTTACATGTTCATTAGTGTTAGACAACGGTCATCCATTTTGAAAAGCAGTGCAGAAAAGAGGGACACCAGCTCGTACTATTGTATAAGAAAATAGACTGTGGGGGGTTTTTATGTTTTGCTTTTAAAAATGGGCATAAAGTTGAAAGTATTCAAACAAGCAGATGGATCAGCAATCTCACCTTTTGTACTGAGGTCAAGGAGTGTAGCCATTTAGAGAAATCATTGCCATTATATTTTAGGTACTTCATTCCTACAGTAGAGAAACTAGTTTGGACACTCCTTCAAGAGATCTGGAACTGGAGGCAAATCCAGAATGATTTGAGTGTTGAGATGTTTAGGTGGAAAGACTCTCTAGCATCGACAGAAGAAGGGGACTTGGAGTTTGGAGCACAGGACTATCTTTCTGTTCTGTGCTTGTACAGCCCCGGAAGAATGTGCCCTCTGACTGGATTTATCTTTCCTAAACGAGTCATCTTTACAAGTTAGACCACCCATGTAAGCTCACCACTCCAGGCTTCTTCTTCTACAGTCCACAAAAGGAAACAGGTGTCTCTGGCGAATGCTTCATGTCATCCATTTTTGATGCTTATGCTACAGCAAGATGAATTCCACTCTGAACATCAAGCACGGGCTGTAACCATGCTAAGGTACAGGCTACTTCTATCACGAATGTGCAGGAAACCTAGCACAAGAGAGCTGTGGTCCTTGAGCATCCCTGTCATGCAGAGACGCTGCTGCAATGGAAATACTGCAGTCCTGAAAGTACTAAGATCAGACGCCAGTGTGTTGGTAGATTTTGTAGCAGCAGGTCCTCTGAGCAATTGGGAGACGATAATTTTTGATTGTGTTAATAAAGGCACTTTATTCTTTGAAGCTGCCTAAGAAATGTTGGTAGGGCAGAATGAAATTTACCAAGACTCCAAGGCTAACATCCCCAATCTTGAAAAAAGAGATGATATCGCATATTTATTTAATAGCCCTTTCATCACTTTAGTGATGATACTGTGAAACAAAAAGGCTGGAGAAGACGTCACAGTGCAAAAATAATTATAATTAGGAACAGAGGGCTAGTAAATAAATCATCTTCTATATTGCTTTCTTCTTTTCTCTTTCATTTTGGGTATATTTTCACACACTGGTTCCAGGATTCATTTGCATTCCAAGTATTCTTATTAAAGCAGCACCATTTATTCTACAATATATACAAGAGTTTCTATTTTTAAAATTCTATTTCAAGGCATAAGCTTGGCATACAAAGTCAAATCCCGGGAGTGAGTCCTTTCTTTTTCCTTTAAAAAATAATAGAAAAAAAAAATCCATCTGAAGAATTTTAGGTTACATGAGGGGGAAAACAGAAGATAGTACTTTCATCCACTTCTTCCCATTTTCTTCCCCATTCTGTAACACAGCATCTGCATAAATGAAAATGAAAAAAAAAAAAAGATGAAAGATGAAAGCTTCCTCTTTTTTCCTACAATTTTAAACAATTTAAGTATATATAAATACATATGTGTATATATCAATGAACATAAGAAAATTTGGTATATCAAACATAATAATTACTTTCACTGTGTAAACCTCACGCACATATGCAACACAGCACTGACTTGATATATCATAATGGTGTCAGTTAAGCCATGATTAAAGTTCTGCATGCGGGAAAGAAATTTTATCCATTAATGTTCAGAAGGGTTGCTCTTTGTAGCAGTAAGGTATATAAAAACATAAATACACTCCTACCAAATAGGAACTGCATTTAAAAAAAGAGCACATTCAGATTTGCTCATTAGAATATGACTCCATTGCAAGTGAAGTTCCACCTGGAGTTAAAAACTTATGTTATTTTCAAGTATTTAAGTGAATTTTAACCTTTTTTACAGTCTGGAGTAATTTTCCTACAAATATATTATGTTAATTTCCTTGGAATATAGCAATTTAATCGGTCACATAACCTCCCACACAATCAGCAAAGGAGGCACAGGCAAGCAGAAGGTGCCACTATTTGTGCTACGAGGAGTAAGACAGAATTCCAGAGTGCCCATACAGATTCAGCTGTCCCTGATAGCTGGTACCACTATTCCACCTTTATAGACAGATAAATCCACGCACAAGAGCTGACTTCATTGGCAACTGCGGAACAAGAACATATTTAGGTGTTCATTGGCCCCACATTACGGTGATATCCAAGTACTTCATAAATAAGAAGAAAACACGTTTTGCAGAAAACTGTCAAACTGGGAAAAAAACCCAAGTGGGCAACTGGAGTTCAAAGAGGTTAAGCATCTGCATTTCTGTGGTGCTATCTTCCATTCACATGAGCTTCATCTGGAGTTTTTAGTCTTCATGTGTTGTCCCAGATTGTTGTGAAGGTCTGTGGCAAAGTTCGAATGATAAGCCAGATTTACACAGTTCTAGTTGAATGATTTAGTAGAAGAGCATTTGTCACTATGCAGAGGATGAAAAAAGAATTTGGGGTTATTTGCAGGAAGAACCTCATGTGTTACCATGAAGCACCATATATAATGGCATGCCTACGAGTGAAAAATTTTATTTCAATATGGGTAATTATTGTTCAAATTTTTATCAGGTAGATTCCTCAAAAAATATTAAACTTATTTACACTTACCATATTTTGGTTTACTTTGAAAAAAAATGGATGGAGCTGAATTCTGCTTTCAGCCAAGTGCCTAAATGTATATTAAATTGCAGAAACTATATGCTAGGGCTGGAGTTTAACTGTAAGACAATTTTCCACTGTCAGTACAAATTTACCTACATCTAGGAGATACTGTTTTGATATTTTAAATATTTTCTTCATGAAAAAAGTGAAACCTCCTGTTTTATTTCATATTCTGGTGATAATCTGCATCTAATTTTATTACACTTAAAATAAACCTGAGAAATCGTCCTTCAAAGCATAAGCTTGGATGAAAATTAAATGCAAATAACAGTCTATATTGATTTATGATCTGCACAATTTTCCTGGGGTTTTAGTAATATTTTTATTCATTCATAATTAAGCATAAATTATTTTATTTTAAAGGTAGTGTAGTCCCAACCAGTTTGTAACAGATAACAGGCTACCGTGATTTTTTATTTTGTCTTTAGTGTTATATTTTTCTTACAATTCTATTTTTTTACACAATAAAGATGTAACTACAGAAAAATCCTATCTAGTAATTAATGATTACATTTATATTCACTTTGAGTCCTGTGTAGGTCACCTGACCTATGTGTTTAACGAAGGCATCATAATTACTGTGACTTTTAAATATGAGAGAGCCATATCTGATTCACATTGCAGACAGTCCAGGATGGCTGAGTTTTGTCTGTGTGACGAAAATACAGAAGTGGTATATAACACACCATTTTTTGGTAGAATACAACTGGGGGACTGGCCTGACCTACCTACGGGGTTGGCATCTGCCACTGTGCTCCTTGCCACAGGCTCCCTTCAGAATTAATGAGAGAAACAGGCGCTTCGTGGGAGGAATTTATTCAACCAGATATAGGCACCTACCTCAGGATGGGTCATATCATGACCACGAGCCATATCAACTGACTGTGTTGAGTTGAGCTCCTTTGGCTACTTCCAGTCAGAGAAATGCTCCTTTCTAGGAGCACAGGTTAGATATTGTGATTACTTCTCTCACAAGGTGAAGATCTGGTAGTCCTGGAGAGCAGTCAGAAAGGCGCTCTCAAGGCTGGCATGAGCCCAGAGGCAAAAATCGTGGCCTCTCCATCAAACTTCTTTACCAGGCAGCGTGGTGGCAGTGCCTACATGGCAGGCATGCTCCCTGGGGGTGCCCTGTGTTCCTGCTACTCGGACCAGGGGCTGCTGGAGTACACAGGGTCATGCAGCCTGGTTCCTCTCAGGGCAAATGGAGGAGCACTGAGGGACACGCAATGCCCTAGCATGCTCCTGCCCTGTAATGCAGGCAACTGCAAATGTGGCCAGCAATGTTTTTTGGCTGTACAAATTGGGTGTCCCAAGCTGTAGAGGAATCTAGGTACTTTTAACACAGCTCGGTCTCAAACAGAATGAATAGACAGGAGTCTTGCTACTACTACTAGTTCTTTTAGCTGTGAACCTCTGAGTAATCAGAAGACCTTACTGTTCTGTACTTGACTTAATCCCAAGTACTGAAAAGACTGAGTGCTCACTTTTTTCCCCTTAATCTTTCCTTGATTTCCAATTAACATGGGCAAGAACGGCATCCTAAATCCTGACCTATGATTTTATAAGATTGCCGCTTCCAGGGGCTTGTTCTGAAAAATTAGTGGTGTGGCCAACAGCAATGTGCTGCTGAGCAGTCAGAGAGTCTGTTAAATCAGTTCAAAGGATATTGCTAATTTTAACTACGTGTCATAGCCTTGCTGTAAGTTAGTTAGTACAGCGGCCACTTCAGATACTGGAAAATGTAGGAAACTGTTTAAACAAATCCCTTTGGAAATGTGGTACCCGGCTGAATGGCAGCAGAAACAGCAATGAGAAACTCCTTGTACCCAGTACCACGTTCAAACCTCGAGATTCTGACTCCTTCTCTTACATCCCTTTTCACACAGTGTTCCCAGGGGATATTAGTAATAGGCTCTTTCAGGAGCTACTTGAAATTAAGTTTAAAGTTACCATTGAGCCTTCCTTTACAGTCAGCAGAGATGGAAAACACCAACCTATTTACGTACCTTCAACACCCATCCTGGGATGGGATGAATCACGCTCTGGTTATGCCTCTCCTTCTGCTGATTAGAGAGTGAGCCTGGGAGAACACTTGAAACGAAAGCCCTGACTTTTACTTAGCTAATTTTCAGTAAATTAAATCCATCTCTTTCTTTAATTATGCCCCTAGCTGCGGGGAAAATGGAAAGAAAAGTGAAAAGGTAGTTCTGATGTAAACAGGATCAAGTCTACATCCTATGAAGTAAATACTCGGATGCAGCAAGGGCAGCAAAAGTTTTTGGAGCAGTGCAGCTGAATTTGCGAACTCTGTATTTAGTGCTAAAAGTTTTAATCTTACCTTGTTGAAAGACCTTACCTTGTTGCTACAATTCCATTCACTTCAATGACTTCAAAAAATCTGAGGCTATCTGGTTTTCACCAGCTTCAAAATGAAGGTGAAAAGTCGATGGGGACATCACTCTCCAAAAAATATCCATAAATCATGAAGTGTAAGGATTGTTACTGCTAACCTTAGGGAGACACCTTTGTTTCCTTCTTTTGCGTTCAAATGTGTACCTTTCCCTATAGCTTGTAATGATTTATTTTTTTGCCTACATACTGAACCATATCCTCCAACTCCTTTAGATCCTTTCATAAAGCCCACAAGCCAGCTGTACAGCTGAGTATGAATTTGCTCTCCTTCACTTGAACCTTATCTTTTCTTCCTATTGTATTTGCCTGGCTTAAACTGTAACCTTTCGGGAACAGTGAGTGTCTTGTTATGCCTATGCAAAGCATGCATGGATTATACCAACAGCACAATTCTGCATTCTGAGTTCAAGAATATGTTGTTGAGAACATGTTTTTTTAATGAGGCATAAACCGTTAGTTTTAAGCAATGTCATTCAGGAAATGAAAACAAAATTGCCATCAAATTTATTTGGTGCAAAGACTGAGCTCTCCACAAAAAAATATTATCTGCAATTGCCAATAAGAAGTGGAAAAAGTTGGGGATATAGGAGCAAAACACAGGCCCAAATACTCTCTTGTCCCCTTCCCAGCCTCCTGGGATTTTGGCAGTATGAGACTTCAAAGGGGGATAAGTGGCTTATCTAATCAAAGATAAGAGTGCGAAGGAAGGACTATGAAATGTCCAATCCTCTCCTTAAGAACGCATTATGATACAGTGAAATCAAGGAGCAAAATTAAAAGGAATAAATACGGTCAGCAAGAAACTTTAGATAAATAATAATAATGCAGTTAGGAGAGAAGAATTAGACATAATTGCTGTATTAGTGCATTGCTAATGAAGCTGGAATGAAACCAGGTGGAAGAGATCTATTTGTTGCCCATTGGCTCCTGCAGGCTGGAGATAGTAATATGGAAAAACACTGAAGACAGAGGAAAATTTAATGAAAGTATACTGACCTGCCAAATCAGCAGTAACATTGTAATCTTTTCCATATAAGGAAGTGTAGGTAGTGTGACACTACCCTAACATTAATGAGAGTATTACAGTGGTCATCATATAAGAGCACATTTTTTCATATTTAAGTGCTAGTGGGGTTTTTTTCCTGGTTTGGTGTTTGTTTGTTTTAAGAATTTTTTCCTGGATAAGAAGCACGAGCAAAAATAATGGCAATCAATACTCTGGTAATGTCAGAATTTCTGCAACATATTAAAAAAATCATTCTGTTCATAGATTCATCTAGAAACCTTCATTAACAGCTAAGAATTTCACCAAAAGTACTGTGAGTAGGCTGCTTTATTTTTTGTTATCATTCAAACTAGCTTTTTTCCCTCTCTCCCTCTTTCTTTCCTTACCCCCTTCTTTTAAAAAAATTCTTTTTCCCATGGCTGCTAAGCATGTGGTTAAAGGGGAGAAAAATCATATTCACTAACTGATTTTCATTTAGTGCACCAGGAGCCTTAAGCCACTTTGTGTGCAGATTTCCAGTTTCAATTAGAATGGATTTGCAGACATCAGATGATGTGAAAAATTATCTCATTTGAATCACATGAAACCAAACCACTAAGACATTGCTGATGAGGGAAGCAGTGGTCTCATCTTTCCTGTGGTGTGCCATCTCTATTAGACTTTGTAAACTGCGGCAGTTTGAAATCTTTAACCAGCCATTACTAATAAGCATATGTTAATTGTAGCAGAGATCATAAGCAGGTCAATTAGGAGGCAAAGACTGGAACAGAATGAAACATTCAGCTGGAGGGAAAATTCAGGGCAGGTGTCGGCCAGCATGCACTGCCCTGGCAGGAGCTCTAAGCATCTTGGGTAGAGCTCATTTAACGTTTTGATTTGCTGAATTTGCATTTCAGATTTCCATTCCTAATAGACAATATAGTCAGTCTTTGTTAATGAGGACTCTGATTACATGTGCCATTATAATTGGGAATTAGCAGGCCAGCCTTGTTTTGGAGATTAAATCCAAAGTAAATTGGATTAAAGACAATGCTGCTGAAATCCCTTTCTTTTTGTTTTCTCAAGCCAAAGGTGAGGAAGACTCCATTTGTTTTGTACATATGGCTCTTACCTTGATTAGCGTGTCTTGTGTTTATACTTTTTGAACATAGCATCTATTAGCGGTTCCAATATTAAAAGCAAGTAAGAAATTGCTATGTTTATTTAAATGATCCTGACAAGGTGCCTAGATTTATTGTTGTGCACTGATGAACAGAGTGGCAGTAGAGAATTAAGAGCATTCTGAAACATTATTTCTTATTGTAGAGTAAATGTCTCTAAGTGCTCATCTGCCCAGGTTATATCATTGTATTAAACGTTGACTCTAACTCTTGGTACCTGAGTTTATCCTCGCTTCTTTTACACCAGTTTGACTCCATTGACCTCAGAGGAGTTACTCAAGTCTTAAAAAGACTAGATTAATTTGTTATGTAGTTCAATAGATAGATATTTAGACATGGTTTCAGTTAATTCAGAAACAGGAAAGCAGGATGTTTTCTTTCTTTCTATTTGATCTCACATATTAGCAGAGAGCAAGACAAGTTCTGTCACTGACTAGGCTTTCTGTACGATAGCTTTTTAGTAGCTGCAGTCATATCCAGTTGTAACTCATCTTTCGTGCATATTATTCTGTGGCTCATTCATGGAAGTAAAATATAGTCCAGATTCCTTCAAAATTCCCAAATAATTAAGTTTTATAAGCTAGTTATACTCCAACATTTTTCATTAATAAGGTTGCAGAGCAAACTCTTTTTCCTCCAATTGAAAACTGACAATAAGTTTGCTATGCAGTTGCAGGAAAAACAGTCCAGCAAATAAAGGACAGCGTATTCCATGTCATTACATCTTGCGTCTGACAAGAAGAAGCAGCTCTTCATGTATAGGTCATTAAAAGCAGAAAGCAGAAAAGCAAAAAAACAACCGCTAAAGTGAACCAGCAATGCTCTTGCTCTTTCAGGAAACTAAGGAATGTCAACCCAATCGTTTTGGGTTTTCACAGTAGAAAACTATTTATTTGCTGATTTCATAAATCTCTTAAAACATCTCTCTTTCTGTCTGTTCTTTCCTTTGGACAAGCTCTTAACTGGAGTAAGTCAGGTGTGCTCCTTGCCCTGCTAACTCAACAACTATCTGGGTATGCATGCATTAGGTATCAAAGTTGTGTTAGACCATGAGGAATCTTTGAGCATTCTCATTGCCTTTCTGCAGCTTCTTAGTAACTAGACTGGAAAACAAGCACGTTAAAACAAAATATGAAGAACTAGCTTTTTTTTTTTTTTCCCTTAATTCACTTTCAGGTTTACAGGAGAATGGGGCACATTAGTTATGCAAGAAAAACAAATTTGCTGGAGTCTGAGTATAGAAGGTATTTCCAGACTGTTGCATGTGAACCGTGCAGCATAAGAAGTTGCTTTTTGGCAGCCTAAGTTTCAGAGCAGAACAAAATAATGAAGTTTAAACATTTTCTGTCTTTGTTATGTGTGAGTTTTTTAGATCAGAAAATGTTATTTATCCCAGGAAAAGATGTGGTGAATCCTAGCAATGCGCAAATAATCAGCTTCTATATGTGTCAGACACTCTGAACATATTCATTTAGCACTTAGTGCATCTTATACATCAAATAAGTATTCTTCTTACAACCTTGTCTGATATTTGAGTATTATGGGTTTTATGGAAATACATTTCTCCATCACTTCTGTTTATTTGAAGGAACGAAAGGGAAGGTGAAACTGCACAAGAAAATTTGTCCAAGGAAATACCAGTGATCACAGTGACACTGTGATGGTTCTGTTCAGCGCTGGTATCACGGTGTTACTACCTCTCCATTGTCAGTGTCAGTCTCCTGCAGTGTGTTTCGAATACTAAGTTCTACTCCCTCAGTGCCACCACGAAAATAGATTTAGCCATTAAACTGATGGCAGGTAAAAGACTGGACAAATTGAAGTGATTTGTTTATGTTTGGCCATACATATATGCACAAATTCATGTTTGAATATGAGTCCATGTGCACACGTTTTCATGTGTAGAGACAAAACATGGAATGAAGAGAGTAGGGATTTTTGAAGAAAGATTTAAAATATGAGCCATAGAGATATGTAATATTCATGACACCTTCCTTGGCATTTGTAAGACATTACTTCTTGGAAGTAAAAATATTGACATTGTGGCAAAAAGAGCCTAGAAAATAGTCCTCCTTGAAAAGGAGTGAGTATATAGGACAACTCTGGAAAACAAAGGAATTGTGACACAACAGAAAAAGCCTCACATATGGTAGAAAGCCAGGACTGCAGCAAAACCTACTGCCAGAGCTAAGTACGTATTAATTATTATTGCACAGCAACTTTAAAAAAGGCTTGTGTAATTAACCTCAAAGTCTCCCTCAGCTGATTTTTTCCTCTAGGCAGGAGCTTCGTCAGGAAGTTCAGCAAATGGTAGATGATTCAACATCATTTTCACAGTGGAAGAGCCTTTGAACCTTAACTGTGAGAGACCTAGTGTCACAAGATTGTTATTATTTCTGATCCCTATTATCTGTCTTTTGTTTGCAAGGGCCTTTTTGGCTAAATACTCCTCAACAATGTAGGGATATACAGGTCCCACCCCAAGTAATTTTCAAGTTAAGGTAGCAGTGTTGCTCAAAGCACGACTCTAATCATTCTGCTGAGAAAAGCACCTGCATTACTATCCTTATAAGTCCTAATCTGTGTGTGTATGTGAGCACTTTCTAGCATTTATAAAAGACACAACTTTTGACAGAGGTCTCAACATTTAATTAGGGACAAAGCTTAAGACAGACAGATACTTAGAAAACCAGACAGTATGAACATAAGGTTTGCTTTTGTGCTATTCCAGTTACTGAGACACACTCTGCTATTACACCAGCCATTTCTCCTCCAGAGCGTCTCCTTTCTGTTCATTGATTTTTTATTGTTTGGGTTAGATGTGCGTGGACGTGATAAGAATGTAAGAGTGATATGACCTGATTGTGGGCTCTAAGGTCTAGAAGCAAAGAGAAAAAAGAGATAAGGAAAGGTGAGCTAAGGGAGACAGGCCAAATGAGCAAGGGAGACTAGGAGAAAGGTTGCGAGAAGGTTGAGATGAAGGATACCTCTGAATGACTGATATCAGTGTGTGCAAGGGGACTTGCTGGGGCGCTTTTCCTTTGTGGTGTTACTACCTGTACTGATTTTGGCTGGGATAGAGTTAATCCTGCTGTAAGATGGGAAGGCAGGGGAGCAGAGAAAGAAATTGGGAGAGGCTGTTGGACCTCACAGTCCCCCTGGGTTCTGTATTGACACTAGAGACTTCCAGGGGTGAATGTGAGCCAGTTCCTTTTAAAAAGTCTGAAATGTCAATACCTCTAAGACAATGCCCCACAGTGATTAGGTTCCTGCCTGAAGAGCAGGAGAGCTGCACTCAGGATTTCCTCCTCTCAGGGCATTGCATTGACCCATGAAATCTGATTAGTAGGACTTACCTCCAGGTGGCCTTGATGGGATGTCTGGTAGAAACTGAATGTCTGGTAGCACTCAAGATGCTTGGAAGTCCAAAAAATGGGAACATCTGCCTGTCTGCCTATCTCATAGTACTAAAACTAATAAGAAGGATCTTGGAATTCATAATTAGAAGAATAAAGCATTTTCCTTTCTGGGCAGTCTATTGTGCACTGTATATTGCTGTATAATTTAAAGACACACATTTATTTTTAATGTGTTTAATATCTGCAATTTATTTCACCAAGAGCAAGTTTGGTCACGGTTACCAAGCTCTTCCTGAGCAAAGTCCCAGAAGGCACTTGATATTCTGGAAGTAGTGAGACTGGTTCAGTTCTGATGCAGGCAATAAGTACACCACTGGTGTTAGTGGTGCTGTTCCCACCCCTCTCAGGGATGAAGTCAGGCCAACAAAAGCATGAATATTACTGGGTAAGATCTCATTTTTTTCAGAGTACCCGAGGGTGTAGATAATTTGGAGAGAAGAGGAACAAAAGAATTAGAAAGGAGGTTATCAGTACAGAAAATTGAACCTTAGTCAGATTCAATCAACCAAGCGATAGGTTTCCTCATCTCTTTTGATACAGACTGGCTACCCCAATGCAAGGGTCTCTTGAGGTCTCATAATTTAAACTGGTGGCTTAGTCTGGCAGGTAAATGCACATGCAATGACCAAGGTTTTCAGAAGGGAATTTGGATTTGTGGTCCCATCACTCTGGACAAGCTCTGTTTGATTTCCAGCTTATTTCTTGATGCTGTTAGTCCCACTAGGGTGCCACTTCACTGAAAGTTGGCTCAACAGGTTTGATAGCTTCTTCACTTCTGTGGCAGTAGCTTGGCATAGCTCTATATGGTGCTGGGGAGACATGAGTAATAGGAGATATTTGTTGATAAGTGGATAATTGTTTGTATACTGTTTCACACAGGGAAAACATATGCTTCTGATCTCAGGGGATTGTCTTGCATTTGTACAATGTCCCGACCTCTATGTTTTTCCCAGACCAATTCATCTAAATATAAATATTACTGTAAGGACGGTTAATTAGATATTCTTACAGGCTATGTACATCCTGATTTTTTGTAAGCTAAGTCAAGTCTCCATAAATTGCAACCCAATATGTTTGTTGTTATGCTTTATATGTTTATAGTCTTGGGGGATTTGTCTTATATCCTTCTTTAGCAAGCCCTATCATAGTTCATCGCTTTACATTGGTGGCTAAGTACTATTCTTTTCCATAACACTGGATTTACTTCCTTTCACTGCCTTAAATTATACGGATCAGTCCATCAGTCCATGGTAGGTATTCATACAGAACAAATGATGTATCCAAATACATATCACATATATAAGACTATCTATTTGTGTTGATATTCATATACCTCAAAGAAAGATCTTGGTATTTATGTTTACACTCAGAATATTGAAATATACATTTTAATGTTTCAATATTCCCTTTTATCCTAGTGTCACTCTCCTCAACAATAAAATAAAAGATTTCACAGCAAACACCTGCAGGCAGGGACTGACAAGCTGCAGCACCAAAGGGCTTTTCAGAGCCGCCTCCTGTTACTATAACGCACTCACGGAGTCAGAGGCTGAGTGCTGGTAGCACTTCCTTTAGGTCTCTGTTATTACTATCCCCCATTCCACTAGGTGCCAGAGAGCCCAGAAATTCCACGTTGACGCTCTGGGGGCAGGAAACAACTGAGAGTTCTGGGTCAGAACCCAAATCTTCCCAGAGTCAGCAGATTTCATATGTTATCTGTCCTGATGACTCAGCTTGCCAGTTGCTTTGCAAAGGCAATTTAGGCATGACAATGATGTTTCCTGAAGTCTGGGACCTGCTGGACAAAGAAGTACAATAGGGAAAAGCTTGAAGAGCAGCATAAAGAGAACTGTGCCTATTGCACCTCAATTTCTGTTAAGTCTCCCATGGAAAGTGCGTATACATTTCTGCACTGGGCACACAATATGCTGCACTGTATTCAAAGCTTTTACCAGGTTTCTTATTTAAGTGTTTTAATCAAAGATCATTGAGCTGGCACTGGTATCAAAGGGATGAATGCATATTTTTCATGTGAAAATAGGATAGCTTTAACTGAGGGAAAAAGTTGCAGAATATGTGTGTGGGTGTGTGTTTGCATATGTGTGTGTGTGTGTGTGTAGGGGGTGGCAGAGGCTATGACATAGCATATGAAGTCAATAGTGTAGTTGTTATTATTTATACATGAGTAAAGATTACAAATGCAGGCAATAGCTCAGATCTCTCACCCCCTGGATCTGTGAAACCTGTCACTCAGTCTCCTGCGGTGTGTCTTCCTGTCTCCGAGCCATTGGACCACCTGCTGCCATGACTCTCATCTATTGCATCGCCCGAAGGCCTCGATGATAACAGCATTGATTCCAATGTACATCTAATTACTTCTCATAATCTATTCATTTCACAATAGTGTAGTGAAACATCTGTCACATCATAAACTCTTTAGTATCCTTATCAAACCACCAAAACATACTCTGCTGCCAATTGGCAGCTACCTTGCTTTCTCTTCTTATTAATATGATACAAACATATCTATGTTTTTTTGGTTGCTTTAGATGAATTTCCCTGATGACCAGTGAAAAAGAATTGGGCAAACTGCAATTGTAACATCTACTCACTACTTAGCAAGGTACCATTATTGATGTTGTACAAATATCAGCGAAAATTGCTTTGTTTCTTCTAGAGATAAAGCCTCTAAATAGGGTCTTTAACATTTATAGCACGGTAATAGATGACTCCCTTCCTTGGCTCAGTGTGACTGATTCATTTACTAAAATAAGCATCTCGGGGATTATTACATTTGAGCAGTATATTGCATGGAAAAGCCTTTTACCTTTATAGTTTTTACTTTACCTGTGGGTAAATAATGCCCACTCCTTCTCTTTCTTCATGTAAGAAATCAAGTGCAAGGAGACCCATTAGCACATATTTTTATTATCAAACTATAGAGAATCTATCTATCCCAATAGGATCATGAATATACAGTCGCATCTAATAAAGAGGGCTGATTAGTCCACAGAAAGGAACCTCAGATATTCAGGCAACATCACAGAAAATAAACTCTGAATAGTGAGGTGTTGGTTTACCATTACATACTGAATTATGATGAACAACAAATCCCGAGTGAAAGGAGTGATCTATTAACTGCGTATTCCCTTTCATGGTCGATGTTAGCACAAACTGGGTCTTGTTCTCCTTGTTCTAAATCTGCAATGGAAATGAATTTAGTGTTGATTTGATAGCTGTAGAAATGGGAGCCGTTTGTGCATCCGCAGAACAGATATGGCACGAGCAGCCGTTCTGGGAGCTTCCTCACAATGTGCTTCAGCTCAGCTTTTGGAGGACCCGCTTTTCCATGGCCTTTCAGTAGCTGGTGAGGAAGCTAATTTGGATTCTCTGACAAGGCTGTAGTGTGTTGCCAGTCACTGTAGTTACTTTTATTACCGGAACATCTGGCAGTAAGAAACTGGACTGCCATCACCAGTTCAAGCCACATTTTGTTGGTTCCTGACCTTGCTGGGAATCACAAGGGTGAGCTAAAGGTGAAGGAGTCCATATCTGATTACCAATCCCCAGGACAGCCAGTCTTCTTTTATCCATTTGTCAATATATAATGCAATCCAATATATAATGCAACCTGAATATTTATCTGCCTCTATTTTCATCACTTGTGCATTTTCTGGTTTGGAATAGGTACTTATTTACTTAAGGTGCATGTTTTTACATCCAAAATACAGTCACTGCTCTGGCACAATGGGAAACATACAGAGATTTTAGTGTTATTGACATATCTTGCAATATGAATATGTCCAATGCATAAGTCACTTAAAAGAGAATATTTGACCTATTCAGTCCTTGATGCTGCTTTGTAGAAGGGCTGGGATTTATGCATTTGTGAGCATTCCTCTTCATTAGGGAGAAAAGAAGGAAGAAGCAGTTTAAATCTAAAGCAAAAGCTTTCAGAAAAGCTCAGAGCTCACAGAACAGGTCAATGCTGGGTCCAGACTGATCTCCTCATACTCTGTTCGTGGTATCAAAACTTGAACCGAGTACCAAATCTATGGGAGGATGGCAAGAATCTACAACCAGTGCTACACTTCAGAACCGGACCAAAACTAAGTGGATAAAAGATACTTGGTTTGGTATCTGTATCGAAAAGATTTTTTGGAGAGGAAAAAAAACAAAACCACCACAACACACTGGATAGAAGCAATATATAATTTTCCAGTTTTAGTTAGGAAAAATCCATACATTAATTTGGAGTACAGTAAAAATTTTTGTTCAGTGTAAACAAACAGGCTTTTTTTAGGATATACACAGTACTGGAGAGAATATATCTATTTGCTTGTTTGTTTTAAATTGAAGGTCAATTTTTAAGTAAAACGAAAAATTTCAAAACAAAAAGATCAAGTATTTGTTTTCAAAGTATCAAATTACATTTTTAAGCATCACCACAATATAATCCTTATTTCTCTTCTGAAACCATAAACTTGACCCAGATTTTTTAATACTTCAAGTTCTTCCCAAAGGGAATTTTTCAACAAATTCATTGTCCATCAATAGTAAGTAGATAAGTAAATGAATAAAAATCTTTGGATTAGGGAGATATAGAGACCATATATCAGAAAAACAAGTTGGCAAATAGGTCTTACAGCAGAATAGTGTGTGGTGGGTTAACCTTGGATAAGGGCCAAATTCCCACCCAGCTGCTCACTCACTCCCCCTCCTCAACAGGATGAAGGGAGAAAACAGGATGAAAAAGCTTGTGGGTTGAGATAAATACAGATAAAAAACAGTTACCTTCATGGACAAAATGGGCTTGACTTGGGGAAAATTAATTTATTGCCATTTAAAATAGATCTGGACAGCGAGAAGCAAAGACAAAAATTAAAACAACACCTCTCTACCACCCCCTTTTTTTCTCATGCTCAATTTCACTCCTCCATTCCCAACTCTTCTACCTTAACCCTCCCTAAGTGGTACAGGGGATGGGGAATGGAGGGTTGCAGTCAGTCCATAACAGCTACTCCCTGTTCCTCCTTCCTCCTCACACTTCTCCCTTCCTCCGGCGTGGCCTACTGTCCTTCAATAACTGCTCCAGCATGAGCTCTCCATGGGCTGCAGTCCTTCAGGATAAACCTGTTTCAGCGTAGGGGCTTTTCCACAGGTCGCAGTTCCTTCAAGGAATATCTACCTGCTCTGGCACAGAGTCCTCGATGGGCTGCAGGGAAATCACAGAATCACAGAATCACAGGGGTTGGAAGGGACCTCTGGAGACCATCTAGTCCAACCCCCCTGCCAAAGTAGGGTCACCTAGAGCAGGTTGCACAGGACAGCATCCAGGAGGGTTTTGAATGTCTCCAGGGTCGGAGACTCCACCACCTCTCTGGGCAGCCTGTTCCAGTGCTCTGCCACCCTCAAAGTCAAGAAGTTCCTCCTCAGGTTTAGATGGAACTTCCTGTGTTCAAGTTTGGGCCCATTACCTCTTGTCCTGTCACTGGGCACCACTGCAAAAAGACTGGTGCCATCCTCCTGGCACCCTCCCTTTAAGTATTTGTAAGCATTGATGAGATCCCCTCTGAGTCTTCTCTTCTCCAGACTCAAAAGACCCAAGTCCCTCAGCCTTTCCTCATAAGAAAGATGTTCCAGTCCCCTCATCATCTTTGTAGCCCTCTGCTGTACCCTCTCCACAGCTCTGGTGTTGTCTCTTCCATGGGCTGCAGGGAAATATTTGCTCTGGCATCTGGAGCACCTCCTGCCCCTCCTTTTTCTCTGACTTTGGTATTTGCACTGCTGTTTCTCACTTTTTTTCTCTCTTTCTCTGCCTGTGTGGCATTTTTTGCCCTTTTTAAAATACGCTTTCCCTGAGGCGCCACCATCTTGGCTGCCAGGCTCAGCCCTGCCCCGCGGTGGGTGGGTTGGAAGCGGCTGGAACCAGCTGTGTCCTGCACGGGGCAACCCCGGCCTCTCCTCACAGAGAGCAGCCCCCAGCTCCAACACCTTGCCATGGACACCCAGGATAAATAAAATGCTGCTTCTGAGTGCCAAATATTTTGTATTTTAGGTTCTTTTCTTTTTGGCTGGAAGTTGCACTGAGATGACACCTTTTACATGGCCACAGACTTAGTGCAGTAAGAACACACACTGCAATTAAAAAAATGAAAATCCCTTGCATATTGAGTCCTTTCTAAATCAGTGAGGACAGACAGAAAAAGGGATTGCATATATAGTTTGTTTCAAGTATTTCCAACATCGACTAAGTGATTACAGATTAGATTTCATATAGACAGATTAGTTACTGATATAAGCAACAGAGCTCTGTTGAAGCCATCTGAGCTACACTGATCTACCACAGCTGAGGAGCTCAGTCACTCAGTGACCAAAAATACCCGACTCTCTTCAAGCAGCTTTGGTGGTGTGACACAATGACACCATTGGCAATGAAGTTTGTAAGTGTACAGCTCTGGAAATTACCAGAGGGAGGGAGGAAGGGAGGGAGACAGGCAAGCCATTAAAACAAGCATTTAATGATTTTCAGGTGTTTGGGACGTATCTACTCAGAACCAACTCTTTAATACCTATCGTCATAGTTCTCCCTGTGTGAATAAGTAGCTTGTATCTGCCTATGCTCTCAGTAGCTAGCTTTAAGACCTGTTTTCTTGGTCATGCACTGGTGCAGCGGTCCTCCCAGATGAACTGTAGAAACTTGCTCTGTGGGGAGAACCACAGAGATCACGGAAAGAAGAGACTGTCTCCAGCAGAATGCCCTAATCTCTGCTTCAGGGAACTTTTTGTGTCAGAAATTTTGTTCTGGCCCCTAGTGATCACCTCCATTTCATGTTCTATAGGGAGGGGTACAATGGTTCACCAATCCAGGTGAACCAGATCTCTCTCTAGATCTTCTCCTGCCTCTCCTTGTCTGCTCCTGTGCTTTATGTTTTTCCTGACACAAAAGGCCTACATAACCAGCTAACTATGCCCTTTTACCACAACTTCTTTTCTCATGCTCTTAATACCTATAATCTTTGTTCCTTTAGTGCTAAGTAGGAGAGAAATGTCATTGACACAGACAACAAGTAGAAAAGAAACACTAGAAGACAAGCACACAAGAAGACAAGAGTTTAACAACTCCAGCATAAAGGGATCTCAAACTCCTTATGGATCTAGTAGAAAAAATCAATTTTACTAACACAAAACCCCCTCCACCTCAAATCAAAACTACAGTGGAAAAAATTATTCATATTTTCCTCAAAATTATCCTGATTTTTAAAGAAAAAAAAATCAATTGTGGAAAAGTGAGCTTTAAGATTTTTTGAGAAGGTTGGAGGGTTTGTTTTGGCAAAAAGAAGGATTTGTCCACCCAAGTGTCCTCAAGTCTGGTAAAAGTTATTCATGTTCTTTTGTCTCATTCTTCAGACTCCACCACTTATAGCTCAGTGTCTAGATAGAGTACAATTTGCGTACCTCAGATGTAGAATTAATTTCCAAACCATTGCAATACTGGGACAGGTGCATAGTACAAAGCATTTTTTTATTACTGCCAAGACCAGAGTGCATGAGCTTTTCACACATCGGTTGGAGTTTAGGTTCATTCCAGATAACGTTAGTTGCCTACCTCTGTTGCCCAAGGTCCACACAAAATCCATGGATAGAGATAAGCACTTCCAGAGATCAATTCAACTTGGTGTATCAAACTGCCCTCTGAAGTGGTATGTGGATTTTCTGCCTTTGCCTCTTCTCTAAAGGCTACACCAGGTGTATCCTTAGATAAGACATCAGTTACGTCCAGAAACTTGTGCGGGAAGAATCTGTTCCCATGTGGATTTAATTCAAGTGGTCTGTTAGGGTTCCTCACACTCTTTTCTGTTGGGTTTTTTTGGTCTTTTTTGCATTTATTTGTCATATTTTGGACCCAGTTCTCTTTTTAGTTGAAGTGGTTATTAACCTGAATCAGACTAACTAAAACGCAGTAGCTCCAGACTAGACTGCAGTCTTGGCAGGGCTTTCCTGCTAGGGTACATGTCTCTCGTGTGTAGGGCAATGGAAGACAAGTATGGAGGAAGCCCTTGAAATCACAGAAACATTAACATTACTAAGTTTTCTTATGCAATTGACTGCAAGAAGGGAAGAGTCAGTCTTCTGCTGGTATGGCACTGAAATTATTGTCCATTCAGTTTACTTAAAATGTTGGAAGATAGATTTTATCAAAACTTGTGGTTTCTTTGCCTTCTGACACAATACGAAGAAAGGATAACAGTGGAGAAAATATTCTAATTTCACGAACTACATGTATAGTTTTATGTTGCTTCTTAGACAAGTTCGTATGGTCCATTTAAAATACCAGATGGCATGTTCTTGTTGTCTTTAGGTATTTAGCTTGAGGCATGTTTGACCTATATACTCATAATCAGGTGCTCTGGAGCACCTCCTGGAAGAGCCTTGTTCTTTCCATTACCCAAGCAGGAAACCTAGGTTGCTAATTTAGCACCCTAAACAAGATGTGATGCGTCGTGAATACCCCTCACATCCTTCTTTTCTTAGTACTGTGTAGATTGAATTTGTCCAGCAAAAGAGGCATGTCTATGATCTTTTGCAGATCTTTAGACCTTTTCCAGCCTTTATAAAGCCCTGCAGAAGTAAAGGTCATCCATAATCCTATTGTCTTCCAGCTGAGGTTTACCCTCATTGGGTATTGGAATTGTTAATAAATTGTACATGCTGCGCGGTAGTAAAGCAGCCTTAACATGACTAGGGACTTATTCAATTGAGTGCAGTTGGAGACTACAATCTGAATTCCCAAGCATTTTTAATCCATGTACATGAGCAAAATAGTCTCAAAATTTCAACCAAGGCCCCCCCATCCTTCAATACTCCAGCTGAATATTCACTGCTCCTCTCAGCTCCTGTATAGGGTATGCCTGTACAGTTTTTGCAACCAGGTTTGAACTCACTTTCTATATGTTCCAGCCTTGTACTCCATGCCCAAGCCAGCGAGGAACCAGCAGTCATATTGCCACTTTAGCATACTTCTGTGATTAAGCTAATAGCCCCAGTCCTTCAGAAAGTGGTAGGAGTGCTGCATTACTGGGAACTAGGCTTTGAAAAAAAATTCTAGTCCAAAATCTCTTTTATTCATCTCTTCCATTTCTAGCAGCTTAATTCCAATGGCAGCTGATATACTAAAAATAGAAAAATAGATTAATATAACGCTTTTTAAGGAAATATATTCAGCATTTTTCTTTGGCTTGTGCCAAAGCTCCATTTCCCCAGATGTTTTGATGAACACCTACTGCAGTCAGATTTTCCCTGGAGATATCTTATTTTATATGGTTTCCAGTGCAGATGTTAAACTATAGTGGCAGTGAAAGGATAGAAAACAATTAAAATCAGAGTTTAACAAGGGTTTTGGACATTTCATAGAACAAAGTCACCTGAATTTCTTACACTTCCCTATTGGCTTTTCTGACTCGCCTTCCTTTTTTCACTCTGCTTTGACAATCACCAAATCTTATTCTTCATTTTTAGCTCTATGAGAATATAAGGGAGGTAAAGCTGTGAAGCAATTGTGTGTTCAAGGATCAGTCCTCTATTGCAGCTCGGTCCAGAAAAGATCACAGAATCACAAAATCAGAGAATCACTGAGGTCAGAAGGGACCTCTGGTGATAATCTAGTCCCTCTCCCTTGCTCAAGCAAGGACAGCCAAAGCAGGTTGCCCAGGAGCATATTTTGGTTTTGAATATCTCGAGAAATGGAGACGCCACAACCTCCCTGGGCAACCTGACGCAGTGTTTTACCTCTCCTGCAGTAAAAAAAGTATTCTCTTAAGTTTAAATGGAAATTCCTGTATTTCACTTTGAGCCCATTGCCTCTTGTCCTGTCACTAGGCATCACTCCAGACTGAACAGTCCCAGCTCTCTCAGCCTCTCCAAGTATGACAATTGCTCCAGTCCCTTAATCACCTTTGTGGCCCATTGCTGAACCCGCTCCAGCATGTCCATGTCTCCCTTGTGCTGGGAAGCCCAGAGCTAGACCCAGCGCTCCAGGTGTGCTTCACCAGTGCTGAGCAGGGAGGAAGGAACGCCTCCCTTGACCTGCTGGCAACGGTTTTCCTAATGCAGCCCAGGAGGCATATTGCTGGTTCATGGTCAACCTGGTGTCCACCAGGACACCTTTTTGCAGCCCTTCTGTGCAAAACTACTGCTCAGCCAGTTGGTCCCCAGGCTGTGTTGATGCATACTCATACTACTCATACTACTCATACTGCCCCCAAAAGCAGGCAGTGTTCGTGACCTGCTCACTGTCTGCACACTGAGAAGCACTTTGTCACCTGCTCCCTGAACTTTCAGGCTTGTCAGCACTCATGGTCAGCAAATTATGGATCCGATGACTCATAAGGAGATATTTGTGCAGTACGTTAATTTAGGTAGTAAAAGGTTTCGGTATTTTATGTACACCTCCAACACTGATTGTCACTTTATCCAAACAAAGTTCTTGTATTAGCACACTTTTTTGAAACTACCAAACCTTCACACAGATTTTTAGACTGAACTGCTGTGACCTACTGTTTTGAAAGGTGCTGACAGCTCTGAGTTAAACACGAAAAGATCCCCTGTTGTTTAAAAGCATTTTCCTCTTCAGCTCTCCTTTTCTGCAATAGGCTGATTTTACTATGTAATACAAATTAGACTTGCAAAGGGTTAAGCAACTACACAGCCTAACAAAGCTGTTAGAGTAGATTTTTGTTTTCCAAAGGGTGACAAAGAAATACGTTCAACATATGCACATGCATGTGTGCTTCTGACCCAGCATTCATATTTTGACAAGCATATTTGAATTAATTCAAGGTCACATGTGCTTTAGTGTTGGAAACATGTATAGCACTTCGCAGGTTACTCCCCCGCTTCCTCCCTGCGTTGTAATACACGCACTTTGTAATACCACAGAGGGGAATTACTGGCTTGGTGCTAACAATTCCTTTCAGAGAATTGCACTGTCTTGTGTGCCACAGTGGAAAATACATCAAGATAATTCCCTCATCACTGCCTACCCACCCACCCGCTCCCTGTAGTCTGAGATGAACTGTCTAGTCACATATTCTAATGCTGCTTCTGGTAAAATGTTTGATTTTTTTTTTTTTTCTTCTCTCAGAGCAAAGCTGTACTGGAACCTATATTTATTCTGACATTTCTTTTTTTGGTGCATGCACATCACCTGTGAGAGGTTCTTTGTATATTGTCATTACTGATAACATAAGAAATTCCAGAAGTGAGGAGCATTTAAAGCGGATTCATGTGTGAGGGATTTTGTAGGGCTGGGGTTTTTTTTTTTTTTCAGAAGTTCCTTGCTACTTTCTGCTTAGCTCAGCGTCATAATGATTTAAGAGAAACGTACTCATGTGTAGGGTGTGTGCTGTGGGATAGGAACCAAGAAAAAAAAAATAACCAACAAACAGAAATCTTTTGTTCTAAATGACAGAGTATAATGGAAACCTAATCTCCTACTGCATATTATCATCAGGCAAATTAGTTACACATATAATAAGGTTTTGCTGTATAAATTATAAATGAAATAAACAATTCTGTCACCATGGTGTGCAATGAATACACCACATGTTATATGTAAATATATTAGTCATTTGCCTTTTGTTTATGTGTCACAGGAATCCATTTCCTTCATGGTGTAGTTCCTATTCCCTATGGATTCTTACTAAAATCATCTCAGCCCTTCATGTACAAGCTTTTTAAAGCAGAATTACTTTCTTTTTTTTTTTCTTTTCGTTTTTCAGGCCAGTTTTAATAATGGCTGCTTTTGTGCCAGTTTCATTTAGTGCTTCAAACTGTAATTTTGTCTGAGAGAGAGGAAGAAATAAGGAAAGCAGAAAGGGTCTACATGATATATAAGTACAATACAAAAAACATATTGAAACCATTTTTTTATTTTAGTTTTTTTCTTCAAAAATTAAAATATGTCCCATAAAACAACTATGCATATTTTTTCTCTTACCAAACCTTTCCTTCTTTAATGAGATAATCTGTTTTTAAGGAATGCATCGTTCAGTCTTTCTTTTCAAGGGGTGACATTTTTATTTTCCATGCATTACAGTATATGCAAGAATGATGTAAATTTGAACTTTTTCACCGGCCACTGCACAACAGCCTGAAAGGCCTTTGAAACCAACACAAGATGCAGCTACTCTCAGTGAATGATGGCTTTAACATCCAGATTCCAATCAATAATCCAGAATTTTATATTCAATCACATTCAGTTCACACTCATCAAGGATTATCTTTTGTGCTCCCATAGGCTTTTCCTGCCCTCCACAGGGAGACTGAGTTGAATTGAATATACCTCATTATATTTGGGATGGCTGTGGACCCTAATGGAAGAGGCAACACTTAGCACATAAGCAGACTAAACTTTCATGATCAAGACCAGCTAAAAAGGATATTTGTCACTGCTATCTTCATTTCTCCCGCAGTGTCAGCCAATGCTTTCTGTAGTGAATGATTGTACCTTGACATTGTTTACAAGGCCAATTATATCTTTATTTTGAGAACTATTCCAAAGGCTATTAGAAGAGATTTTTTTCAACTTGTATTTTTATAAGGAACAGAGGCAAGCAAGGATCCTGCTTTTATAGTTTACTTGCAGCTATATCTCTGTGGAGGCCTTTTTTTCTTTTCTTTTCTTTTTTTTTTTTTAACTGGAGCAGACAGTGGTTAGCAATGGAATACGAAAAAGCAATTCTACTGCCTCATAAGCCACAAAGTGGACTATGGAATTAACGTATGAGATGTTATTTCTAATTTATTTATCAGCTCTCTCTCTGTAGTACAAGTACTCTCGAAAGCACTTACGTATTTGAAGTCTCGTAGAGAGATACCAGATAATGGGAAATGGTTTGCTGTGAGAAGTGATCTACTTGAGTGCATAGAAGAGGCCTCTTTCTATCAAATATTTCACGGGTAATGTTTTACTGTTTCTCCTAGATGGCATGCCATAAAGTGTAATAAATTTCAGTTTGTTTATATTCTGTGTCTGTATTTGCACTTTGGTGATTATATTTGAATTCATGCAAGATCCTTGTTTTTAAAAAAGAACTTTGGCATAATCTTCTCATTAATCCTGTCCTGTTTGTCTGTTATTAATAGGCCACTGTACAATGTATTCTGCTGCAAAACTCCACCAGGCATGACTAATTCAGATAATTAATTTGCTAGAACATTAACACCATCAAATGAGCCTGCTAAACCGGTAAATTTAAAGTAAATTAAACTTAATTTGCAGGTTATTGCAATTAAGTCTGCCTTGTCTTTCTGAGGGATTTCAACATCCTCAGTATTTAAGAGGCAATCATAATGCATGCAAGTGGGCGGGCTTTTTGGCTAATTAACACGAGTCTAATCTGCTTTTCAATTAGGGTGGATGTTTATAATGTGCTGGTGACAGTGTTGCAATTCAGTACAGCATAACAGGAGTGCATGGCATAATTATAGCTGAAAAGAAAAGCTCATGCAGGGCCTGTTTAGGGGTTAATGAGACATTGGCAGCTTCCAGCTGAGGAGATTGAGCCAGTTTAGTGCAGCTTCAAGAGGAAACCACCCATAGGGGTTTCCTTTGAAGTGTCAAAAGGTCCCCTTGTTCTGGGTGGCTTATGTTTCATTTGTCTGAGTGGCATATCAAAAATTGATGAGCTGCCAGCAGCAGTCCTCATGACATTAATTCACCAATTGTGTTTCTAATAGTTTCATCCTTAAATACATTTGGATGATGATAATGCTAAGAAAAATCAAGGTTCTGAAAACAATGAGAAGGTCTGTGCAGTTCCAAGAAGTGTATACAGACTACGCAAATGCATCAGCTGTAAATGTTAATGATGCAGATGACCTACACTGCTCGTTATGAGCAGGAAGAAGACAAAGATGTATTGTACATCCCTTCTCTGAACAGCATTCGAGCTGTGGCAGAGATGTGGCATTTATTGTTACTTAGGTTCTTGAAAAGCATAAAATGGGTCAAATTCACCCCTGAAGTAACTTCACTGGCTTCAGAGCAGCTATACCAGAGATGGATTTGGTCTGTTATACTAAGCGTATAAGAAAGAAAGTGAAAAAGCAGAGCAATAAAGAGCAGTAGGCATCTCTAATGCAGACAGAGGGTTTCTTCAGCCCACTTAAGCTATGTAGGTCCCAATACGTGCATTGTGGTCCCATATTGAGCTAACTGGGGTTCTCAAAGTTTTGTGCAAAAGTGAATGTTCATGAACAGATTGCTGCCCACAGCAGTGGTAAGGCTAATTTCAGGGAATGTTAATTACACAGACAAGCAAAAGTTATTAATGTACTTAAATACATTGAAAATTCTGAAACAAAGAGAAGGGGCCATCAGTGTAAGACTGGCTAGATAGATCAGTTAGAGAATTCCCAATTTAAAGGTTTCTCTATGGCGTTAACAACCACAGCGTGTGAGGACTGTGTACTAGAGGAGAGTGCTTTAGTTGCTGCATGAGATGCAATTTACAATATATGGTGTGAGCCAAGTACCGTGCTACATTCCTTTTTAAGCCTGGGAGCTGTACAATACAGGACTTTGCTTTTTCATGTGTTTGAACAGCAAAAAAACCACCCTGCTCTTTTCGCCTCCAAAAGTATTACTTGAACCTTTTATAACTTTCTGAAAGTTTTGTATGGAGACTGATGCTCATAAGGAAAATTCAGCCCATCTCACCAGAGGTTATTAGACCTACATCCACCCTGTTTGATTTTAGGCAGTATGGGGCAGCCAAGGTGGAGGCACAGTTGCACCATATTTCCACAGGGTTATTGTAGAGGCCATTCAACTCACCAAAAATTATACCGTGATCTGGCAATGTCCCCTTTCTCCTTTGTCTATAAAAAAAGTTGAGGCTGATTAGGCATCTAACTTAAATGCTTACATTTAGGCAGGCAGAATAAAGGTGCATGGAGGAGAGTACATATGCACCATTCTTTATATGAGTTGGGTGGTCTCTTTTTGGGGTGTCTTCTGCTTGTGGAAGACCAAGATTTGTGAATTAATATCTCTTCATGCTAAATGGATGCATAAGTGCTAAAGTTAGAGTGTATGGAAGGTTTTTTGCTGCTGCAAGACTCTTCCTTTTTTTAATCTGAGATAATTAAAATGGTTGAACAAGCTGAGGAGCACATGAATAGTGCCTCCAGTGACAGATGACTGTATGTTAATTTGGTACCGTGCCATAGTACTGTAAACATGGATTATGTGTAGGTCACAAAGACTAAATCCCTCTTGAGATTTTTTGTTTTCCTTCTCTGCCTGGACTTTTCACTGTGACTTCTGGTGTCATCAGTAAATGGGGTTTACTAAGATAAAAATACTACTACTGGTGGCAGAAGTGGCATCTAAAAGACTAAAACACTCTTATCTGAGAAGCACTTTACCAACTCGGCACATGAACATACAGTTCAAGAGCACCTGGCAGATTTTTGTGTTTAAGCTCCGTGACTGATGTATCAAATGAGAAGGCAGGAAGTACCTGTGTCAGGGAGGCAAACTGTCTTGCTTCAGAGACACTTTCTGTCAGTCTTTCCTGACCACCAAATGCAAGATGACACAAGTACAGTTGAACCCGCTGTTATTCACCAGCAGAGAAAGGAGTGCAAGTCCATCAAAGAGCACCGAAGGAATCCTGTACAAATAATATATTTTTTAAAAGATTTAAAAGGCTTATAGTGCAAATGTTTCCAGCTTATGCAGAAGGAAAATAGCTGAATAAATATGTGGATTAAATTATGTAGACAGTATTGGAAACAATAGCATAGCATGGTATTCACTTTAAAGTGCCAATTAATAACTTGTATTCCCAAACTGATTTCATGTTACCAGCTCTAACAACAGAAAGAAAGATTATTTACCAAACAGCTAAAGTACGTAAAGATGCATGTCGTGCTATATCTACGTTCAGCAGTGAGGTCCATCTCTATTCATTTGTCCAAACGTCAAGAGATTTTCAACCATTTGCAAACAAAGTTCATGAGAAATATGGGTGTAAAACCAAAAAGAAGGTACACAAGTTAAACCGGTTGTTGAAGACAGAGGGCCAATCTCATTGAGATCAATTAATAAAGACCATATAAAAGGTGGATGGTCTCCTGTTCTTCTCTTATCAGAGATACAAAAAACATGAATACTCCAATTCTGTAGAATATAAGGTTTGTAATGCCTATGGTCTACATATCACTCAGCTCTGAAAAAGAAGGAACTACCCCTTAGAAACACCAGTCTATCTGCTGCTTCTGCTAGGCTCAGTACACTTCTAAATGCAAAATCCCTCCAGAATTTTTAAAGGCCAAGTTAGTGACTTCACTGGGTACAGTTTTGATGCAGTGGAGATTAATGCATTAGATGCCAGTTAATTAACCGACTGGTGAAATTTTCATCCTCCTTTTAACAGCATACTAATAACATTTAAGCGGCTATTAGATAACCCAAGTTTTAAATAGTGTATGGGGTATAACATAGCATGTTCACAGAAGAAAAGACGCATTAGAAAGATTAAAGTACACATTCCTTTCCCAGCTCTCTACCTGCCTCTCCTCTGGGATCACAGCAACACAGTGGTGCCAGGTTTTGTGTTGATTTTCAGTCTGTTCTCTGTGGGAGTCTTCCAGCACTCCTGTTTCATAATCTAGGCAAAGGAGTAGAATCTCTGAGAAGCTTCTTTTATGCAGATCCCTAATATCAGTCAAAACCATGATGTTTTGGGTTTTTCTTAGCTGGATGAGTTTTTCAGACAATTTGGCTCTTGGAAAAGATCAGTTGTACAAGAATTAACACTTTAAGGTTGTGAAAGAGAGGATAATCTGCAGTAATAGTCTTCCTAGACTTGATGTGATTATCACTGCATAAATGAACCAATGCACTTCACATTAGCTGGTTTTGAAAGTTTATTGGTTGCTTCACTTGCTTTTGGGCTATGGAGAAGTTTGGTCAAAGTTTTGACGTGAACATACAGTTACTAAGAAGCAATATATAAACAATAAACACTGTTATTTGTTAAGTATAATAAATGTGCTTGAAAGTAGCAGCATGCATAAAACGTTAGTGTTAACATGTCAGTAGGGCAATATCTTGGGCCTTTAGAGACAATACTGTTGCACGAGTTCCTTCTCCTGGTGCCTTGGCGTAACATATAACTGAAGTAGGATTATCTGAAGTTAAAGGTGATAAAAGGCTAAAATGTCCCTAAAAGATACTTTGCAGGTAAGAATACCCCTCTCTGACTTCCATAGCACAACTGCTTTAGTCTGGATGAGAAAGGGAGTGGCCAGGGTAAAACTAACCAGTAAGACAAACAAGTTTGATAAACCAATGGGCAGCCAGAAGATCAGGACAATTGCCACAGCTGGATACTCAGTTTTTCATGGAGGTTGGGTCCAAAGGCTCAGTTGACACCTTTATAATGGAGAATTTATAAATTTTTGACTAAGTTCACTCAAAGGGAAAAGTAATTCATTAGAACAACTCTTTCTGCATGGTACTATGGTGTTCACAAAATGTAACAAAGATCTGATTAAACGCTGGAGTACGTTGTCGTGAAATCAGGGAGTATCCTAGTAAAGTAACAACCATATCAGAGTATCAGCTCTAGATGGGCAGGAAAACAAATGATTATGCCGTTGAAAATGCCAGACGGACTCTCACAGAGCTTTGTGGTTATGCATTGATTAGAGAAAACAGCTCTGTAAGGCAGATCCATTGTTGCTACTCTCTTTCTCTTATAACTGGCATTTTATGTGATACAAAAAGTGTAATATTACATGATTTAATGGGTTCACAAACGTGGTGAAAGAAGTTCCACCAACAGGTCTGATGCCCTGTGTATTGTTTCAGTAACTGATTTTTTTTCCTAATACAAATATCACTGCTTTTGCAGAGTGAAATTATCATTATACAAACCTTGAGGACTAAAGAGAGAGGGATATATACATAGATGAGTTCATTTGTTTTCTTAACACAGTGAAATAACATTTGAAGTGAAGAAGAGAGGAGTGACTATAAATAGCTTAGTATCTTATGTGCCAAGAGGGGAAAGCATTAGTAAGAAAAGTACATTTCACTCCAGTAAAATCCAGTAGCTAGGCCAGAGTGCTCTGAAAATGCTTTTACTGGAAACATCATCTAGAGTTTGGTATGTGCGGATGGTGTTTATTACATTCGTAAAAATACACAGTTCCACAACTGCTGAGAGGCAAACTGCTGAGGATAACAGCCACAAATGCAATTTATGAAACACATGGCACCGTAATTTGACCAAGAGAGTTCCATGCAGAATCAAAATTTGACATCACAGTTACTGTAAGAATTAAAGAACAACCCCATACACCAAGTAGAGATGTATCTACCCTATAAGTAAAGAAACTATGGGGAAACCAAAATGCATCATTAATGTTTTGATCAGTGGGAATCATTAAAGACCATTTTGCTTTGTTAAGGGAGAAATGTGGTCTTTTCCCAGCAAGAGTTATTACTGTTTCTCACTCTGAAATTAGTTTTAGAGTACTCATATTTGTGTTTTCCTATGATCAGTCTCCAGCTAGTGGGTCATGGTCCCCCTGCCCAAGGAGGTGATGTTTTTTATCCTGCATCTGAAACAACAACAAAAAAATTCCCACCCAAATATCATTCTGATTTTACAGAGACTTTAATCATTAATGACTATATTAATTTAAGGTTCTTAATTCTTAAATTTGTATATGCTGTTGATTATTTGTTTTATTATAGAGATCTATTGATGCAGATGAATTAATTGGAAGCTTGTGACATAGAAAATCGTATCATATCTATGAAACACTAGTTCATGGTCTAAGCATGATTTTAATGAAATGAGCTCAGAACTTCAGACATCCCTTTTTATACTGTACTTCTTTATAATGTATGCTTTCACAGATTCACCTAAATTTCATGTTTTTTTCAAAAGTAGGTAAAGAAATATCAGAGGTAAAGTAAATATCTAAACCACTTCTACTTACAGCTGTCTAGTAGGCATAGAAGAGGAAGCATCAAAACTCAAGAATGGAAGACTCATCTAGATCTTGGTCCATTATTTGGGTCCAAAGAAAAAACACGTATATAAGAAGTCTTAAAAATAGTTAACTAGGCTAAAAATCATGTAAAGACTTGAGGTTATGTGGCTGAGGATTATATACTAGTTTCTGTATGTAACACGGTATTCTAAATGCTAACACAGCATCCTAAGCCTGCTGTTTATGCTAATAAACAGATATTAAACAGGCAACTAAATAATAGAGTTTGACACACCAAGAGTTAGACTCTTGGAACTATCACTGCACTTTCAAGCTTTCAAAGTCTTCTAGAGAATAAGGTTTTCACTTTGAAGCTCTGCTGGTCTGTCTAATCCTCTTTCTCATACCAATGCTCAGAGTAATGCCAGTCAAAACTCTCATGCTGATTCCACATTTTATGCCTGGCAGAACTCACAGACTGAGTGATCTGCTGTTTGTGTTTCTTAAGACATCCCATATAGGAAGTGTTTCAAGAGTGTGCCCGCTAGATTATATTCTACAGGAGATGTAAGTGGAAATAGAAAAAGTAAATGCTATTTACCCACTAAACCAGTTATTAAAGTTATTAGGGTATGGAATCAACGTAAGTCTGCCTTAAAAGTTAAACTTCTATGCTTAGCGTATCTGCTCCTGTCTCCATCAGCAAACTCAAATCTGACTGTTTTATTCTTGTAAAAATATATAAGCTCAATCACCTCTAGTAGTTTAGGAATCAATATATGGATTCATTAGATGTGAAGGAGGAGTAAGTAATGACAATATAAGCTAGGCAGGTAAGAGAGTTCCTGGTTGCCTCAGCTGTTACCAAAGAATTTACTAATAGAAAATGAAGAAGACATTTTACCCTGCAGATCAAAAATCAGATTGGTGCATTTTTTAGAACAAGTTATTCCTCATGTAGTCCATGCAATTTGAAAGAAATTAACTGTGTCGTTTCTGCAACTGAAGAAGTTTGAGTTGATATGCTGATAATACTAAGCACTATCAATGAAAGCTTCCTCTGAGGTTCTACAGCACTTCTGTAGCATGAAAATTTCAGAAATAATCCTCTGTTCTTACAATAAGACTAGGTGGTATGTACCAGATTGATTCATCTACCCTGATTTTACAGATACAATACAAAGAACTATAAATGTAAAAGCTTGGTACAATCGTTAAACCATTTGATGATTCTCACTTAACTTCTCCTCTGTTATTGCTATTTGTATTCCAGTCCTGCTTAGAGTTCACAGTCAGAATAAAAAGCAGCTGTGCCTGTTAATGTGCAGGATTGTAATATGAAAGCCTCTTCATCCTTCCAGTCCACTGCATTTGAAGGGTACTGTTATAACCCAGTTTAAGTTGGTTAAAATACTGCCATTAATTTCAACAGGTGCCAAATTTCCTTCTGATATCAAGAGTTTATAAATCATCTAGACCTAGACATGAATATAGGCAGGCTTAAGGTATCTGAGTGCAAAACTGTGATTGCAATCCCCTTCCCGTATACATAGCTGCTACTAAGAACAGAAGTACTCTATATGTACAGAGCTCTGCATGTGCTCAATTTGTTATGTTAAAACCTACCTCCCAACTATAAAGGTGTAGAACAGGGACATTACTTCTGGGAAAGATGTGACAAATCTAGGAGGAGTGCTTCCTCCTTCTAATGGAGAGTGGTGCCATGCTTTTAAAGAAAATGCTCAAAACCTTCTCTCTTTGTGATTGCTATTTATTTTATTACTATATCTGTCTGGAAGCCAGAGTAATAGAGATGGTGAGAGTGAAGAGCAGCAACAGCTGTAATCACCACCACAGAACATCTTCATCTGGTGTGGGTCCACTTCTGACTTCCATATGTGTGTGGGACCCTCACAGCTCCCAATAGCTCTAAGGTACAAAGAAAAGGGAGATTGTCAGTTCATTCCCATTTAATCCAATGAGTATATCTTGGTTTTGATTTCTCATAAGAACTGATTTTGTCACTCTAAAAGGAAGACTGTAGATGACCTAATGCATCTTCTTATACTGTAATTACTTTTACTCAAAGTACATAAAACAGGAAAAAACACCATGACATCAGAACATACATTAGATACAAAAGCACCATCATCACTTTTCATATAACTAAAACTATCTCAGATTTGTAACTTTATTATACAAAGTTATATCAGGGGTATTTCCAGATAATCTGACTGACTGTTTTGTTGTTTAATTTCATATATACCTTTCACAGCAAACAATTTTTTTTCTCTTTTTAGTTTTTTAAATATTTATTAAGAGGTATTTCTTTTTTCAAGAAAATGAGATAAAATATTACTCTTCAGGAAAGAGAGAACTTGGAGGCAAGGAGCAACTGCAGGGTAGGTGTTTGTGTGCAAATTGCTTTCATGGAGCTTTTTTCTTGCAGTAAATTGATGGGGACTGATATTCTTGTTGAATAAGAATGTGCATGGATTCAAGCCCTCAGTTACATGATTAATCTAATTGTAGGCTGAAGAGGGGTATTTTATAATGCTCCCATTGGAGTTCTGTACAAAACAATTTGCTTAAAAAGCAATTGATGTCTTCTGGAAAACTTTGAAAAATGTTCTAGCTAAAAACACTTTGTCTGTGTGTCATGTAGCTTCTGTTTTTTCTTCTATCATTTTTATCATTGGGGACATGACAATATTACAGTTGCGTGAGAATATGCTTGCTTCTTAAGAATTTATCTGTCTTTCACCCTAAATTATTTCATGGCATCAGAGTAATTTCCATAGCAACCAGCTATGATGTAACAAGTCGAAGATATGACTTTTACATGAAAGTAAGACTGACGGCCCATATTAATGCATAAAATTAAAAATTTTCTTTCTATCAGCATACGTGAAAGGTGGTGTAGAGAGAGTCATTTGGGTGACAGACACAAGTTCAGTGTCCTGCCTTATTTCTTCTAAGTCAAGAAGTGATGCATTTCTTATTTTTAAAATGGGTATAATAATATATTTTCTCATCCAAAAATTGTTGAGTGAATGAGTGATGTTAAATACCGAGGCAAATTTCATTACTACATTTGATAATGTTGACTATGTAAGGTATAAGGTGTGAAGGCATAAGTGGAAGGTGTCCCTGCCCATGGCAGGGGAGCTGGAACTAGATGATCTTTAAGGTTCCTTCCAACTTTAACTATTCTATGGTTCTATGATTCTGTAAGCTGAATTATCTTCGAAAAACAATCTTGTGCAAGTCATCAACTGGCTTCTCAATGTGGTTTATTTAGAAATATATGAGAATGTATCATATAAGTACTCTGCAGCCTGGTTAACCTCAACTTCTGTGTTTTGAGTAGAAAATACGTGCACATTTTATGTAGATTTATGGAATATTAAAAAGGCCATTTACTGAAACCTGAAGTGAAGTGCTAAAATGAAAAACATGATCATCCTTTACTCCCTGTAGTTGACAGCTTCCTCCAGCAGTGATGAGGCAAGCTGCAGGTACCATTCCTTCACCATAGACTACAAATGCACTTTAGGGTGACTACATGTCTTTGACACCTCAGGTACCTACATTGCAACAGAATAAATTTGTGTCTGAGTACCTTTGCATAAGGATGCTCGTGTACCGCATGGGCATAGAACAAAATTCAGCTAAAACAGTAGGCTTTAAGTTTGGTCCTACATTATGTGAATTATTTCATGCTTTATTTAAGCTAGTTGTTATCCTGATCCGGTATAACATATGTTCTTATCCAGATACAACTAGACTCAGGTACCCTTAAGGTGAATTGCAAGGCCTTCTTTAGTTGCAGTGAGAACTGGAATACACATATATGAATATAGATAATGTACATAGGTACAGAAAAGTATATAGATAAAAGAAAAATCCAGAGATGTTTGTATCCTCCTGTGTGCTAACATAATATGAAATATGTGCACAGGCTATAATATCTAAAAATATCTCTTGGAATTTTTAATGATTATTGGCTTAGGAAATAATTCATTCTGTTGATACTAATTGCCTCTTTGAAATCACATGTGAATATATGTCAGACCATGCTTTTAAACGAAAAACCTATCCTGCAAAATACAGTCTAAATATGCAGTCATCTTAATAAAATGCATAACATTATAGATTTTAATTTTGAGCACATTTTTTCCATACAAGGACTTTTTAATGATATATAGGAGTCAGGTATCTTTCTCCATCCCCAAATGCCAGAAGACAGACAGACCAAATAATAAAGATCTCTTTTGCATGATCAGCCATCAGTTTTCTTTCACATCTGTCACATTTGTAGCCAACACTTGACTTAGTCTTTTACATTTGAAGGAGAAGAGTGAAATACATAGATAAACTCATAGACTCAAAGAAAAGTTTAGGTTGGAAGGGAAGAGGCATCTAGTCCAGTCTCTTACTCAAAGCAGAACTGTTGGTCAGGTGCTCAGGTTGTAGTGAACTATTATGTATTTGTTCTAGACTATTTAGGAGTTTCGTTTTGTTTTCAAATACCAAAGTGAAACCTTGGCCCACTAAAATCTTCAAAGACCACAGAGATCAATGGGCCATGATTTCACTCAAGCCCTTCTGGATTTAAGGATTTATTCAAATAATACATTTTCTCAAAATATATTTTAAGAATCATATTTCTATGTAAGTATTTTTTCTGTATTCACCAACCAAAAGAAAAAAATTTTTTGTGAACTTAGCACTGTATAAGTACAAACATTGAAGACTCCTGTTTCAAGTGCTGAAACCCTAACCTGTTCAGCCACATTGGAAGTAAACCAGAAAATTCACACTAATATTGGAAAGCTGTTGATAAGAATATGAGAGAAAAAAGGAATGAAAATAATCCAAAAAATTATTTCAGTAAGAGTGGAACCAGAACAAAGTTAATTTTTTTAAATAAAAGTCCCTTTTCAAAAAGAAGATATCCATAGAAGTCTCTCATTTTATCAATCAAGCTGTTTTATCAATATCAGTCTTTGTCAGCAGGGAGGGGAAGGTTAGTTCTGCTGTTCAGTTTTGAGCTGGCAGTTATCTTGTTTGCTTCTGACAAGAAGGATGTATAAAGGAAGAAAAAAAGTCAGATGTATTGCATCAGGAAGTAGGGCTTTCAGGTTATATTTTAGGGCTACAAGGCAGCTGGTTAGTTACAGATGTATGGGGCTGGAGGCTGGCCATAACAGCTCTTGTTCTAGATTCTGGCACTCTTTCCTTGGCTGACATGTTGACTGAACTTCTTTCATGATGTTGTCCACTTTTCAGACTGGGTATCCGGCACACTAGATTTATTCCAGCCACTTCCAGCCCTATTATTAGAAACAATCCTTAGCTTGCATGGGCAGAATTTTTCATAGGCATTAACCCTTTTGAAAATTTTCTTTTCTAATAAATATTCATAAATATCCATTCAAGACAAGGATTAACCAAACTCTTAATCCTCAAAATTTCAAGTTCCTTTAACTTCAAATGTTCCCACAATCAAGGCTCTCACCTTTCTCTCTTCCCCTTCCACTTCCTACTCTCCTCAAACCATGATGCCAGTAGCATGTTCATGACCTCCTCTTCCCTTCTGCTTCCTTCACATTGTAAGCCCTTCTTCACAAGCTTATGCCTTTTCCAGATCCCACAAAAGCTAGTTGCATCTACTTCCAAGATGAGCCCTATGTGTCCCCATCAGTGGCTCAATGGGTCCTGTGAACACCATAGCTTCTCGCTCTCTGAGCTCCTGTCCTCCTGCCTGCTTGCAGACCTGCGAGATCTCCCTGCTATCTCTGCACTGCTGAATAAGAGCAGGCAAGGCACTGATCTTTGGAATTGGGACAAAGTGGCACCGGATTGGTTTATGGTCTTGATCCTTAGGACTAAGGAGAGACAGGGACTAAATAAAACTAAGCAGTGGCAGAGGTCCTGTCCTTGAGCTTGCTCCTGGGCGCTCATCTGTTTAACAGTGCAGACACATCCCTGTATCCCAGTGTCTACTTCTGACATCCAGCTCCAGCATCACACTGGCTCTGAGCAACACCTTCCCCCTCCAGACAGAGAGATGTGTCGGAGACCACAGTGGCCCCCTCCTGCAGAAACTGAGGCATGGAGAGGCAGGAGAAGGGGAAAAGAGAGTATTGATATTACCCTGACATATGGTCAGGGCTCAGCAGGAGCGAACACCAGCTGGGAGCTGGAGAGCACTCACAGCATGGTGGTGTTGGATCTGCACGGCAGTCGGAATCAGTGATATATCTCAGTCTACACACCCATAAAGGCATGCATGCATTGGTGTTTGTGTGTGTGCGTGCATATATATACACATAACAGCTTATCGCAGTTGGCCACAAGCAACTAGAGAGGTAAATAGCAAAGTGTCAACAGAATACACTCGAGTTCTCTCCATCTGAAAGTGATTATGTTTGCACAAAGTGTGAATTTGCAGGTGATATTTGTGCAATGTATGTTCCCAAAGACGACCTAGATGTATTCGGGTCCCCCAGACAGGTTACCCTTTATGCATGCTAATTGGTTTAGGTCCTTTAAGAAAACATGGTATTACTCTAAACTTGCATCTATCTCTTCATGTAATTTAATCTAATTGTAACACTCTAAGTTAGTGGTGCAGGCAAAGTTTCTAGAAAATAAATTTTCAGTATGGTCTTTACATTTGCAGCTCTTTCATTTACTCTTTCTTTTTTTTGCAAGGGGATGGATAAATAAAATAAAATTACTATAAATATTGCCTTCGAAGCTCAGGATAAACTGAGGGAAACACAGAAAAAAACCACACCAGATGAAAATTACCTTCTTACTGTAGAGAAAACTCACAGAATAAGAGAAATCTTAAAGCTAATTAAGAAACAGACAAATGTTTTACTACTGCAACCTTACAACAAAAATATATTTTGACTGGGACCAGCAAATTGCTACACCTGTACATAAAAGAAGCAGCACAATTTAAAACTGAAACTCAGTAAATTACAGATTCTGAATGTCTTACATGACTATATTATGAAGAAGGCTTCATTTCTGCTAAAAACCTTTGAGTAGTAATATCTGTTAGCACTTCTCACTGTTAGCAGATTCTTTTTTAATGGTTTAAACAAATTTTACATAAATTACAGATGCATTCTTATGCTTTTGATAATCAGAATTTGAAATTAACACAGGCCATAAAAAGTGATTTTATACATGAGTGTTTGCAAGGTAAAATATGTGGATTGAGAAAGCTGTAGAATTTGCAGCACTCATCTGATAGCTGTGGGCTTAATTCTGCAATGAATTAAAACCTGTGCCCAGCTTAATGTCCATGGCCAGTCCCACTGTCCCCAGCTGGTACGGCCACATGCTTAAACTCATCAATTTATGGGTGAACCAGAGCCCAGGAGGCATGTCAAGCATGAGCCCCATTCTCTGATGGGATAAACCGGGCAGCAAAAGCCTTCCAAGTGTTTTCATGAATCTCTACAGCATGTGTCTTCTTTCTGAACACTTATGTTTAAAGCAATAAACATCAAAATGCAAGCTAAAGGAAAGAGTGGGGAACGTGTGGCATGTACCTTTATATTAGCCAGAACTCATTTACTGCAACACAATGCACAGATTTTTTTCTAGGCCAAATAAATATGGCCTCAGGCAAATAATCTGTCCACTTAATAATTCAGTTACTGTACATATGGAGTCTCATTTTCTGTGACCAAATGGAACAGGTTTCTGTTAAAATTAATACTCTTTTCTATCTCTTCAAATTAGCAGACTGACTCTGTGGTCTCTATTCTGGCATCATTTCCACTGGCAAAAATAGAATTGGGTCTAAGAAGTACCAGCTATATACTATTTAAGAGATTTTAACTGAGGGGCTCGGGGGCTGGTATTTTAAGGTACATATGCATCTCAGATTGGCAAAACCTCATTCAAAGAAGGACTTGAGGTCAAATTTGCCGTCCAAAACTCTCAGCTGCCACCTGACCTTCCACATTCCTTACTTTTTTATTGATCATTTTCCCAGTCTTCCCCAAGTCTCTTTATCTTCTGACTGCTACCATGTTATTCAGAGTGCAAAATCCCAGTTCCTATCAATTATGACCCAAATCAGAAGCCAGATTGCTAAATCCAGTGGCCATGCTCAGAATCTGTCCACAGTAGACCTAAACAATCACAGAATCACAGAACAGCCCAAGCTGGAAGGGACCTCCAAAGATCATCTGGTCCAAACTTTCATGGGAAAGGGAGCATAGATGAGATTATCTAGCACCCTGTCCCATTGCATCTTGAAAAATTCCAGTGATGGGGACTCTAACACATCCCTGTGGAGGTTGTTTCAGTGACTGTCTCTTCTCACTGTAAAACATTTCTTTCTTATGCTGAGATGAAACCTCTGCTGGTGCAGCTTGTACTCATTGCCGCTTGTCTTCTCCATGTGGCTCATTGTAAAGAGACAACCTCCATCCTCTTTGTAGCCACCCTTTAAGTACTGGAATGCTGTGATTAAGTTCCCCCAGGGCCTTCTTTTCTCCACGGAGAAATGACTAATCCTCCTCTCTGCCTTTTATAATTTTCTGGCAGATTGTCATGCTTGTTCAGGAAGCTAATTCAGAGACAGGCAGTTCCCGGAGCTGCCACAAAAGATTTCAACTCACAACTTTCCTTTCTCTGATACGTCCTGAACCCCCCCTCCCAGTTATTCCAGAAATCCATTTCTGTCTTGGAATTTACCATCTGACTCAGGGCTGCAGTCAATCATTTCTTTGGCATTTCCAGATCTCAAGGACAGATGTTTGGAATAGAAGGAGGAAATGATCACCCGTCTAACTAGAGAGACCGGATCAGCAGCCATGATGCTGCAATCCAGAGAAGAGGACAGTTTTTGGACATCTCCTCTATGTACTGTTAGCCTGATGGGCATGGTTTTCAGGGCATTAAGAGCTATGGATAGAAACCACATCAAAGTTAGTGGTATCTGGAGGTCAGGACTTCACTTTCTGAGTAACTGCCATAGCAACAGTGTTGTCACAGGGAGGGCATGGCTGCTACCTCTCACTCATCTTTTGGCTGAGCTCTTGAAGTGTGCTTGGAGCTGAATTAAATGTGACCAGTACGTGTTCTGAGTCCTCCGAGACCACCTGAAGGGTGCACGTCCCAAGGAAATTGCAGGGCTCCTACTCAGCAAAACAGGGAAAGGGATCAGGACATGGACTTCCACCAATGTGATGGCATCTCTGGAAGCTAACCAGGCAAAGATTAAGCTCCTACATAAATTGGGTTCCCCTGATGTATCAATTTACCTGTGTAGAAAAGTTAGGCATTGCCTTTCAGGTACTTTTTACAGTGAGGCACTTAAGATCCACTTATGGAACACAGGCAGTATTTTTGATCCAGTTTCAAATCCTGGCAATCCCTGGGTAGTTTTGCCTGAGCTCTCACAAGCCAGCACATGGAGAAATACCCAGGAGGTGTGTTAAACCAGCAGGAATGAAATCCCTGTGGCAGCACCAGCACCGGCGGTCTCAAACAAAAGGAAACCACTGTTGAAAATTTGAGAGCATTTGAACCAGTCATTGCTTGCTTATATTTAGTTTTCATACAGTTATACTACTATCGTGACTGCATATTGGCAGGGAAATTAATACACGTGCTATTAAGCATTTCACATTTTTCTAAGTCACCAGAATTATGGAAGCATCCATAACTTAAAAATAAATCACAAAACCTAAGGGTCAAACCTTTGATCTCATTTCTACAGACGTTAGAGTCTATTAGAAGTGCACTTCCTCATCCAATGTATTGTGGATCTGTTACAGATCTGTAAAAGGCATCACTATGTGGCAAAACTTACTATTTTGATGTCTGAGATGTGTGGGACTGGTCACAGCATGAGTTCACGTTATCTCAAATCTCCTGATATAGCCTGGCTCTGTGGGTCTTTCAGACTTTCTTCTGTTGTGGTTGTATGATCCTTTCTTGTCCCCACTGCAAACTCACGTGGGCAAGGGCTTCTACTAAAAGACTCTTCCCTCATTCAAGATCGGGACAATTCCGTATTTTCTGCCCTTTTATCCATGTATATTGTATGAAAATTCACAAAATATTCAATAGCTCTTAAAATCATCCTTTATTATCTCTGCTGGGCTGGAAAAGTGATTGAACATTGGGGTACATTATAAACATGTAGGGAAAAGGGTTTGAGACCCCTTTAGAGGGCACTTTGCTTTTTATTCTGCCTGCAAGGTACACCTATGCTTCTTTGGTTAGAAGTGTTAAAAAGAAAAAGCAGATGAAAGCAACAGACTTTTTTGTCAAGCTGTGACAGAAATCAAATGCAAATAGAGCTCAGTTCAAGACTGTTTGTTAAGTGTCACATCGGTGAGTATTAAATGCAGCACATGTCGTTTTACAATGTGCATACTGTATATGAATTTTATTGATTTTTTTTTCAAAGAGGATACATCGAATAATGTACTCTTCCGTACCAGTGCCAGCTTACAAGTGTGTCTTCATACTTGCGTATGCACATTCATTAGGCTCCTAAATGCTGCTGCCTTACTTAGCGCATCTTGTTTTGTGGAAGCTGGGATTCAGGCTGTAGAAAGACCTACACAAATGACTCTTTCCCTCTGAGAAAAGTGGGACAGAGTCATTTAAACTTCCCAGCGTGAAGCTGTCAATGAGCAGCTTCTCAAAATGATTCACAATTAGTGCACCAGGCTTACACTAAGAACAGGTTCTCAACTGATTTCCTTTCCACAAAGGCGTGGGTTTGGGGCTTCATTTTGCTAGTAAGAATGTTACAGATGTATAAAAAAATCATCAGAGCTAGTTAACTCTGATGCACATGTATATGAAACCTTTGTACTATACCATGTGAAAAACAAATCTGATTTCTCCATATTTATTCAAAATACATATTTTTCCAATTAATATTTAGAAAAACTGTCCCTGGCATAAAAATAAATATGAAAAGCAACAACAGCAGTGTCATACTCATCTCCATGTACTAGGACAGAGCCATTAATGATTCAGCAGTTGAAACACTGCTCCACGGGAGATGCTATGTATGTCCACTGCATCCACCTACGTGCAGTTGCATCAGTATTTGAGCTGTGTTTGGTTTCATGTGTGCGCCGTCTTTCCATTGCTTGGTGTGGGATCTCTGATTCCTCAATCATCTCCTTACAACACTCAGAGTGCTTAGAAAAACCTGTTAAAATCTGTGGCATCTAGACAACTTGACAATCTTATACATTCTGGACCATAATGGTTAGTCTTAGATGTTTAAATGCCAGTCTAGAGCATGTTAAAATTGGTCATATACCTAAGACATTTAATGCATTTATTGGTGATTTTAAGTATCTTACCTGCAGGCTTAGTGACAGACACTCAGGGTCCTTTGGAGGCTGCAAGACACACAGTGCATTTGTAGTCCAGGCTCTTGTCTCCTGTCACGTCTCACCTCCAGGGGCACAGCAGTGTTACACATGAGCCAAAACAGAGGCTTGGATAATGCCCTGAAATTCTGGCTGAGAAAAGGCTCATGCTGAGGAAAGCTCTTCCTCACGTATTGGGTACTCTGAAGGTCTAGATTTCTGCTGGAAATTTGCCACACCTCCCCTCATCCCACACACAGGTATTATGGTTTCTTCTTAATCCATTTAATCACTGTTCATGATCTTAAAGAAAGGAGGTGAAAATAGTGTTTTATACATACTGTTCTTCTACATCCGTGTAATCTTAAAGTCCTCAAGATTTGCATATTTTTTGTATAAGAAAAAGTGTGTTACTTAAGCATTATCTAAGTGATACCTAAAACAAATTTCTGTGGTATCCTCTTAATGAAACCAAAACTAATGTTAGGTTAATGAGGATGTGGTCTGAAAAGGGTGCAGAAGTTAAGGATTCAGCTCCTGGAGTCATGTGATGGTGCCAGGTCTGTCTATTTATCCATTCGCTATCCATCTGTCCCATATATATTTTAGAGAAAATTGATAGTCCATTAGACAGCGGTTCCTTCCGCCTTGTAGATATTTCTTCCCTTCCAAGAAAGAAGGTGAACAGCAGTTTCTTCTGTAATGTATTAGAAAACATATGGGATGGTAGCCATTTAAAGGCCACTATTTCTGTAAGCTAGGAAAGGAGTAGCAGGCTGTATAACCCAGAATTTTGGAAGGAGAAGATTTTAAAAAAAAAGCATTAACCTTAATGAAATGTCAAAGTTGTTTCCATTTAACTGAGTTCCTAGTAAAACTATTTCAATTAAAGTTACTGTGCTGTTTCTTACTGGTAATTTTGCTGGGTTTTTAACTGTAATTTTCAAATAGTTGTTTAGTTTTATCTTAAAGTTAAAGTAACAATTTTTTTTGGAAACTATATTTCAGGTCACTCAGATATAATTATAATGCCAGACAACATGATTTGATACAATGCCTATGCCATTTACATACAGCTTTCATTCATGTCTCATGTTTTGATGAAACAAATTTAAAAAAATCATGTCCAGAATGCTGACAAGAAGTTTATGGGTATAAAAAGCAATAACCAGCTCTATTTACTCAAGTAAGGAGCAGTGTTTCATATAAATGCATTTTTTCTTCTTCCTCCTTCTTTCTACCGACACTCCCCTCAGAGGAATTTTTTTGATCCCTTCTGCATCTTCCCTGTCGTTTGCAGTCATGCCTCTTCACTGTTTCTCTTTACATTTCTTCCAAAACATTTTTTCCCAATTTGCCTCCTTTAGGTAGTGCTGTTACATTTCTGTTCCTTTGCTTCTTTTTCACCCCTTCTACGATTTTTGTCCAGAGCCTTCCCTACCCACCCCAAAGCTTAATTCTTGCAATCTGACACATTTCTCAAATCTTTCTTGCGTTGTTTGCCTTACCTTTTCTTGCAGTTCTTCCCCATAGACCACGCTCATTCTTGTATCTTCTCAGTAATGTGGCCTGACTGCAAAGAAAAGGAACGCTTGGGAGGCTATGTTAAGAAAATGCAGGTACTGCACCATAACTAGATTTTTTTTTTAAACAATTGCAGGTCAAAGGCAGCATTTAGGGCAATGGTAAAGAGTAGAAGGCCATGCCACAGCTCAGCAGAACCTGTAACATATTTAGGAAGATTGAACTGAGCACCGAGGAGGGTTATTCCACATGTTTGTGAGTAAGGGCAAGGGGTCTGCATGTGTCTTCCTCTCTTTGTATCAAGGTCTTTTAGTGACTTCACACAGATATTTGCTCAAAAATACTCCTAAAGCCTAAGACTAAAAGTTAACATTTTATTTTATCCACAAACCTCCAGCAGGCATGGTGACTTGCATTGATTTTCTAAGTTAATATAATTCAGGAAATAATCTTTTAATCTGTCAGGAAAATACGTTTTTGTCAGTGTTTTTGAATTCAGTTCTTGATAAGAACTATGTTAAACCAGGGAATCATTAATCCTGACTTTTACTAGTATGTGTCCTAAAGACATTTGACTTTGCAAATAATTTACAGGAAATAATATGGTTACTGTAGAAATGCAATTTAAAAGACAAAATTACTTTAATAGCACATTGTAGTCTTCCTTAGAGAGTGATCGGACAATATTTTCATTGTGCATATAGGGCTGCATCAACAGTCTAAAATGTACAGCAACAAAAATTGACAATGAATCTTGGCTAACAAGTGTTCTAGCGCTTGAGAGGGTGAACTTCTCAGCATGCCACAGCTGACATTTCAAGTCCAGAGTATATCACAAAAAAGTATATTCCATTTCCCACACTTAATTATCATATCGCTTTTGAGATCATCCAATGATGCCCAAGACTTCCGCATGAAGCTGGCAGATATGACACCAGACCTACTGGAGACCCTTGATCTTCCACAATCCCAGACTGTTGAAGACAGACCAACAGTGAGATTTGGGTCAAGATTCAGGCATCTAAATTTAGATCTGCATGTAGCTCTCAGCATGCAAGCCACGTTTCACTCCACTGTAGTCAGTAATGATCTCAAATTAGATGCAGTTGTCCCCACACAGGCAACTACTGTCATTTTAAATGCCATAGGGCATCCCAGTTGATCTCCAGCTGCTACTCAAGAAGGGTAGGGATCTTTTGTAGGTCCTATCTGACAGCTGTCAGACCAACAGGGCATCTAGAATTCCTTAATGTGTCTCCAGTGGCACTAGGTGGAGTCAGTGTAGTCTGGGGAGCTGTTTAGTTCAGACACCTAGCTCCAGTCGCTCTAGAAACTACTTTATCTAACACTAATCTGAGCACATGAACACAAAGCAAAAATAGCTCATGCTCTAAAGATAGGATATCTAAGCAAATGTAGCAAGCAAGAGTGGGAGACAGAAATAGTTGCTCTGTCCTCAGCAGAGGAGGAGTAGAGGGGAATTAGCAGACAGCCAAGTGATGTGACTTGTCGAATTTCACAGAGGCAGTGCTTGGCAGAGGAAATTTACTGCAGAGACTTTTCTGCCAGACCTCGTCTAGCTCTCCTGCTGTGGCTGAAGACATTAGGCAAAATTGATAGGAATTTGATATGAAGCAGACAGAAGGGCCACACGCTTTTTTCTTTCCAAGCACTACTTCTGTTGAACTCCATAGGAGCTTTGCCATTACTCTCCATGGCTTTGAGCAGGTTCTGAGAGATTCCCCAAGAATTTCCACAGGTATTTAGAAAAAATTCTGTGCTCAGATAAAGCAAATAATGGTCTGGCCTCCTTCCTGCGGTCAGAAATTTTTTAGTAGAGGCAGAGGATCTGCCTCTATTCAACACCTGCCAAGGTGCATGACCTGTACAACCCCCTAGGTGTTCTACTCGATTTTTGGATTTCAGATGGCTGCAGCCCTTACGCGCAACGTAACATACAACATGCGGCTCAGACCAAGTCTCCTTTCTAATTACTTCAGATTCAACATACTCTTGGTCAAACATCGGGAGGTTTGCCCTGTCTTGCCTGAATGTTGCAAACTGATGGTTGCTCTCACTGTGGAAGGACAGTGGGTAAATGTGGGAAAAGCCTCTTGAGTGTGCTCCTAGAAATGCCAGACAACCACAAATATGTAATGCTGAAGATACATTTTCTGGCTACACGCTATCTGAGGTCTCTCTTCTATTTCTGCCTGGAGAGACTCCCTGTCACAAATATCTTTCAAAAGGACTTTGTCGAACAGTACAGTGTGGCTTTTCACTGTGAGCTTGACTAAAACATTATGATCACTTTTATAGTTGCTAGAGAAAGCAAGGAGTGTGTTCAGACTACAAGATAGGGTGGGGCTTCTAGGGATTAGAGGAACAATTCAAGCACCATGATCTTTTGGGACTCCTCTTGCTAAAATTGAAATCAACCCCATATCAGTGCACAATGGTAGGGGAGTGATCATCATTAAATTCACATTAGCCATCTGAATAGGCACTAAATAAAGACATTTCCAATAATCTCTGAGCTAAGGTAAAGTGACACCTTAGAGCTGAATGGTGTCACCACATCTCTGACCCATCCTATTCTGGATAATATAGCATACTGAATGAGCATCCTTTTATGCTTTAATCTAAATATTATAGATTTAACAACGCAGATTTCCAGCAATAGTAATCATCCTAGGTCCTGAGAGGTTCTGAACTTTCTAGGAATGTGGTCAGTGATGACATGGGTCATCATAACACCTCAAAGCAGAAGCTTGGAGAGAGCCCTGGAGCTGCTTTATATTCTTACTGAAGTGCATGTGCAGCAATCTTCTGTTGAATACAGTCTTCATACAAGTAAAGCGTGATGCAATCAGGGCTATTTGTTACAAAACCAAAGCTCATGGTACATATGCTATATACTTACATAGAATTGTATTCATGCAACATATCTTGCTTGCAGGAAAATAATAAGAATATATATATATAATACAGCAAGTGTATTGCAACAATTAAGGGGAAAGAACTTCAATGGAAACATGACGTTTAAAAGATGTGCATAGGAAAGGAAAATAATAATTTGCTCGCTTTCATGTATTAATGGCAGAAGTCTTAAATACAGCAGATGTTCAATGTGCAGCTGTGAATGCAATAAGCAATTTTAAGAAGCTAATATTGGGCCACTTCCTGTTATTGTACTTGTAACCAGTCAAAACCTTGCTCATCAAATAAGCTGATCAGACATCTACAAATAAAGGGCTACCAGTTGTGAATGAAGTTTGGAAAATTCAGGCCTACTGCTTTTGTTTCAGTTTTTTAAACATTTTCTCATTTTACCTGTATTTTATGATTTCAAAGACAAACATTAACCTACGTATTTGGAGTGGAAATGGTTTTCAAGATACACAGCAGCTCTTGCTCTTACAGATGAGGAGATACTTAAAGCTGCAGCTGAAAGTCATCTAGGACTTGAACTATAAAAATAGGGTTTATAGTGTCTATATACTGTCAAGGCAACTGATAGTCTATGGAGCAAAAAATATTTTGGCTTCTTAAAATAACTACATAGTATTTAAATAGGTTTGATAGCCAAAGGTCTGTTTTGCACAGTACTGTAGAGACTAGCAGTTCCTTTTGTGAGGTGCTGAAACTAGAATACATCTGTCTGTTGGATCAGGCTGTAAGCAAGAGTTGTGCCAGCTGTATGAGACCAAAGGGCACCAGCCTGTATTTGGAGCATTTGGTTACAAAACCCTCATTTCAACAGTAAGGCTGACAAGATTTTTCTTTCACGGGAATGATTCACTGATGCTTGTCATCAATGGCAACCAGCAGAAACAATGTGACTCCAAGATGCCATTTTCTATGGTGAAACAACTTTCCCAGCTGTTTTTTGCAGAACTGTACAGAACTTCACTTTGACAAAGGACGTAGTTTTCAATGTTGATACAAAATGTCCTTCTTTTCATTTTATAGTCTTAAAGATAAATTTTAAAATTAAAATTGGACCACATTTAGGCCTGGATTTTCTAAAGATTCCCAAAACATCTCTTTGAGAACACTATAAATGATAGGAACTTCTGACTACTAAATACATACTGTTTTTCCACTGACCAATCTACCTAGAAACAAATTGTTGTAGTTGTTATAATTTTAAGATTAGTTTAGAAATAATATAGTTCCCAGATAAGAAACACTAACTTTTAGACTGGACCAGATTCCTCCATCTTGACTAATTTTTATTAGTTGCTCTGTAAATTGTCTTATTTACATGACTATTGTCACGCAGTGTGAATAAGCCATCAAAAAGCCCATTAAAAGGATGAACCTACGCTTAAGATGCATGGTTAGTTTTCATTCACAGTATTAACATATTAGCAAGTTATTTTAAAATGTTGGCATTCTACTCATCAATTAATTTCCAAAAACCACAGTCATATTCACATACCCACAATAGTCCGTATGTTAGCAAAATAAGCTGTGAAATTTACCTAACACTCAGTTTTTGAACTCCTTACCCTAGAAATGAGACTCCAAAGAAGGGCCACTCTTCTAAGCATTTCTGTCACCCAGATGTGATGCAGTAACCTACAAGGAAAAATATTTTCTGAGAAATCAAATAACGTGAAGCCTAAAACTAATAAAGCCATTAAAATTAGGACCAATTAAGGTTTATGCAAGTGGTGTAGGGATTCTAGCCTGGCATTATGTAGCAAACCAGCCTATTAGGATAGGTTTTTTCCAACATGATCTGTTTGAAACTCTATATTGTCAAAATCAGTCAGGGTAATGGCAGTATGATGTACTGTCCCACTCCAAATGTATTTTGGCTCTTGCCTGAAAATAATGACCAGACAAAAAAAGTCTTGGGAATTGACCAGGGCATGGCAATTTCTAGTTTGGCATCTTTAAATACATGTAAAATTCTTTAAAATTTCTAAACTTCCCAATTATCCTCAAGAATTCTAATCAATAAAAACATGTTAAAACAGAAGATTACTGAGACTGCAAGTACAATTTTGCTTTAAAAAATATTCTACATTTTAATTTTGATATAAAAAGAAATCTTCATTATAGGAAAAAAATTACAAATATGCACTTAGCAGTTCTGTTAGTCACTATAGTCACACAATCCTTTCTTTTTTAACTGAAGGAGCTTTAAACTACATCTTTTGTTTCTAAGGCATCTCTGTTCCGTGTATTAAATTACCCACACACAAAAAAGTCAATTTGTAAATGTGTGTTCTTCTAAATAACCAACAAAACTAAAATTGTTATGATTGATTTGAAATAATTGATTACAGTATGACAGCTTTCTTTTTCTTAATTATAAAATACTATTACATTTTTGTGCTTTCATACCTGAACATTACAAAAGCTCAGAGAACTATCTCTGTTCTACTTCTGATTAGATCAGCAATGCTGCTTCTTCAGGTCTTATCAGATTGGGTTTGATAATAATTACTTGGGAAGTGTTTGATCTCAATGATGAATACTTGATTAGTTTTTCATGAAATCAGTCAACCACACCACTCAACACTACTCATGTGAGACCTTGTTGATTTAGCTGTTCGAAAGAATGCATTCTTTTTCACTGCAGTTATGGGATGTCAGTCTTTGGGGAAAAGAAGGTGGAAAAAGGGCAAGTTTATGGGTAATGATATTGCAGCAGCAGATATTTAAGGTTTGCTAATTCTCTTCTCAATTATGTTCATTCCCTGCCTCGTCACACTGCCTGCTACATGGCGACAGAATCAATCTTAGCAGTGGAATAAATTTTTCCTTTTTCAAAAAAAGGTTTCATGACACCATTGTCATCTTTGAAACCCTTGGAGGGTTTTGCCCTGATGAATAATATTTCATATGTGGAATGTTTATGTGATTTTCACGGAGTGATAACCCCGCTACCACCTAACTTTGATGCATTGAGATTGCTGCTTTTCCTTACTAAAGTGCTTTTACACACCACCTCCTACAAATTGACTTAAGAGTTAGAAATAGAAGATTCAACAAAACTTCAACTCTCCATGGGAAAAAGGGTCTTAGAGAGAAATTTATACATTGGGCACAATCTGCTTTAATTATTTAAACAGGAGCTTTTGCTGAATAAGAGTTCTAAACATTCCTCCCCTCATCTTTTTTCTTTTGCTTTATGCAGTTAGAATCAGTTATCCAAAGCCGACCATATGTCCATATTTTAAAATGGCTATTTTTTTAACCAAGCTTTGTTTTAAGGATTGGTCTGCAGACCTATACTCACTGAGGTCAATAGCATTGTCTGCATAAGTAAAAATTGCTCACATAATGAGGCGCTCAATGGATTAGTCTCCAAGTTATGAGGAAAAAAATTCTATAGCTCAGGTACTTATGATTAAGTATCTGTACAAGAAGAGATTTGCAGGACGATGTCCTTGCTTGACAGTCATAAAATAGCAAGGCAGAACCTTTTGTCAAAAGAGGAGTTAATGTCGTGCTAATTAAGAGAAGGGAAGAAAATTTCCAAGGAGGCAATATTTTCTCTAATGTTTTTCTTTTTAAAGTTGCTAATAGAATTATGACAGTTTTAACAATCAGAAAATACAATGCATTCCAAATGTTTCCTTTGTTAATTATAAGATCTGTAGAAATTGCCTAGATCTTTAAAACTTAATGTTTCACTAATAAGCTTAGATCCCTTTAGGTTGTTGGTTTTGGGTTTTGTTTTGTTTTTAATATCAACTGTTATTTTGGTGGCAATACATTTCTCTTTGAAGATCCAATTTAAGCAGGCTCTTCTCGCAGAGACTCAGTCTGCTTAAAAAGAAAATAATGTTCCAGGACTATAATTATTTTGGTTATTGTGTCATCATGTTATTGTTGTAACGGAAGAAATGTTCATCTGAACGTTTCATTGTTTTGATATAAGTCTAAAAAGAAAGGGAGAGCGCTCAGGCTGCTGGGTGGAAAAATGGAACATCTCTCTTTAAACGGTGAAGAGCAGTTTGAATGCATTTACCTCCAAATATAACATGAATTCAGCAATTTTTATTTAACTGTTGTGCACTGTCAAAGTACCTGTCATCCTAAAATATCATCTTTATGTAATAGTTGTTGGCCAGCATTTCTGAAGAACTCAGCTCCCAGTTAGAAGCCGAAATGAGCAGAAAGGTTTTCATAGAGGCTTATTACTCTGCGACTTCCAGTGAAAACAACGGAAGCTACTAGGTGCCAGCTCCTTTGAAAGTCTGTCGTCTTTGTTAGGCCTCTTAGAAAGAGCCACAGCTGAGGTTTTCAAAGGAACCTAAGGGATTTAGGTGCCCAGTTCCCACTGAGGGGCTACAGAAGGAGAAGATCTAACCCAGAGCCTTTGAGAAGTCCAGCTCAGGACCTTTAAAATTCATAACATGCAAAACAGAGCAAATATCCACAGTCAAAAAAAGATCTAAGCCCGAGGGATGTCAGAGCTAAGAAGTAGCTCATGGATCTTGGACCCCAAATAAAACAAACCATCCAAGAGTAAAAGAAGGAGCACAGAATAGCAATTTATCCTCACATTTTCACTGAAGTCAACTCATTTCAAATTACGACGTGCAGGCTATTGCTAAAGGCATATGCAAAAATTGCCCACAGCCACTACTAATACTCTTGTTGTCCTCGAATCATTATGCATGTCAAAAAATAAGGAAAATGAGGAAAAATTCTGCAATAACATAGAGATTCCTACCACATTGCGCTCCTTATCAGTAAAATCCTTCCTGATCTCTCATTTAATTCTTCTCTCATTATTCCTTTCAAAAGGAAGCATGCATTCTGGACAACAATAAAAAAAATCTATAGAGTAGTACCATTTCTGTCATTTGCAGCTAATGAATGCTTTTTAGTATTGACTAGCAACTGGTCTAATAATGACAATGACTCCACTGATTTAGAGCAATAAATCCAAAGACTTGGCAGGCCTCTATTAGTATAATAAGCTCAAACATTCATTCAGGAACATTAAGAAAATGGGCAGCAGACTCTTGAATATTACAGATTCTCGTGTTTCTTTCCTTTCAGTAACACCATCTGGCTGAAAAAACATGATTTCACAGTGTTTAATGTGTAAATTTAAGTGACAGCTAAGGTAACTGTGAGGGGTTTTTTTTCTTTCACTGTTGCTAAGAGAGTGGGTCAATTATGACGAATATTATTACTGTAGGGCTATGAGAGCCCACACTAACAGCATCTATTAGGAAAGGTTTGGGGGGGTTAAATGCCTGCGTTCAACATCTACTGTGGACAACGGATATTATCAGAATCAAATGTTTGATACTCCTCATAACAAACAGACCTCTCAGTGTTTTATCACTAGATGAAAGGCTTAAAAGACTTCAGATAAACAACAGCGAAATGCTTGTCTTCATCAGTGATACAGGAGTAAAAATAATTTGCCAGACAGTCCTCATCTGTTTTATGTACATTTATTTTTCTCATTCAGGGAGGTTATATTAGTTATTATTATTTATTTTCATTATTACATGCAGATGAAATAAAGAAAACAGATTAATTACATTGGTTTCATCAGATCACTGCGTAGATATTGTTTTAAAAAAAGTAAATAAAGTAAGAAGCAATCTTGACAAAGTCAAACAAACAAGCCAGTCAGAAAAATGATGGGAGAAATCTGTCCAGTTGGTACTTTAGTCCAAACTGTTAAATCCCCCTTGGAAGCAATGTTATAAACTAACATTTGTTTGGATCCCCATGTACATCTGCAGGATATTCCCTTTTTTATTCATCTGAAGGCTTGTATTTAGCTGCAGAAAACCTTTCCTACCAAAGGGAAAGCAAAAGCACCATCAGGCAGTGGAGACAATGAGACCAAAGATGGTCCCTGTAGACAAGTTCTACCACACCAGGTAAAGGGACTGGTGACACCTTTCCTTACGGTCACATGATCTAAGGAGCGTCCAGTACTAACCTGTGACAAACCATGTGGGTGAAATAGCCTCCTGATGAAGCTATTGGCCAAGTAGCCTGTCTTCATAGTTGTGTTTCTTTTGTACAGCTTGCGTTTGCAACAGAGTTTTGGCAAACAGAGGCTTATTCAGGGCTGCATGGAAGGGACAGAGTCTTGCAGCTCAAGCACTGCAGTGTCTAGGTGGCAGATGCTTCCACAAAGTGATATTTTCCTGCAAATACTGTAGATAGCAGCTGTAGACCGTAACTGTATGAAGAGCAGCGAAATGTGGCTAATGCCAGAGTTCCCATGACAGTTTGCATACAAATTTGTGGCTGGAGGTGTATTCATTAATAAAGTCAATACAGAGTTTGTCAGCTCCACCAAAGCAGATAGCCATAGGAGAATCTGTCTAACTTCATCTGAGGTATTTAATTTGCTGATTTATTTAGTAAAAATGAGTGGATTTATTGTGTTTGAAAACGGAAAGTGCTCTGCATTGTGAAACATCCTGCTGGAAGAGATCTGGAAGCATATTGCAAGGATGACGGCAAGGACAGAGAAGCAGCTGGAAGTTCATAGGTCACTATAGAGAGTAATAAAAGTGAAGACCTCATTCCCACTTATTAGTTTATTATTATTTCTTTTATCTTGCTGCTGTGCTTGGTCCGGAAGAGGTGCTTATTACACTCATCGTAACGAATTTCAATCACATTATCTCCTGAATCTGATCAGCAGCCCAGCGAGGAGGGAGGACAGAGTTGGAGTTATGGGTTTAATGATTTCCTATCCCCACACATTCCTCACTTCAGGAAAACTCCCTCACTGGAGCTTTATTTCAGCAAAATATTAAGCATTATTTGTCAAGACAAGTGATGTTTGTTGTCTGAGGTAACAATAATGAGAGAAATATTATATGGACAGTATTTAAATTCCCCTAACTCTATTGCAAAATGGTGTAAGAAAAGCCAATTAAGAGTTCAGCCCACCTACAGCCAATAGAGAAAAAAAAAGGGAGCTTGAGGTGTGGATGTCCTCAGAGTCCATTAGGTGAGATGCATCCCACCCCAAGTGCCCCGGAGACATGGATGGCAAACCCCATCTTACGTGAGATGACTAGCAAAACAGGCTCCACGTTCAGCGCAACAGCTTGAGGAGCGTGGTTTAAGTTCCAGGGGTTGGTTATAGTCTTTCAACACTGCATGTTGGAAGGCACCTAAGTGGGGCTTCTATTTCCGTGACAAATTCGGTGTGAAGCTGGAAATTATTTCAGCCGGCAGTTTTACTGGCACACGGCCAGAGGATTGCAGATGGTACAGCGTTACTCTGTCTTGAGTGGGAAAATCAAGAAAGCTTGAAATGATAAGCCTTCAAACATGAGAAGCTGTTTCTGTGCCACTTGCAATTGCAAATACAGATGATTCAAGTGTAAGAGACATCAGGATCCACACATCTGGTCTTCACAAGAGTACAATAACTCCAGAATGAGACACGCATGCTGCAGCTAAAAACGAACCAGAAACAGAAGCTTTATGATGCATAGCCGCATTTCCAGATCTGAAGCCATTTTTAGCATTTTGATCACAGTCTGCACCCACAAAAAAGGCAGTCTAGTTTTCTGTTGCTTGTTAGGATGAAAAAAAGAATCCCATTGAAAAAAAAAAAGAAAAAGAAGAAATTTTGAGTCTTGACAAAGCATTGTGTGGAGACACATGCCAGACTGAAGGTTAAACAAGAGCCCAGTTTGGATTTAAAGAAAATGCTTGCTCTGTTTGGAAAAATTGTGCGTTTATCAGGCTGAGTTTTGATTCACAGGGTACAAACAAAGACAGTTCTGAATTCATTCCAGCGTATCCTTGCTGCATTTCTGGGAGGAAAAGGTGACTTATATGCTGCCTGTGACAAGGGAAGTCATCCTAGTTCTGTTGATCAAAGCCCTCCTTAGAAGTGGGGCTGCAAAGGTTTCTTCAACCACAGAAAAGAAGCTTTTAAAAAGAAGGATGATGCAAAGAAGGAACAAATTCCTGAAGCAGATGAGTTAATTACCACCTGGACATAGTGTTTTACACTTCATAAGAAACTTAGTGGAGAGACAGTAAGCAAATTGCATAGGTAGATGCTATCACAAACATGCACGGCGGCTGCAGAAGCAGCTGTACCAAAGACAACGAAAGAGCTGTGGAATTACAAGTAATAAGCACTCATGCAAACAAGGAATAGGTGTTACAGACACAGCTGCACACAGTGTATTTGAAAACATAGACTACAGGTCATATCATAAGACAGGAAAATCCTTTGAAGCAGTAACTCTGGAAAAAGGTTTAGATATCAAAGTAAGGGAATTGGTTTTCACTGCCACTCTTTACCAAAAGGGTAACTGTTGTTTTTTGTATAAAGAGATCTCAAGTAACAGCTGGAGAACTTAAATGACTTTTGCTTGCATTTACTTGGAAGTATCTTTATTGATATTGAAATTCTGTATATATCTCAAAAAGGTTTTTAGGGAAATTAAGAAGGTTTAGAAAAGAGCAACAAGACCGCTGTAAAGCACCTGTTATAATGAAAGAGTTATGGAGCTAAAGCTATTTTAAACAATGCCCAACCTGCTGTGGTGTCAGCTAATAAGAGCCTATATAAGAAACAGAATTCTGGTAATGAAGGTTCGTCTACCCTTTAACCAAGGAATAACAAAATCCTGGGGAAAAAATCAGATTTAAAATACACAGATCTTTAATACTGAGCAAACAAACCACTGGAACAATTTCTGAAGGCTGCTGGTAGTATTTTTTTAATTGCTAGCAATTTTTAATTCATATTGTTGGGGGTTTTTTTGCCTAATTCAAACTGGAATATTTTAAAGGAAATCTACAGTGCGCGTTAAACAAGAGATCAGGTGGGATAATCACAGTGGCCATTTCTTGCATATGGGTCCACACATTTACAAAATGAATGAAGAACAACACAAACAGTGAGTTCTAACAGCACTGTGAATATCGGTTTAGGGGCAATACAATGCTTCCAAGGATGAGGGTGCAGCTTGGAGCTTTGTGGATATGGCACTTCAACACCCCAGTTGTGTCCAACCTGAGGATGCACAACAAAGTCAAAGAAATTCCAATCAAACATACAGGCGGAAGGTTGCCAAGATCAGTAAATTCCATAAGAGTAGGTAAAATGTTGTCTTTACTGGTAGTCCCTACAACAGTATGAGAAATCTCAGCTTTTTGTGGTTTTAAGGCTCGCGCCAAAAGTTAGATGCAGCAGAAGACAGAAGCTGCCAATATAGAAAGCTGTAGTATTAAAGAGAATAATTGATTCTAGAAACCGATTAGTTTATCAAACACTATTTCAAATATTTTCTTTTAAAGGCTTTACCTGCATCTATGAAGGTCAGCCCTGTAATAGCTAATGGTTAGTTCCTTCTCAAGAAGAGCCTCTGATAGTATGCTCCTGAAGAAGGTTATGAAGAAGCTCTCTTATTTGTCATACCCAGAAGATGGGCAATTGTTTGTATTCCTCTGCTGTAATGCTGAGGTTCACGAACATCATCAGAAAATCAGTTAACACCATCAGAAAATTAATCAACATTGCTAACTCTGGTGGAACAAGACATGTTTGTGTATGTTGATGGGACACCTATTCCTTCCTGAAACTCTGGAGGTGGTACTGAGAAGCAGCACAGCCAGTCTCACAGAGCTGCAGTACGCAGTGTGCTTGTCCTCCCACTTTGACAACCATTTCTTTCTTGATTCACAGTGGCATGTCTGTTGCGGGAATTATGTCATAACCATTCATGTTCCCGGAAGGGAACATGTGGGGAATTAACAAATTCCCCACATAATAATTAGATAGCAATCAACAATCACAGTTGCTTCGTTGTTTTCTAGGCTGTTAAGCCATAATACAAAGAATGAGTTTAAGTGATTTCCAGTAGATTACCACAAGGACAGTAAGTGGCACGGAAGTCATCACAGCATCTGATATACGGATGATCTGATCTACGACTTTCATTCTGAACAGTTACATTATCTGTGACTGGGCAATAAAATGTTCATTTTATTTAAGGTTTGGAAAAACTGAAGATATTTAAGTACTCCTGAAGACAAGAATCTAACACCTACAACACCTTCTGCTAGTAACGGCTCACAGTAAGACTTCTATTTGTGCAAAGCCTCTGGTATAGTTCTGCATTTATCTTCCAGTTAAGACCAGCTCTTGCTGTTTCTGGGCTGAACCTGTCAGATGCTGAGGTTTGGTGGCTTTTATCCCTTCTCAGTGCGAGTCAGTCTCTGGCAGGACTCGGACCTTGACTTAGTCATAGTCTGAAAAGAGACCGTCTGCTGTTCCAAACTGTGTGGCTGCCCTTGGGGACTAGGCAAGGATGCACCAAAAGCAATTTCACTTGTGACCTGAGTCAAATTCAGACACTAGTGTTAGCAAAACAACCACACTGAACTATGGTGCTGCTCAGTTCCGTTAAATCTTAACCTTCTCACAGCATCTCTAACACACGTTTCATTTTGGTTAGCGTATTTGAATTAAATTTGTTCTTTTTTTTATTCTGGTTAGTAGAAGTAAGTCTTTTGTTGTACCCTCTAGTGACCAGAAAAATGGACTTTGCCATCTGTTGTTTATCTCTGTTCTCAGATTTTCCTGCAGTCTGTTACCTGATCAATAGCATGCACTAGGCTTTGTTGTGTTTCTTCCTCTCTTTCAACAAGGTGCATGGGAAAAGTTTTCTTACCAGCTGAGGTCATTTAGGGCCAGGACAAAAAAAGAGGCCTAATCATCTCTTCCTGGGCTATCATAGAATAGCCCAGGATATATATATGTACACATATAAGTGTATATATATTCAATATATATACATCAATATATAGCAATCAAGTCTGGTTGTTCTTACTTGGGACACTTATGTGGAATATAAGTTTGCACATTAATGTATATCTGAATTTGATGCTTCTGGAGAATTTCAGAATCCCTTCTCTAAGGTTTGCTTCATGCTTCAGGTGTGGGTTTTGTATAGTTTTGGGGTTTGGTTTATTTCAGCGCTACCAGGAGGCTTCTGTCATCCGTTTCACAGGCAGTGGGTACGTGAATCCTAAAGCAGGGGTAATGGAGAGCAAGGAAGGTGTAAAGCCATTTCAAAGATAGAGCAAAATATAGAGATAACACAATCTAACACATGGGCTGGGTGACATAGGATCTTCTGGAAGCCCTCTGGTCTCACACACTCTGACTCCTACATCCAGGAGCTGGAAATACTGCTGAGGGATGCCCAAAATGCACATCTCCCTGCCAGTAATGTGGCGGGGCAGGTAGGCATGCCATATCCCACCAACCAGTAAGCATTCTTGTCATGCCACAGACATTTTGGACATACGATGGTGCAGCAAGGGGAATTTCAGGGCCCCTGGCAGGGCTTGGGACATGGCTATATGAATTTTGGAAGCAGGTTACTCTGGCTGACTCTAAGTCAGACCTCCTAACCTACTGGTTAGAGACAAGAAATCAACATCCCATCTTGTATCCATCACATGCCTGGACTATGAACTTAGATATGCCACTTTTCCAGTTTGTGCCTACATTCCCTCTTATTTTTATAAACTGTAAATTCTTTAAGGCAATCTCTTGCTCCAGTTTTTCACAGTGCTTATTTAGAGCAGGAGCCTCTGGGATTTCTGTGATACAAATAAATAACACTAAACCTATAACAGAGGTATTATGTGAAACAAGCTGAGATTTTGTATATGAGCCATTAGATGTGTGGGATAAGACGAATTCATTAAATCTGAAAACATAAACGTATAAAGTGTGCATACCCACTTAGTCTATTATGTCATACTGAGCATATATAGACATATATACTATATATCCTTAGCCTATTATATAAAGTGGATCTAAAATGCATTACATTAAATAAAGTGTGTCCTCTAGTACCATGCGCATTACAGGCACTCAGCAAATAATAAATACAATTGAAATGACATAAAAATTAAAATGGACTATATTCATCACTTCCTAACAGCAGTCCTTAATGACACTAGCAAAAAAAGGGCAAAGGTATGTCAGCCTGGCATTCCTGAGGTACACGTGACTGGAGTTCATCCAGACCTATCTGAAAAGCTTTGAAGCACCTAGCACAGCAGTTGCGTCAGCACAGCCTTGAGTTCAGGCTGCAAAAACCTTCCTGCAATCCCAGGCAAATGCCCAGCAACCGAGTCACATACTATCGCAGCTATAATATTATTGGTATAAGAAAGCATTGAACAAGTTTATTTAAAGCTAGCGTACACATGTCTATTTGCAGTGCATCTGGGCCTCTGGATTACTATGTAAACAAGGTCCAAATATCATCCTCAATGTTTTTTATCACACACACAAAAATTCAGTCTTTTGACTTTGTGGACTACTGCAGTACTACATCTATGACCGGCTTTGCTGTCTCTGCAGTTTCTACTTCATGGGCAAAGTGAACTAGACAAGATTTTGGTCAAGTGGGCTACACAGAACCTTTTATTTAGTATTGCATCTTCTGCTTTGGCACCTGTATTGCCCCTGCCCTGAAGTATTTGTCCCCCTTTGCCTCCCTACCAGCCATGACAACAGGATGCACAATGAAAATCTGTGTTTACAAATCTTGCATGCAAATGATTACGGAACAGCCATGATATGCAGCAATTTAAATTTGTTGACAGAGTTGCTAAGAAACATACCTTTTGATTCTCCGAAACCCTTTTTGATACAGCTCCACGCTCTGACAGTTGAAGTTATTGAACAAGAGTGAGGACTCTTTAAAAGAGGAATTTCTGACATTTGCTATGTTTTCAGAGGCTGTAACATAACACTGAATATTCCTTCAGTGTCAGTTTTATTCAGCAGTGGAGTGTCTGATTCCATATATATTTAAACTATCCCATATTTTGAAAAAATAGCTTCAGCACTTCAGTACTACCTTCTCCCACTCACATGCACAATTGTTTTGCAAAGAATTGTGATCTTTACATGTTCCCCTGCCAAATACCTTGTAAGTTTCTATGGTTTTTTGCAGTCTGTTCTTTAAACATCCTTTCTCCAGGGCATTTTCACAAAGGACCTCCTAGCATGCTGCTCAGATATCAACAGTAAAATACACCATTATTTTGACATTCCAGTATTATGGAGACAGCTGATGTTTTAAGAACAAGTATTCACACTGTGGATACCCAACCATTAAATAGTGAAGCAGAGCTGGGGAAAAAACAGGGCCCAAATTCATCCCAAGTCAGATTACCTGTATCATTTAGCTGATAAAATTAGAAGAACTATCATGTCAATAAAAGAGGATGACTTAGCCCTTAGGTTGGATGAAACACATTTTGGAGGCATCTAACCTTCATTTCATTACTAAGGCAGCCTAGAGCAGTTATAGTCCTAATTTAAACACCTCAGTTAGGTGTTTAAAGCTAGGCAGAATTAATCCTAGTCTAATTGATCATAACCTTATTTTTCTTAGCAGGCTTAGCAGTTGTAATTACAACCCGCTTACATTGATACTATCTTTTGTCCGTGACTGTCACACTGTTGCATTCAATAAGCATAGGGAAAAGGCAGATCAGCAAAAATTTCAAATTTTTGTGGGGATGGGAGATAAGCAAAGACAATTATGGGACAGAGGCAGAAATGAGGGGCTTAAGGAAAGAACATGTGACATCTTCCCCCTCTGAAGGCATACATTGCCTTCCAGGATCAATGTATGACTTAGATGAATATTCTGCATTTTTCTGGTGTGAAACACAGGAACCTAATGTCATGTATCTGCCAAAGTGCTATTTTTAATCAAATAAAATGGCTGCACAGTCATAAACTGAAATTGCAAAGGCAGAAGGATGACACTGGGAGGAGACAGATCAGTCTATGATAGTCAAAAAGCCACAGGAAAAGAGAGTGGAGTAAGAAAGAATCAGTCACTTTTGGATTTACTCAGAAGCACTGAAGACTATCTCTGCCTAACATTTTCTCTTCACATTTTATTCATAAGGACCATTTTTTTTTCCTTGTGAAGAAACACATCTCCTGAAATTGTGCAAAAGTGTTTTGAAAAGGATTTTTAAAAATGTGAAATAAATGTAAAAATAATGAGTCATACTCCGTAATGGCCATTGCAGAGTGTGCATTAGAAGGCAACCAGAGCACTCTCAGCATGCACTAATAGCTTGCTAATGCACAGCCTTCAGTGCCTTATTGCTATAGTCGACATTTACCACAACGAATACTTTGCAGCAAGAAATATTTTGGGCTCCATTATGCTTTCACAACCTTGAGCTGTGCTGGGAAGGGCTGGAAGTAGAGTGCTGTGAGCAATGGGGGCTGAAGGCCTGGAGAAATAACTCCCACCTTTGCCATTTGTTGGTATATAGATGGAAAAGGCCCACCCCAGACTCAGCCTTCATGTGACGGAAAATGTCGTCAGGGGGAAAAGAGAGACATTTCATCCAGCCCAGCTCTATAGGTATCCGCTGGAAGGTAGTGGTGCAGACCACCTTGTAACAGGACTTTGGCTTGAATACCTCATGGGAGTTTCACCTTGGGACCACTGCAAGGTCCCTCATGTTCCTACCCCTACGCATCCGGACACCACAAATCACATTTTGGTTGCTTGTGTTTTAAGGGTCCCTCTTGTCCCAAGCTTTCTAAGAGTGGTCTGTTTTCTCTCTCCCTCTCTTCTTTGCCCTGTGTGTATGTCTGCCAGGGATCACACAGCTGTGACAGCAGCTACCAAAAATTGCTCCTGTAGCTGGGGTTTTGCAGCTCAGCACCTGAGCCAAGAACAACTTCATAACCGGCGCAGTTTGAATTGATTAATTTTCCTTCTTTGGGTTTTTTTTTGTTGCCGTTGTTCAGTTCCTGTTCTCTCTCATCGGGTAAATCATTTGCCAGTTACTAGAACAAGAGGTGCCCCAGTGCCTGCCCGGATGGGGAATGCCCCGCGCCCCTGCACAGCACCTGTGCTGATACACTTACACCCGCAAAAGCTTTGCAGGGATGGACTGGCAATTTGTATGCCCATGGTCAGGGTGGTCCTTTGGGAGGAGGACAGTACTATTTAAATCCCTTTTGGCACAGAAAGGGACTGAGACCTAATCCAAGCCCACCTGGGTGAGACCTCTGGGAGTTACGATTAGTGCTGGAAGGGGAGGTGGGAAAGGAGGATGACTTTTGGGGGGGAGGGGGTTGGCTGATATATAGGACGAATGGACCCTTAGAAACATTACAAGTATAAGAGAAAGCAGCTCAAGTATAACATATCACTTATAAAATCTCAGCGTAAACATTCATTTCACTAATGTAATGCACTGACTCAAAAATATCTAAGAATGGATAATGCAACATTTTATCCAGTAAAACCTTTGATCTTTTTTGTTCCATTTCCAGTGATCTCATACACCAATATGAATAAGAACTTTTGTTACATCCAGTGAGTTCCATGGTCCACCATCACCACACAGCTGCTGCTCTGCTCTGGGGTTTAGACTGTGAACTACAGGAGAAGAAACAAAGTGTGGAGTTTATTATAATAATGCCAAGAGATATTATTGCTAAAATATATCAATCCTTTTGATCTAAAACCTTGGCTTGTAAATTCTTCATGTGAATAGTCTGTAAAAATAACCCTCCATCCTCCCTTTAGTTTTTGATAGAAACCAAGCCCAGCTCTCAAGGGCGAGAACTACGATGGAGCAGAAATCCAGGTCCATATGCCATCCTAGTGGACTGGTACAGTTTGAAAGGATGTTGCTCATGCAAGTAAAGGTGTGGAGGTCATTTCCTCATTTACAAACATTTTCAGTGAGAAGAAAGCTAAATTCCAGGAAATGACAAAATTTTCTGTAACGCAGGCTTTGTTGTTGTTGTTGTTTTTAATAGAGCAGCAGTTTATTTTGGTTTATATGTGATCTGGATAAGCTGTTCCTATCAAACAAGGCAATGCAATGAATTGTATTGAGCTGTGTAAGTCCTAGCAGTCAGAAAACCAATACATTTCATGGCTGGTTATGCTTTGTTTTCCTTTAATGCAGACAATTTAAAGTTAGTGATTGAATCAGTGAATTTTCCAGCAAAAATGACAAGGCAGTCAACTTGAAACGTAGCATTATTAGCCGTCGTCTCTTCTAGTTTTGTGTGCATGTTGAGTGATCTGGGATGAAAAACTAACAAGCACCTGTCAAATCTGAGACATCAGTTTTTTTGACAGAGGGCCCACTGGACATTCCTATCAAGAGAGCCTTTATGAGTAAACCGTGGAAATCTCTCTCAGACAAAAAGGAAACAGAGCTCATCAGATTCTGCAGACCCTTGACTTGGAGGGCATGCTGTCTCCAATGAAAGGCTTTTGATCACAATGCTTTTTTATTCAGATTTGACTTCACATTATGGCTAATCAATACCTTGCAACAGTCTAAGTCCCCAGTTAGATGCACATCTCACAGTCAGGCAGGGAGACCTACTAATTGAGAAAAAGTCAGAGACCCAGGTACCGTTGCCCTGGGGCCATAGTCTTGCCTCAGCTCAATCCTTTTTCCTATCCCTGCCTCTCTTATCACAGTACCCTAGAAATGGTGGAAATAAAATTTAGAGACATGACAGGCATGGAAAAGCAGGATCAATTCCTGTCACTTGCCACCAGTGTTTACTGCCTTCCCAGGTCTTCAGAGGGTGTTTTTCTTTCATAGCTTAGGGGAACTTAACCTTTTATAAATAGGAAGATGGTACCTTCATGAATTTTAAATTGTTTGATTTTTCTAGGCCTGAGATTATCTCAACTTTGCGAAAATGACTCCCTCTTTAAAATCTCATTTGTTTATATAGGGTCAGAAGTAGAAACTGGAGGGATTTTCTCATGTCTTCAATTTTTTGCCATGTGCCCACTTCAAAAATTAGCCTTCTCTCCTTTCTGCATCCTTTTTCCCCAGTCAGACTGTGCAGGTGAACAATATGAACTCCTTCTGTAGAAAAAAGCAAGGTAACTGCAGAACTAGGACATGGGACTTGTCCTCATGCAGGGCAACAGCAAGAGATCTTGGCAGCAGCAGAAGGATGTCACTGTGGCCTGTCCCCCACAGCACCTGACTGAGGGGTTGTGTTCAGTGGAGCATCACAAGGAAGGTGCTCAGTCCTGGTCCTCTGTGACAACAGGTACTAAAAATGAAGTTTTTTGCTTTATTTGTGTCGTGCCTCCATTTGGCGTTTTTCTGGCTGCATTGTTTGCCTAGCCCCTACCATAGCCAGCTTCATGAAAAAGAACCCACGTATTTATAAACCTGGTTTTGTAAACTATGGTAAACCAACCGCTGGAGGGAGTCACAGATTAGGGAGCTGCTGGAACTACCAGCTGCTGCTAGATAAGCACATTTTACTTTGGGAACGACATTGTATGTCTGTCCTGTGTGAAATGAGTTTTCCAAGGCATCTCTCTGTACACGGACATTATCGGGGGCTGAACTGGCCTTCCACATATGCAAACAGTTCCTCCAGCAAGGAGAGAGAGGTGCTACCCACATTGTCCTCTGTTCCATCACCTCTAGCAAGATTGTGCCTCTGGACAGATATTTCAGTGGCAACATATTAAGTGGTTGAGAGAGAAAGAAAGATTAGGCGTAGGTTAAGAACAGGTAGCAGAGCTGGGAGAGGGGTGAGAAAGGAAAACATTAAGGAAAAAAAGAAGGAAGAGAAGCAGAAAATTAGGTGAAGAAGAAAAAGACCAAAACAAAGAACCTACATGAAGGAGAAATACTTAGGTTTTGCTCTATTCATTGTTTTTCCCCAGAGTTGCAATCAGGAGCTCCTGCTCATTGCTTCTTATTCTTTGTGACATTCTCCACTTATATCCATAAGGTCTTCTTCCCAGAATAAACATCTTAGGAGTTCAGCTTGGACAGGTGCTTGCTTTGTAAACAGAACAGTTTAAAAAAAGCACACACTCCCACTAACTAACAAGCAACCTGCCTTATACGTGTATTTACTTGAAAATTCAGTCAAGTGTAGGAATTATTAAAAAATGACCTGGTTAAATGGAAATATCTTAGGAAATATGCATACATATTGGTAAATCCCTGAAATGACCTTGTTTTGATAAAACCCTTTTTTATTTTCTTGGGTTCACATTCTCATTTCTTTTTGGATGTTAAAATATTGTTTTCTTGTTTTTTAATTATTTTGGGAGGACAGGGAAGATTAAGTTACTCTATTCTGTGAGAATAAGCAATTATTTAAAATTATTTAAAAACACTACAAAAGGCGTTTAAAAATAAATTAAAATGAAAAAAATGTTAAGTTGAAAGAAAAGATCAACTGCTTTAAAAAATGAATATTTTTTTACATACTCTGAAGAGTTCATGTGCAATGAAGATTTTTACAAGCATTTTTTTTCAAATAGCTCAGACTATGAACACTAGGAACACAAATCGAAGATGTTCAGAGTTTCCAATGGAGCATTCAGGGTTTGGGGACACGAATTCAACAACAAAGGTCATACTTAGGGGTCCATGTCCTGCTGACAGCACAAATCCTGAGAGAAGCCCTGGAGTCACTTCAGGCTTAAAGCAGGGGTTGATAACCCTGTTTTCCAAACAACTGTATTCCTAGAAAGACCCTCCTAGAAAAAGACAAACTGCAGAATATTTAAGAAAACACAGAAGAGTGAATAGAGTTCTTGATGGTATAAGACAAGGCAATTATTTTCCATCATGGCTGTCTGCTTCCACTTAAAAGATTTAAGTGCATAACTACCTATACACATCTGAAAATGTTGGTTTGTGTGGTTTACCAAAGGCCAAAGTGGGATAAGTTTGAAGGGCAGGGTTAGTCTCTAATTTAGTTACCTAGATAGGCCTTTTGCGCTACTGAGATGGTGTCTCCTCCACTTTGCTCTCCAGCATTTATGTCAGCTCCTGTGCAGAAACACTAGCACCAGCCTAGCACAGACAGTGGGGACTGCCAGAGCACTCAGCTGTGCTGGGGACACTGATCACAGCCACCATCAACCTGATTTGTGGTCCTATCCCCGCTCCCCACGCCAAAAAAAAACCCACCAAAGTGCATGTCTAGAGGTGAGTCTTTATACAAAAGTGTCTGTGTGGCAAGAAGAAGGTGGGAACAGGAGCAGGCTGGGGAAAACCAGTAATCTTAGGAAAAACCTCTAGGGAACTCTTCCTGCTGCAGGGTTTATAAAGTCTCTGCACCTTCTCAGGCACCTACACAAAGAAAAGGCTCAAGAAAAGTACTTAAAAATATGCTCTTTTATATATCTTGAATTTTCAGTTTAGACCAGGCTTCTCAGAGACTGTCAGCAAGAGGAATCAAAACGATAAAGTATGTAATGCCCACAAACATCACGTTACTGTAGGACTAGCATACTTTTAGCTGCAAGCCACCCATTTTTTTCCCCAAAGAAGGAAAGTGCAGGTAGCCTATATTCAAAGAGAAGCAGTGGAATGCATTTTCTCTAATTCCCTCCATTATTTCGCTGTTAGCTGGGGGAAACTGTTTGGCAGGATGTTAAGTGTCTGCAAGTATGGTAGAAAAGATTATTGTTTCAGAGGCTGAAATCTGTCCAGAGTCCTCCTTTTTTCTTCACTGCTCCCACTTTTTGTTGACTGCCTCATGCATGCTATTTTATACCTGTATCTTCTCTGTATGATCACATTAATTACATTCCATTCTTTCCACTTTGATATCTCATTAAAATCTTATAAATGATCATGCAGTGACCTTGAAGGACATGCATAATACATGAAAGTAAACCTGCAGTAAAATGTATTCTTTCACTCCTGACTGGCTACATCCCACATTTCTTTTTTCCTATCCCCAATGACCCCAATATGGGGAGTTACGCTAGCTGAGCCAAGGTATGCAGTAGTGTGCAAATCCACTAACTCCATTAGCTTTCCCTACTGATGACAGCTGCAATATGTTAATGGCTTATGTTTGGATGTGATGGCCCTGCTACTACTTAGGGCACTATGCTAATTACCATAAGACGGTGACAACAGGTGCAAGTGTCACTTCAGCATCAGCATCATGTGTATGAGAAAAATAGCTAGCAGCACCAAAAGCAACTCAAGAAAATGTAAACTTTAGTCAGCAGCCTGTGATTCTCTGAAGAACTATTCTTTAATGCTTATGATTAAAGGATTTACAGACGGATATTGTTGCTTTTTCTGCAAGTACAGTAATTTTGAATTCATAGGGATGTCTTCATAAGCTATTTAAAGTTATGTTTCAACAGCACGCACTTATGTGGCAGTTCAAGTAAAATGCAGGAGGCCCGTATTTATGAAGGTTTCCTTACTGAATAAAAGTTTTACTAAGCCACATTTGCTGCAGTGAATAGATATTGGAACAGACACGATTTCCAGCTGAATGAAAACACTGTGCCTTGCTGGCCTTGTGCTCTTAACATAGCTCTGCTCTATTGTCAGATTTGCTTATCTGTATGTATACTTGCCTTCCTCCCTCTTTGTCAGGGTTTAGTACATGCCTTTTCTCGATAGCAAGCAATTTACTCAAGCCCAGTGGTGGCCCTCCAGCAGGCTGAGCCAGCAAGATGGTTACCTTTTTTGTCTTTAACCATAGTCCTACTATCATACGAGAAATTTAATGGAAGGCACATGGACACACCTTAATCCTTTGTTAGAAACAAAAATACCTTAGGAGACAGCTTTATATGAAGTAGCGAAGAGCTATTCTATTCTGCCAACTATTGCCGGTCTAAAAAGGTTTTTCACAATACTTTTTTTACTATTGTTACAAACATTTGTCACTGCACTAACCCACTAAAAGCCAATATAAAACCTAAGAACAGAGCTACTCTTGGGTTTCTAAATAAAACGAGTTGGTCCTGAGTATGACTGTACTGACCACTCTCACAGCACTCAGACAGAATCATGATAGGCGTGTTGAAGAAATTAGAAACTTCTTATTCAATGGTTGAAGTGTGCAAATGTAAAGCTGAAATGTAAGTTGTATTTTAAAACAGAATGCAAAGCTGTATATTTGCAGGAAATTTCAATTTTACACAGAAAGAAAAAAAGAAACCTAGTTCATTTCCAAGCTGAAGACCAGCAGGCTTTTTGCCCAACTTTGAGAATTTCTGTTTATATCTGCTGCTTCATGGAACCAATGGTGAGTTGCCTCATTGTCCCCTTTCTTTTACGTAGCTGAGGCTCACCAGGCAGACTCCTCTCAGGGTACATTACCCCTCTGCTTTACCCCTTATACAGAGGAAGCTGGGCACATAAGCAGAACAGAAATTTGTCTGGGGATCCAAGGGAATCAAGTTAGACAGGAGCAACTAGAGACCTTGTGAGGTCATATTTTCAGTAAACATAACAAATTTGTCAACCTAAATATTATTTCTCTCATCAATAGAGTAACATTCTCCATTTTTGCCTAGTCTTCCCACAAGGTTTGTTGTTGTTGGTGGTGGTGGTGGTGGTTGTTGTTGTTTTTGTTTTTTTTTTTTTAAATACCAGGGAAAGTTTCTGGACATGCAAATCTGTAGTGTTATATCTCATCTGAGAGGTGTGTTTCCTCTTGCCCAGAATATAATAACACCATATGATAATCAACTTTGTACTGATGAATAAAAATACTGCTGGGTAAAACTGACAGAGGAAAAGGTCAATGATGGGCCTCAATTCTGAAACAAAAAGAGGGGTGAGATTTCTTGAATACTTGCCCCTTATTGATACTCTGTGCGCCTTACTGATTTTAAGGCTGTGGCAGGATCAGTCATGATGACTGACTTTGATCTCTTGCATAACCACGGCCACAGAACATGTAAGTAATTTTAATGAATCCAGGTGATCAATTTGCTGTATTTCAGTTGAACTGCTTTTGGGTCATTATTTTTTTTAATTTAGCAGCACTGATAGATAAGTAAAGATTAGAGAGGAATTAATAAAGAGCAACTAATTACATATAAATTTGCAAAAATAGTCCTTAAGAATGGAGAAGTAAATGAAAAAGCAATAGATTTATCACCTGCCTTTACACACAGCAGCGTTCCACTGACGTTACAATATTTTGTTGGGAAAGGAGAAGTTCTACTAAATGCAAGTGCATCTTGACCCATACTATAAATTCTCAGAGCTCTATAAACAGGGAGGATCAAAATTCAGTTCACCTGTCTGTGTAAAGTCTAGCCTGCGTCATACAGAGCTCTAAGTGCTGCTTTATCCGACTTGCTCTTGCGTTCTCTTTCACTGACTGCCCCGCTCTTTTACTTGATAGCTTTACACTGGCTGCACATTGGAGTGCTTTGGATTGCATTATTCCTCCTTGTTGTCCAAATCTCTCATTTGGGAATGCAGATGTAAGCTTGTTATCCTGTACTAGAAAGTCCTAGCTTTTGCCTGCATATACATGGCCTAAGAGGTATATGTATTAAGATGTAATGTTCCTGTACAGAATAAAGACCAGTGCTTCAGGCAAACCCCAATACATTCTACGGGTGGTGATATCCTGGTACAAGAAATGATAAGGAATTTTCAGTGGAAAACTAAGGAACTTCTATTTCCAGTGCAATTTTTGACTACACCTGAATTGCCAGAGACTGTCAAGGGATTCACACCCCTAATATACATATCTGCAGCTAAAATAAAACATGTCAGCAACCAAGAAACATCAGAGCTGAAAAGTGAGTATATAAAGGGAGGACTGCCTCCTGAAAAACAGCTTGCCAGACACCCATGCCACAGCGTGTGACCCAAAATTCTGATTGCTACGTACAGGGTGTATACATTTTCTGAGCAATAATTACTGCATTAATTTCTGCACTTTCTGGTTTGTTCCCTTTGCAGCCAGACAGCCATGGTGCCACATTGCTCCTGACAACATTGAACATCATTAGGGGGACTTCCTTCATACATTTGCCGTTACTCAGTAGTACTTCCCCAAGCAATATAACTTTGTGGGCAAGAAAGATTTTCTGATACTGTATTCAAAGCATTATTCTTCGTAACTGTTATTTCATGGAGGTAGTATCGGGAAACTGATTTGAAAATGTAAGATAAATAGCACAAAGCCTTAATTCTTACATGACAGCGAAGGTGCATGAACAAACTCTGTGTTCTCAGAAGTACACTGTAAAAGCATAAACTTCTACCACAAAGCTAAAGAAGCTGCAGACCCTCCCCAGAAGCAGAACCCGCTTCCTTATCAGGTAAAGCTGCACCAGCCGTGCTGCTGTGAAGCTCCCTTCCCATATTCCTTCATGCAGCCAGTGATAGGCACTATAGCCAGTCCTGAAGGCCAGCCTTCACTTGGCTTACTCACACAAGCAGTAACCCTGTAATTAATGACAAACTTATCTAAACCAAACAAGACCTGGAAACACATCTGAAGGCAACTCTTCCCTGTATTCCATCTCTGAAAGAGTGTAACAGTGGAAGGAATGTACTATTTCCTGATAAATCACATTAATTCCTTTATGCCTGATAATCTCAGCAATCACTTTTTAGTGACCATTTCCATTTCATGTGCTGTCTGCTGCAAATAGACCGTCTGTGAGGAAACCCTTTATTCATACTTGAAATATTTTGTGTAACCTGCTAGTCGATATCTCTTCTTGCTCTTCTAATTATCTTTTAGCTTGTGCAATTTTTTAAAATTGTAAATAAGTCTCCCCCTTCCCAAAGCAGACATTTAAAAATGTTGTTATTGTCACTCTGTTTAAGCACATTGTCTCAGTTACATTCCCCCTGTTGAGACTTAGCCTGAATGAATTGTAACTGCAGCATGTCCCACTGTTTCTTAAATAATTCCCATTTTTTCTACACCAGATTTCCCACACAGCCATGAGACCTTGTGTTGTTTCCATCAAGCTCTTTCAGTTGTTTATGTTACCACAAGCTATTCCTTCTACTTGAAATGAAGGTGTAAGTAATTCACATTGTGGTATATAATGAAAACTTGTTTATCTTCCAGAAAAACATCCCTAATTTATATAGTTGTCTCCATCAAAATGCCTTATAGAATTTTTATTTTTACAAAACTTCCACTGAGCCGAAACTAATTGTGTTGCTTCTTTTCTGTTCTGTATTGTGAATTTGTGATCCCTAAATCAGCCCTGCTCTATTTATCAAGATGGGCTAATTTCCTAGCTCTGGGTGCCAAGAGCCTCTGATCATGAAGTTCAGTCAATAAACTGACTTCAGTAAGTAAGCAATTATGCATTGCCTCTGGAAACATGCTTCCCACCTTACAGGTTTTGCATACTTGTTATCCCAGTAAGTATCTGTGAAATTAAAATCCCCCATGATCAAAGTTTCAGGGTTTTTTATAAGTATCTCTTAGCTGTAAACATGTTGTTTGTTGCAGTTATTCTAAAACACAATTTACAAGGTAAAGTGTCTACAGTCACCACTGTAACTTGTTTCTTTTAATCAAGCAGCTATGTACCAGAAAAGTGAAACACTATTTTGCATATACATGGTTAAAATATACAAGCCATAAACAATAACGCTTCCTCTGAGTTCATCCTTTATTAAATGAAACAAAATTAAAATGACACAAATTGTGCTCTAACATATGAACAGCCAAGAAAGACCAAGCGTGGCTCCCTCACGTCATTTACTTAAACACCAATGGAATTACCATCCTCAAAATCTTTTTATAAGGGATAGGATAAGTACTGCATAAGGGTTTTAGAGTAAAACAAAACTAATTTGGAATAATATAATTGAATATCCAATTCTAATATAAAAACATTGAGCAGTCACTTAACTAAATGTATATGTATTTGAAGATGATATTTGATAAAAAAGGTTGTAACTTTTGCATCTCTGCCTGTGTTTCAGTAGGGTACTTTAATCCCCCAAATACTTACACATTAAACCAAAAAATATAACTTTTTCTTGAAGCATTTCTTCTTCTTTTTTTTTTTTTTTTTTTACCTTGAACACAAAATTAGGACACTGAAATTGCAGAAAGTTATTTATAGTTGAGAAATACATACCAGAATATTTGAAATTTCCACCTGAATAAGTGTTGGCGGGTCCCTCATTTTGAATGTTTGTCACCTACTGAATGCCACACTGAGGCTTCAGGAAGCTACAAAGTAGGCCTAGATGTTAGTTGAATAGACAGGTAAAATGATTATTTGCATTTTTCTCTAATCTTTCTTCTCCCACACCTTCCCGGCTTCTTTCTTGCTTGATTACTGTGGAAAACACCATCATCCTACTTACTGTTCAAGCCCATAAACAAGTCTTCAACTTGGATCTCTGCCTAGGTACTGTCACCTAAACTAACATAACTGAGATTTTATTTTCAAACAGCAAAAGATAAGGCCTTTCCTGCCCACTTACACAGTGAAGTCTTTTATCACTTCGTAGCTCAATTATTCCTATTTTTTTAATCTCTGGCCTTGACAACCGTAACATTTCTCCACTCATATGCTTGCTGCAGACACCATACCTGCCTGGCATTTTGACCCCATTTGGCTTATTCCATAGGATCGTTTTGCCAGTCACATCAATTTTTGAGCTGCTTCTTTTCACCAAGAAGATCCCTCACGTGGAGTACCAGATGCTGAGGCAAATTCTCAGGTTAACAACTTCATAATCTTTCCATGTTGCTGCTGCTTAGAAGATCCCCCACCCCTGCAAAACCAAACCTCCAACCTCCTTTAAATCTCTCCCTGAAGTTCCCTCTGGCTTAAAAATGTCTCTTGGGAATGATGCAATTATTAGATCACCAGGCTTCACTTGCCTTCTCTTTTTTGCTCTGTGTACCGTCTGTATACCCTGCACATCTCTACCATTGCGTCTTGTCTTGAGCTCTGACTGTCTGCTGTGTGGAACAGGGGTCATGCTTTCGTTTATGTTCGCCCAGCCAAAAAGTGCCAGGCACTAGTAAGCAACAGCCCAGCAAGAGAGCACCAGGAGAGAGATTCAATTCACCAAAACTTACATGTGTCTACATGTGAGATTCATCTACACACTCATTATGGTCAATAAAACCTAGTCCACACCATTAGGGTCATCTCAGTTGCTTAAACACAGGCTTCCAGCCTCATTTGAGATGCATCTAATGCGTCTCAGGCTTCTGCAGCAGGCTGGCGGGTATGACAGAGGACCGACGGAAAACCCATGTTCCCTGGACACGGCAGCTAGAGGCAGGCTAGGGTATTCTAGAAAGTCTCATATGGCAGTATGCATTTGGTTTTGGGCACTCTATGGAACCCCCAGTGAACATAGTAGTAGTTGAAACACTTACATGACTTATACAGACCTACATTTGTTTTCTGTTTTAAGTGAATCTGGAACTGAATCTCACCTTTGCTGACTGCTGCTGTTTAAGCGTATGTTGGTCCATCCTCTTCCCACACCAATTTTGTTGAAAAAAGGAGCTGGAGATACCAGTTCATCTTTTCTGCTAGTCTAAACCCAGCAGCCTTTCCTCAGGTTCAGTTTTACTGTGAATTCAAACATCTGTTTAACTATAAGTACCTCCGCTGCCTATGCAACAGCCATTCTTTCCATGGTAGAAGTCCCCAAAGGCAGCGGTTTATCAACCCTCCACTCACCTGCTGCAGAAGGATCTGTGACAGGTGACTGATGTGGTAGAAAGGCTGCCAGTCACTCTGCCCCATTTCCTCCACTGCTTGTGGTAGAAGATCGCTTTTTCAGACAACATGCCTTTCAGTTCAGAAAGCTGCATCATCACTACCACTGAAATGATCAAAAAGACTTTGCACTTGTGTCACTGCAGTTATTTTCAGGAAAATTGGAAACAAAGACAAAAGGAGATGAAAGCTTCTGTGAAAGTATCTTTGAAAAGCATTTAACTTAAATAAACCTGTCCATTTTCCTTGCCAAAGGAAAAAAGTGCAATCCCTTTAAAGCCAGAACCTTTGAACCACAGCCTCTGAAGAGCATTCAGGTAAAGCTGTTGAAGTCTTCATGCAAGAAGAGAAGGAACTCAAAAAAGGGTTGCTTTTGCCATCCTAGAAACCTTCCTTTGTGCCTGTGGCTAAGTAGTCTTCCTTGTATCAATTTCCCTGTTTGATATCTTATACATGACTTTGTTAAGACTTCTTTGTTAGATTTTTCTTCATTGTAAATTGAACAACTAGAGGCGATGACACCAAAATAGGTAGATTTGCAAATGGAGAAGGTAAAAAGGTAAAGGAAATAGTCTGGAGAGTTTAGCCCAATAAGGGCTGAAAGGAACTAGAGACATTGAGGTGTTAGTAAGGAGTTAAGCAGAACTGATAAGGAATGGGATGTAACTAACTATCAGTAATTACTGCACCAAAGTAAAAGTCCATTCTGCTCCTAAAGAAATCAAGTGCTACAAATAACAGGGAAAAAAGAGTGATATCAAGATGAGAAATCAAAATCCCTTATGAATTTTCTGTGTGAAGGCTAGCTTCAGAAAATGAAAAATCTTTGAGACCTAGTTCTGGAGGTAGCCTGGTAGCGAGCTAGATTTGTAGGAGGCAGTTCCTTTGCTTCCTTCAAAAAACAATGCAGGGAGAGGGGACAAAAGAGACTGTTTCACCTTCCTCCAGAATCTGTGGCCTCTGGAGAGCCAGGCAACGTGCTTCCAGCATCTGCTGGTCAGTTGTGCACCACGGTAAGTTTGAAATCCCTTTGGCACATTCACAGTACTCTAGGTGCCATACTAAAAGAAGAATGCATCTGCTGCATTATGTAGCTAGTTGCTATCCTGGAGCAACCAGCAGAGATACTATTAAGCAGCAGTGATTAATCTCTTCACAGCAAGATTCCCCACAGTGAGAGCTAAGCTAGAGGCTGAAGAAATATGGAGATTTTTTTTCCACATTACTTTGCTGTGCACCACAATAAGGTTTCTTTTCAGGTCTTTCAGCTCCCATTAAACATGTTTCTTGGGACTTCAAAAAGCTTGAATAAATCGTTTGTTTTGTGAATATTTTAACCTTCCATCAACCTTCCAGTTCTTATTTTTTTCCTTTCTCTTAACCTCAGATAATTTTTGAGAGAGAACATGTTAGAGATATACAATTTGCACCTTCTTTTTCAAACCCACCCTCTTCTATGATTTAACATAAAGGAATCATAGTAAAATTAGTTTGGTGTCTTGGCCCTTGTATGCAGTACGTATCTCATACACCTTATCTTATGTGGAAACAGCAATGCAGTAACAGCCTTCATGTACTATATAATACTGATTCTCTCAAGGAGATGATCTCACTGAAGGAGCTGCGCATTTCATCTCTGTATTAGTTTCAGTGAGGACAACTTCTGTATCCTGACAGGTTTCATTTTTTGTCTCTGATACTGACAATAGCAATTTTTCTTTATGTACCAAGGGAGTTCACTGACTGTTCTGAAAAGACACTTTAAAACTCTGCTCCATATTCTGTTCTCATTGAGTTATTGAAAATATGAATTCACGCCACTGAAATCAAAAGATGTTTACGAGTATAAAACTGACATGAATCAGCTCAGGAACAAACTCTTGTCTGTAAACTCAAATCCTGTGTTTGGTTCACATGTAATACTTAGCCAGAAGTAATATTTAAACTGCATCAAGATTAAGGAACTGATTCTGACATCTTTATACTCATGTTGAGAGTTTCTGTGTTGTTCATTGATTCCAGGGTGAATACATAACCAGAGAGAATCAGTGCACTGAACACACTATCTTTTAAATTCTGTTTTCTTGTAACTCTTGCTTTGCCCCCAGTGTCACAGCCCAAAGACATTACTGTAGAGCCCAGGTCAGAATTCGATTCACTGCTTCCAATAGTAAAAGGGAACAAAACCAAGAACAGCCCCCAGAAAATTCAATAGCTTAAGGCTACATCCTAGACTGTGTGCACACACTGTAATCAACTGGAGCTGCTCTGCAGTATCTGAGACAAACCTTGGTCTGTAAGTTAGTGCTGTCAGTGACATAACACAAAAGTGAAATTATTTCATCTTTGAGCTTTTCATCACATACATCTGTCAGTTACAAACTTCATAATGACAATCACTTCCCTTTGTACAAAACATCTTCCAAAATCTTACTGCTTGGGGGTCTTTGAAATGTAGCACCTGCATTTGCAGTCATGCAGTAAACACAGGCGTACTATGAATTTGTGTGACTTGGTTACTCTCCTGGTGGAACCACAGATGAAGCAGTGTACCCGGGGAGCGTATACACCCTCTTTGTAATGTGGGTGTAAGACCCTACACAACAGTTAGCTCTTCATTCTTGCATGATGCTTACCTACACTTGCAGCTAGCATGAACTTCGTCACCGGGAAAGAGACTACAGCTCTGTGATCCAAGAACCGTGGCACACCTCAGCAAATTGAGCCCCAGTCCTTCCGTCTGTGCATCGCGCCAATCAGTAAGGTAGACACATGCTTTCTGTCCTCTTTCATATGGTGATGAGGGGCAGTCGAGGGGCTCCTCTGTGCTGCTGCTGAGTCTGGAAATGACAAAAAGAAAAGCTGAACAATGTCTGTGGAAGGAATGAGACAAGTTTGAAGTGAAAGGATTGATCTGACAAGTACAAATCTGATAGCTGAAACTATCACACCGCTTTGGCACTAAAAAAGCAGGGGAGAAATATGAGGAGAAAGATCAACTATGGCATCTCAGCAGTTTCCCTGGGACTGATGAGATCTCCCTTCTAATTTGACCTTGTTTGCTCAACCTTACTTAGCCAGCAGGAGGACAACATCAGATTTCAAATTACACAACATTTACAAGTATTTTTAAAAGTACTGAATGAATAGAGCATCCCTTCCTCAACCTTAGACTGCAACTGAACAATTTCTTTTCCTTACCTCGGCAGCTCTTTTCTCCAACTCATCACTTGAACTATCTGCAGATGTCTTCAGCTCAGTGGCCCTCTGCTGTATTTTCATGATAGACTCCATGAAGGACCAAACAGTCCCTCTCTACCTCTTGGCTTCCACTTGAGATATTTCACCGAGTCTAGAATGAATCTTTAAAAACTACTTCATTGTAACAGATAAAAAAAGTAAACCTGCATACTAGAGCTCAGCGCATTACTGTAAACATTTAGGACTAGGAGACAGTTCCCAATGTGAAGGCAGTTTTAAAAATATATAAAAGCTATATTTTTAAATACAATCAGCTTTTAAACTTTCTCCCAAAGTACATTACAGATGTGATAAATGCTGAGAGGTGCTACGGTTTGACTGAGGGAGATATGTACAGCTTGAAAAATATTGGAGTATCGTCTTTTCTCCCAGAGTTGGAAATACTGAATTTACGTTTCATTGTAATCCATTCATTGGTTTATAGACCTCCAGTTCTCCAGGGAGCATCACAGATTCAGATGATCTCCCCGAGTGCTGGATTTTGCATTTGAATCTCTGATTTAGCTGAAAGATGTATTAAGAAACCTCATGTAGCCAGACAGTTCCCTATCGACTACACATCTGAGGAGGCTCAGGAGCACAAGTTATTCCAGCAACGATATGGAATAAATTACGCTCAGTAATTTGCCTCTAGATCAGCCTTTCTCCACAGAGTAGAATAATGTATTCATCTGGACAAGCAGACCCCATTTCAGAGAGTGTTTTATGCAGAGTATATATCTTGCAAGAGAGCAGAAGAGATCAAATATTTGGCATAGAGACTTACTTTCACAATCCCTCAAGAAAACAGTACTTATTTCAATTTGTGAAGGCTTGCACTGTCAACTGGAAAATTCAGTTCTTAGGTATCTGTGTGACATTCGTACTTGGATTAACCATCACTTTGAATAAACTTTTCAAAGGACTTTGACTTTAAGGATAAACCCTATGTTATCCCAGATGGGAATGGTATTCAAATCTCAGGAGTTAATTTGTGATGGGTAAGCCACAAAGACTGTGACAGTTTGGTTCAGGTAGACATGAACTGACAGCTATGGGTAAATGTCTGAATTTTAAAATATATTCTTCACTTATCACTTATGCTCCTCCTTCACAGCAAGATTTTTATCCCGTTTATCTCAGTGTTTTTCTGCCTGAATGATAGGCCTGGGTTTTCCCAGTTCAGTAATGGGCCCATATTAGGGACAGCAAGTGTCCCAGCTATCCCTTGCTTGCAATTCAAAGCCTTTCTGAAATCTTCCTATGTTTAAAAACTAAAAGGCTCCCACAGTACAGAGCATACATTGGATTCTGCAAATTTAAAAATCTTGGAAAACTTTCAGTCAGTCTGAAAAAAGCAGATACTTCATGGCCCAGCAGAGCTCTAACAAGCAACTTCTGGTTTCAAAGGATTTTGACTATTTGTCTTCCCCTAAAAAGAACTCCACTAAGGGGAACATGTTGCCGGAGAAGAAGAAAAAAATACGTAATTTGTCTTTCAAGAATAGAAGGAAGTGAAATAAGGAGGCCCCCAGGACCTTTCACAAACTGCAATCTTCAGTCTGGAGATTCACAGTTCTTATTTTGCCAAAAGTCACTTGCCCCTTGCTGATATGAATAGACCTTAACAGGCAGAGGCGTTCTGATTTCTATGGACAAATGAAGCAATCATGTGCCCAAGCAGCCTGCCAGATGATGAGAAAATTAGTTCAGTTAAAGCTCATCCTTCAACTGAAAACTTGCTCAGCCTCCAAAGTTTCATCCTTCAGCGAATGCTGAATTGCTTGCCTGTATTTCCAGCTTGTCTCCATGCAATGTCAAAATACTGCAAACGACGCTGTTCATACAGCATTTCTGGCAGCACCCAACCCACAAAATGCTTGAAATGTGGTGCAAAATCTTGTTCACTTGGCATGAGAATAGCTGCCCTCTCTCAGGCCTTCTCTAACCATATGTTCACATCACTCCTGCTGACACTGGTGGGAATTACAAAGAACCCAGAGGAAAAGCCTATTAAAAACAAGCGTTGTGGTACAGGTTGTAATATATGCTTCAGTCAGAAAAAGAGGAACTTAGTTTTTTACTCTATGTAAGTCATAGGAAACTGGATAGAAGTGGAGTAAGTAAAATCTCTTACCTGGCTGAAATCTGCTTCTTGGGAATGAATGAAATTTTGTCATAGGTGATCCAGAAGTGTTTCTGCAAAGTGTTGAATTTAGACCCAAATTCATCAGGCTTTAGAAACCTCCCAAAAAGCCTAAATTAGGTAAAACGTATCTTCTACTGCCTCTGCAGTCCCTGGGGAGAGGGGTAACTCCAGAAAGTGAACTCAGACTATTCAGAGTCTAAATGAAATGTAGAAATCTTCACTATTACAATAACTGGCATAGGGTTATTCACAACATCCAGAGCACTTGCTTCATATTGTCTGGAGATGGTATTTCATTCTTACATTTGTAGTATACTTGGGAACATAACGTTAACAAGTAGGAAAGCTCGATTTTTTTGGTAAGGTAAAAACTTAGATTTACTCTACAAATAGAAATCGCTTTGACAAATTTAAATCAGTCAATCAATGTATTTAACTCATCCCTATATATGGATGCTGTGTTAACAAAGTAGCTCATAGGGGATTTAATCAATTTTGTTAGGCATCTTCAGAATATTCTATGAATTAAACTTAAGTGTATAGAATCCCTTTGATTTATTAGAATCTGCACGTTATTCTTACCTACTTACATATATGGATACACTTCAACCCTTATGCTTCATACCTTGTACTTTATACATTCATGAGCTGGGCTAGATAAAATACTCTCTCTCTAGTATTTAGAGCTGAAGAAAATAGGTGAAATATTGATTTTCTTTTTGATTCTATCATTGGGAGCAATTTATTTAGTTATTTTACAATTTTATTCCTCCATCTGTTAAAAAGCATCCTAGACAATATAAAGCACAATATAAAAACAACTTGACATTGTTTTTTACTGCAAAGAAAGCAATATGAAATATAGAAAAAGTACAGATTTTTCATCAATACAGTTAATTTCTACTCAGCCTGAGCAATTTCTTTTTCCATATTTTGTGCAACATAAGTGTATAATATGTATCTATATTACTAAAAAATATCAGATGACTTTGAAGCACTAGTAAGGAAATTTGGTTAGACAGTCAGCAAAATGATTTTGCGACTAATGACCGAGAAGCCATGTTTCAACTGCCTGCATGGACGTGATTCGTTAAATTGTTATAGAATGTAGATCTTTTTCTGAAAATTCTTCCTTATAACCGTTAGCCTCAGGATCAATCAGGATCAGTCAAAACCTTTAGGTAACATATTAATAGTGGCAGGAGTTGTTCTTTTCTATATGGACTAGAATAGGGATCTGGACAGGGCATATACAGATTAAAAGAAAAGGAAACACCACAATTATTACATAACACAGGGCATGGGAATTCCTCCAACGGTTTTTTTTGAAACTTGGAAAATATTGATGTTTTTATTTGAAAGTTCTTCCCCAATGGAAAATTTGCCATATCTCTTGATAAATTATAATGGATATTAACTTTCAGTATTACAAACGTACATTGTACTTTGGCTCTGAGTTTGTCTGGCTTCAGGTTCTTTTAACCTTCTCTTTGATCAGCTGGAAAGACAGAGGTCCCTGAACTGTCCGCCACTTGTAAAGTGAATTTCTCTGTCTGTCAGTGTACAAAGAGCTTTTTTCTGTGGATGGTTTTGCAGATATTTTCTGATAGAGGAAAAGGGGATTCTGCTCACAGTTTTGGAAAGACTCGTGTTCATTACAGGTTTCCCATCCCTTCTCTATCTCTGTCCTGATATCGTGCTGCTTTCTTCTGACTTCTTAGCCCCCACCTTGTTGCTCAGCGAGCCATAGTCATATCATCTGGCTATCACGGTTGTAATCCAACACTCCTTTTCAATCCCATTCTCTTTCCGTAGGTAATTCTAGCTCCCCAATCTTAATTACTCAGACAGTCTTTCCTTTGCGCTCTACTATGTTTTTATCCAACCCACGTTGGACCAAATCTTCTCCTCTCCTGAGCTTCTCGCTCCAGTCTCCTCGTCTGGGCAAACTGTTTATTTTAACCCTGCCTCTTTGTCAGGTCTATGCAATCTCCTCTCAGTCTTAGCACATTTTCACAATTTCCTGATTACAGTTTCCTTACCTTTCTAGCACCAACATCTGTCAGTTCACCTCTTAGATAAGTAGGTTTCCCTTACCCAAACTCCACCCAGCTCCTCTCCCTGGAGTTCACCTTCTAAAGTCCTGACAATGTTGGAGCTTCTAAAGGAGCGGGCCACCAATTTTTATTTTCTAACAGATGTGTATATTAGTGATTGTTTGCTTACTCTAACTGCTTCCATTTTCAGAAACAGCTGAACAGTTTTCTCTGAGGAGTACCCAAAAATCTTAGCCTGAAGATGACATATAGAATACAAGATTTCAGGACACTGTTAGAATTTGATAAATTTATAAGGAACTGAAAATAGTTCATTGTAACAGAAAGTAATTTTTTTTAGTATAGTGATATCAGTTCTACCCATAGCATACAAGCACAAAACACTGAAGCAGATTATATATATCCTCCAACTTAACCCATATTCTTTAAAGAGTCATGTGATTCATGAGAGGCTTACCAAAACTGTTAGCAATGTTTAGTTTCATCATCAGGTACACACATCTTGTTTCAGTCTCCAACAAGGGAGTGTAACTACTTGTGGAAGTTTAACGCTTGACTAACATGAAGCTTCTTGGGTAAAGTAATTGAGATGACTGAGATTGATAATACGTGTAGGGTGGGATTCTTTCCCTCTAACTTACACCACTAAAACAGATGTCTAGTGTAAGCTAATATGATAACATCCATCAGTGATCAGTGGAGAGAGACAGCATCTAGTAATTCATCCTGTTTACCCTAGACGCTACCTGAGGAAGGATCAGGTCACCCTCTAGCAAACTCTATATTCAATTCACTGACTGTAGATGTAGCCCACATAAGACTAAATGTCTACATTATGAAAGCTAATAAAGTGAGATGAATCGTACTCTGAGAATATAAGATGATAGATTTATGTTTAATCTTTATTGAAAGAGACTTTTTATAACACTGAGCTATCTCTTTGAGTCTTGACAATTACTAATAGTTTTAAATCATATATTCCTAGGCAATTTCTGTATTCAAAGATACATTATTCTGATGCTATAATTTAACAAAGGTATTTCATTTGCAAATGTTCTTTATCTAGGTATACAGTTTCTCCCACTAAGGGATTCGTATCTGCTAGATATTCAGCAGCAAAACTGCTGGGACTGCAGAAGTGGCATTTAGCTGGAAGAAACGAAATGTTGAGTATGCAAATGGATCGTGGATGCTCATTTGTTCTCAGCCTTGCAGGAAGCATATCTATATTCAATACTGCACATACTTGGGGATCACCCAGGATGCAATATTTGTGCATTTGCTCATCTGTGCCACTTAAGATGTCACCAAAGCGTCAGAGAAGTTAAACTAGACAGAGGGATAGAAACAGATTATGAAAATCATAAAAATAATGGAAAATGCTCTATCTTCACAATTCAGGGTTGTGAAGGTTTTTTTATGATAGCAGCCTGAGACTATGAAAATTCCATAAATTTGTTTGCAATGGTTAGCCATGTGAGATTAGTCTTGTAGAGCTGGCAAAGTCTTTACAGGCATGGAAGGAACTAGAGTGGTAGAAGTGTAGGGGCAATTGTCCTCTCTCTCTTTAAAAGTTTGCAGATTTGCAGTGTGTCTCCTTGAGAGCAAGTATCTAGGGAAGAAAAAGCACTGTTAAGTCTCACACCAGTATTAATTTTAAAATAACTGTGCAACATTTCATGCTAGGTATTCACCTAACCCTCTTTTAATTTTAGGTGTTAATTATCATTGATATCAATGGCACTGATATGAGCACAAACAAAACACAGTGAGTGTTTTGAAATACGTAGTATCAAATGTTTCTGTTTACAGATAGACATAATTTAAACAAAAACTGTGTTTCATTTGCTTTTCAAAATGCTCATAAAATGCTGTGTGCAGAGTTGTGCTGTAATCACAACACAAACTGTTGTATTTTTACATTACAGCACAGAACAGCAGGCACAGCCAAGAATGGGGTCTTGTGAGACAGAAAATTGAATTTATTTCAATATTTTGGAGGTTACAGATACTTTTGTGGGCCCTCTTTCTTGCCTGTCTCACTGGTGTTTTGATGCGCACAGAGCAGTCCTAAAACTGAGAGAACTATTCAGCTGATGCTAACCATATTAGGGAAGGAAGCTGGATCACAGACTCATAGAATGGTTTGGGTTGGAAGGGACCTTAAAGCTCATCTAGTTCCAACCCCCCCTGCCATGGGCAGGGACAGCTTCCACTAGACCAGGTTACTCAAAGCCCAATCCAACCTGGCCTTGAACACTTCCAGGGATGGGGCAGGACCCTTCTACGGATGTTAGTAGGAAAATGAAAAGGGCATTTGGTATGCGATCACTATGGTTGCTGAAGGGCCTCCGGTCAGAGGTAACCATTGAATATCATATGAATGCACCACAATTGACCTCACTGACTGGAATGAATGAAAATGATTAAAACCATTTCTGCCCAGACTGCTTTTGATGGCTATATCTCATTCACCATGGAATAAAGTTCCTAACTTGTTTTTAATAAAAAAAACCTGTTCATTTCAAAGAGATAAGTACTTCAGACTTTAGAAAGATTAAGTAAACTAGCTGTTTATTCGTCTAAATATCCAGATTTTTTAACAGGTCATTCTCTATCAGACAGGAAATCATTTTTCTGTTCTACTCATCTAAGTGCCAAAGTATAATGCAATGCTCAGCAAATACCACAATTCTCAAAATGCAAACTACGAAGCTACTGAAAACATGTTATTGAAGATGCAGAGTAATCCTACTTTGCTCGAGATGTGTCTCCACACAACAGCAGAGCGGCGACAACTGGCATGACTGTGAAGGCTAAGGACAGGCATGCCACAAAGGCAGAACCAATCTCTCACCTTAATAAGAGACAAGATATTTTCCTCAGGTCCTTGCTAGGCTGATTAGCATCCTGGATACCTATGCATAAAGAAGAATACTTTCACTCTCTGGTATGATCACACCAGCACTTGCTGTCACGTAGATACACGTAATGAATAAAAAGGCCATTTTTCTCAAGAAAAATACGTTGACATTGTGGGTTTCAGAAACAACTCTACAAAGTGGCGTGTTCCAGTGCAAACAGCTGTAAAAGCTTTAAAAGTACACAGGAATACATATTTTTCATATTTTAACCTATTATTCCTTTTGAAGCAGAAGTCAGGACACAAGTAGATGGAGAGTCCTGATCATTCCATGTTCCCACAGGAGAATTCCATCTGCTGAGGACAAACACTGAGGTCTGCAAGGAAAGATAGTGTTTATCTTTTCTTGGGAATGAATGGGGCAATGGATTCAGGATTGTTACTGATACTTCAGATTGGACGGGCATTTCCATCAGTTATGTTTTGTAATAATGTCCTACCAATAAATCCTAGTACTTGACTGTTTGAAAACTACTGCTTCCTGTAAATATGATGCTGTAGAAAGGATGCTTTTGAAAGAGTTAATACAAAGGTTTTCTCTCCATGGTTAGCAGCAATTGCTGTTAAATCACTTAGGAGTAACTACATTTTCATCATTTACTTATGAAAATATTTTCTGTGCTACTGTAAGGAAATTGCAGTGAATTCTTGAATATTCATGGGTGGATTACATGACAATTTCTCTGCAAGTGCAATCACGCTGAAGCAAGAGTGTTGCTGCTTGACACTGACAATAGTGCCACTGATCTCTCTTCTCTTTTCTCCATCCACCATTGTTCTATTTTCTTACAGCTTCATTTACATATGTACTATCCACAGCTTTGCTTAATCCAGGTTGCTCCAGCACAACAGTGGCCCAGGTAGCCGGCATGACTATAGAGTATGTTCACACGGGGCTATGTTGCTGTAAACACGGCAGACAATGAGTCAAAAGAAAACTTAAACATGCTTCCCTGCATAAGACCCACAAAGCCTGATGATCTGTATCAGAGCTACATTGCTGCTAGCCCTTTCAGAGAGGATTTCCTCTCTTACCCAGTATTAGACCCAGCCTATTAAAAGCCATGGTGGAAAGAAGTCAGAATAACTTGGTATGAAGGGAAAGTTCATTTGCATTAGTCTTCTTATATGAGAAAACACAAGTCAGTGCATCGTGTGGTCCTGCAATTTGAGTTAACAGTGATAATATATGCTACTGTTGAATTGCACAAGCATTTAACAAAAACAATAAGGCTTAACAATGAACTTGCAAAAAGTTACTGGTCTGGTAAATATCTGTTTACGCATTTATTTATTTGTGTGTTTGCAGTTGTATCCTTTTAGGTTCCATAATTCTTTCAGTCCTAGTACTTTAGTTTTAAGTCTAATAGAATAACAGTATATTGAAATAATCAGAAATACCCAAGAGGAGAAACTGTAAAAAGGACGTGCAGGTCACAAACTTCCTTTGCAGTATACCAAAGCTATCTTTATTATTATTATTCACTATTTCTATCAGTAACAAGTAATGCCCATATGGTAGCTTGGTCTCAAAGGCAGTCTCTGTGTAAACAGTTAACATTTCATATTCTGTTATCTATGGTAACCTCTCACTTTTCTCAGTTCCGCCTGGCAGAGCCCTTCATGTCATTTAGCTTCTAAATTGGCAGAGCATATATGCATAGGTTTAATCTTAAATATACCTTGAGATCCTCTGCTCAATTAAGACTTGCATACAACTCACTTGTTAAGTCAAGCATGTGCTGAAGTGTTTTGCCAAACTGGGGTCTAGGTACCTAGAGTTAAAAAAAAATTATTCAAAAAGCTCTTCAAGGCAAGAAGAGGCAAATAACATGACAAATTGTTTCACATGCAATACAACTGTTAAACTTGGCTTCCCGCAGAATTTCCTGTACCTCTGCCCCCCCTAACAGCAATCCTTACATTCTTCCCACATTCCTCCATGCCCCAGTTCACTTTTTCAAGCTTCCCTGTTCTGTTTCCCTGCTTGCAGCCTGTACTCTCACTGCAGCCCTCTCGCACGCATGCCACCTCCAGCTCTTCCCTGCACTCTTATCCAGGAGGAAGGAACCACAGTGCTGCAGCTGGTTGGGTTGATGACCATGCAGACCAGCCAAACTGCAGCCTAATTGAGCAGATCACCCCTGAATTCAGATGGACGTTATTGCTTCAGAGGGCTTTGATTTGATTCTCTTTCCTGCACTTATCCTGTTCCTTCTTATAGTTACCTATGAATGTGTCACTGCTGCTTCTTAACTATGACTAAATCAATAAATAGCATAGCAGCAGTAGAGACAAGGTAAAAAACTTACCGAGACTGGAAAACTACTAGGATATAAGACTGTTAGGATGCCATACTTACACACCAGATTAAAAGATAACTTACAGAAACTCTTTATTTCTTAGTTACTTCAGTGAAAATTAAATTTTTATTGCTCGTTTGGACATGACAATACTGAGCTTGAATAAAACATGACAGTGATACACCGGATAAAGATAAATACTGTCCCCCTGAAAACCATTTAGAAAAGTTGCCTAGGAGTCTTAGTGAGATGAACTCACCCTGATTCTCTATAGGACTCCTGACACCACTCAGTTTTAGTGCACTGAAATTAATCACTGAAATTACCCACTGACACCTACCTACTACATCCATAGGTACATCAATCTTGATTGTTTCCTTCTCACTTGGTATTATGCTGAGACTGAGTCATAGACTATTGTGTCATCATTTGCATTGACCGTGAGTTAGTTCTCACTACAAAAAAATGTTCTGAAATGTACTTTTAAGTATACATAAATAATAAATATATAAATATCCTGTATAAGTGTATAACATATTTTTAGTATTTACCTGGAAGATAGGTTAACACTGTGATGGATGTAAAAGGAAAGGATTAATATAAAAAAAAAATTATGTATATAGATGCTAAGGCTGAATCTATTATGCATGTCCAGAAAACAATGAACAAGTCCAAAAATGCTATCCTGATAGATCTTATATATTATGTTTTATAACCATCTGTAAAAGCGATTTTAATAATTCCAGGGAAATGAAATAAAAATGCTTACATTTACTGTGAAGTTTGCAATACAGACTAACTGAAGTAATAAAGTAGTGCAGTTTATGTTGTACTCCAGGGCTGATACTGTCATCTGTGCAGCAACTGAATCAACAAGGGATTTTCTTGTGCTGGTACTGAGGTAGTTTGTGTCCTGTAGTAGATACATTGGTATCACCTGAAAAGGAAGAGGGCAAGTGAGCTTTCTTCACCCGTCTTTCCCCCAGGATCTAGCCAAGGAATTTTGAAGCTTAAGGAGTCGAAACCCACCGCTCAATATCATCACCAGTCAGCACCAAGCAAGGTGGCTGCTCTTGCTTTGTAAATCTGAATGGTCACTGAAGGCCCACCAGCAGGCCTTCTTCCATACACATTTTGTGTTACTTTCCTCCACCTTGGTGCCTGTGGCTCCTCTTTTCCAATTCAAGCTCCATTATGCCATCCTTTTTTCCTGGCTCACTACCAACATACACATTATCCATTCTTTTTCATGAACCATATACAATCCATCCTATCAAGATCCACTGCAAATTCATCCTTTCCTCTTTGATGCCTTCCCAGCTACCCAGGTCAAGCTTAACTGAATCCCAGGCCCACAATCCCAGATGACTTTTTACCACTTTTAACTCATTTCTCAAAACTTCCCCTTTTCTTTTTATTTTTGTTTCCACCAGAATTTTGCTCTTCTTCCAAGAAAGCATAGGTAACAAGTCATGACCTTCCTTCCTCACCTTGTCATGCATCTCCATTTTCCTCCTTCTTTTACGGATCTTGCACTATTTTCTGTCATAGACATTGACATTTCTCCTTTGCTCTCTCCTCCAAATCCCGTCCACATGCCTCAGCGACCCTGTTCTATTCCAGCTCCTTACATCCTTTGTTCCCACACACAGCCTCTCTCTTACTCTTCTCCTTAACCTCACACTCTACTTTGACTTTCCCCTCGCAGCACAATATGCTTTAGATGCTTCATTCTTAGAAAACATCACCTTTGACCTTTCTTTCCTTTCCAAGCACAGCCTTAACTCCCTTCTCCATTTCATTTTAAATTCATCAAATATCTTGTTTACAATAAGAATCAGTAATTCTTCTCCTCCCTTTCCAACCCATACCCTCTTCAACATAGCTTTTTGCCCCCTGGCCTCTGCAGAAACTGTTCTTGCCAGACATTCTAAAAACCTCTTCCTAGCCATTCTTGTTCTCATCTTCTTCGACACGTTCATCATCTTTTATGTAGCTACCCGGCCTTTCCTTTACATAACATTGCTCCCTTTTCATGATACTGTCTTCTACTGGTCTTCCTTTCTGTTCATGCTTTTCTCACATCCTCTATAAATCCATCTCAAACTTCCTTCCCATGCAGGAAGAAGTTACAAAATGGCTCTTCTTTCTTCATATTTGTATTATTTTTATAAGAAAATGAACTGCAGATGTTCAAAGACATTACCTTCTCTAACACAGACCATCTTTTTCACTCCACAAGAAAGTCTGCTTTGTGGCTTTCTACTTGCTTGTGGATCCCTGACTTCTTCGCAAGTTAAAAAGGCTAAGTGAGACCCTTAATTGTCTTCTGACAAATACTCTCCAATAACACCTTTCTGGATCACTGGATCATATTTTCACCTTCCTGCAGCTGAAGCATATTATAAAAATACCTTTTTTAACAAAATATATACTGTAGGTCCCATCCAGGCCGTGCCTAAGTTTTCTAAGACTTTTGGCAAAGCATTTTCAAGATTAATTTCTCTGCGCCCTCTCACTCAGTTATACCCATGGTACACACACATACACACACACAGAGCGAGTCCTTCGTCACCTTCCATCTAGCTTACTGCAACACTGTTTTGTCTGCAATTAACAAACACTGTTGTGTCACACTCAGATTGCTGTTGCGAAGAGCATCTTCCAGCTCAGTGCTTTCGTATTTACTTTCCTTTTCCTCTTGCCTCTTTCCTTGCTTACCATAGTAGATATTATAACAACCTGTGAACACTCTTCACTCTTTCTGTACTTTACTATTTTTAATTTTGTGTTGATTATTGGACTCTGATGCACAGCCAGTGTCAGTATTGGTTGTCCTCTTGTTCCATTTTCAAATAAGCTTTTTCCCCCAATCTGCCCTTCATGATTGCCTTAACATCTGCAAATACAACTTCTCCTCTACTAATTCTCTGTTCCAGAATTCCTCTTTTTTCTGTGATGCCCACAAAAAAGCTTGACAACATATTTTATCATTTTATTATTAGAAATATCATGCTGTTGTTAAAAATAACCACTAAGCTATCAGGCATAGCGTAATAATCTCTCAGTATTCCTCCATCTGTGTCCATCTACCTGTACGTATACACCGTTTCTTGTTTTATGGTTAAACTGTATGTTCTTTAGGGCAGGGACTAGCTCTCTCTTCTGTGTTTGCACATTGCTTAATACAATGATGTCCTGGTTCGTGACTCCTGGGTGGACAAGTAAATAATAATGATAATATCTCCACTCTTCCTTCTACAGAGCTCACCCACTGAGCTGACGGCCTAAATGAAACCCAGGGTGATTAATAATGCATCCTTTTACTGACTCTTACACGTTATTATTCTTGTCACCTGTCAGGATCCACTTTGAGGGAAATCTGTTGTTTTCTGATGAAAAAGGGAGTGAAAAAGAGGCAATTTCTTTTGCCCATTTCTTCAGAAAAAAAATTAAAAATGGATGAATCATAGTGACAGTCATGAAAGAATTAACCCCCTCCCCCCAGATGGTAGTCCCAGAAGGTGCCAGAGTTTTGAGGGGCTGTCACAACAATCCCCGGACGTTATGTTGGGAATACAACTTTCGGCCCTATTCCGGTGCTAATTAGTGTTTATTATTGTGTGGACATTTGCCCACTGAAAACTAGACCAAAAGACCATCAACCCATTTCATATAGGCCGTTGAACCGTAAGTAGATGATAATGAATTTTGGTTCCTACCAACCTGGGCCAGATTTGAAGCAATGACCTAGAGGTGAGAAACTCTACATCTCATTATCGTTCCCCTGAGTAAACCAGTTCTCAAATCATAGGATGAAAAGAAGGAGGGAAAACCAAGCCTTCCTGGTGTGAGTTAAAGGTCTGCATGAACTTTGAATTTCAAAGCTTTCTCTCAATCATTAATTTAATTCAACTTAAGTGGACTTTAAAGTCTAATTTATACAACTGAGAATCTCGATAGTCAAAATAAAGGGATATAAAACCAATTTCAAAAAGAATGGGAGGCTAGTTACTTCCTCTTGCTCCCATTCACCCATCCCCCTTCCGTTTTCCTTTGTCACAACAAGCCCGATGAGGGAGATCGGATTAAATATGATTTCCTACTATTCTGCCTAGCTGACAGCTCACCTACAGTGCTTTCAAAAATAAATGTTATGGCTGGTTTTGTACAAGCTTCAAACATGTATTTGACCTTTTAATATTTTATTTGGTTTTATTGATTTTTGCTTTAATACTTTAAAGTTTTTGTAGCTGAGGAAAATTGCCAGCATAGTGAACTACACAAATGGACCAGTTTGCATATGGACGCTTGTAAGATCCTGAGCCTGATCTTCTCTAGCAGTGGACTCATGGAAAAGTTATGGATAGATTGTAATGAACAAATGCACATTTCAGCTTTTACTAAATGGGTCTTAGGAAAATAAGCTGTGAAAAGATTGCAAACTGGTGCCACAGAAATGACAGCTACAGAATAAACATAATGCAATCAAATTAATTCTCACTAAACTTTAGACCTTTTGCTGTAATTCTTTATACAAAAATCTCCTTTTTTTCTTGACTGTTAATACTGATAATTATATCTGTATTTCTTAAGAATATTATGAGTTGCCATTTCTGCATAGTAGCAGATTGAATTTATTCACCTTACGGATATATTATTATCACAGATAATAACTGCAGCATGATAATTATCATTAATTATTCATTTGGATTAAGAGGCAAATAGGCTTGCATTCAAGGGTCTTCCAGAGCACTGTTCATTGTTCCAGGGCCCTGTGTGCCAGTGTGACTAATTCATACTCCTTTCAGTGCCACTGTTGACATCTGACCGGTCCCATATGTATTTATTTCAAAATATTATAAAAGGAACAAGTGCATCATTTCAGGACATAACCACTAAAATAGACATATGGTTCTTTTCTGCCCTCTGAGTGAGAATACGCAATTTTCTATTAGAGGATATGTTCACAGAGTATCATTTCAATAGATCTGTATGTACGCCCTATCTTTGCATTCCTCTGTCATCCTATTTAAGCTTATATAAGCCAATATATTTACATAATAGCTTTTAGCACAAATAATAATGTGTGAAGCTGTACAATTTGTCATTCACTGAACATAGTATTTAGTCAAACTGATTTTAATCCATTCTGAAGCTGAACTAGGTTTAATGTACAAGGATCTTCTCAGCACAAGGTTAGAAAAATCCAAGGGGAGGAAAAAAATTAGAAAGAAGGGGGGTATGGCTGATGAAAAAGGGACAATAAATAATATAAATGCTAATTCCTTTATGTGGTTTTCACCCCATACTTATTAGCAAGCCTCTCTCCCTCTCTCATTCCCTCTCTAATCTTTGCTTCATATCTAAAAAAATGTCTTGAAGGTAGTAACACGATCATCTGAGGACCAACATGACAGCTCCAATATGCACAGAGTGATAAATGTCAGTCTGACTTTTATAGCTCTGAGGCTGCACTTATATATGCCCTCTGTGACTTACCATCTTTGCTTCCACAGATGATTCCTTTTTATTGTTAATATGTCAGCACAGGTCTAGTGCTATTCAATACGAATTGCTCTGTAATAGTCTGGAACCCTCCTTCTCTAACTTCAGTTTTAGCTTGTTCCACTATTTCTATGCTTAATTTTAAGGTCACATCCCTAGTGTTCTGGAACAAAAGCAGCAGACTGCACGTGGGGCAGTACGTGCTTTTATCGGATATAAGCACAGGACATGGAAAGAAGGAAAGATGCAGAGACAGCAAAAGGAAGTAGTGGTATCAACACTGTTAAAATATATCATGGAAATGTCAGTTAAAGATTGCAAATTTCAACAAGATAAAACCAAAAAATCAAGAAAGGTTGTTATCCTAGTAATAATCATAATCTCTTTTTGCACTCACATGGATGACCAACATGTTATTGTTGGCAGGGAGATGTACGTAAGGTAGAGAAATACATAGGTACTTGGGTCAAAATTGATGACAGGGCACAAAAGAAACAACATATTTGCAGTTGTACTCTTCAAAACATGCACCAAGAAATCAGCACCTAGAAAGAGAGAGAGCAGGCAGCAGCATTTCACAGTCTGCCTGTATTAGGTCATCTGGATAGTGACACATCACTGTAAAACTGACTGCGGATGAAGTCATCGACCGGTACTTAAAAAAAGGGAGGGCGATCTACTGGATTTCGAAATGGAAGCAGAACTAGAGCAGGATTAAGTGAGGGCTGAGATGGGGTGGTTGCAGTGAAGGACTCTGTATGACCAGGGGAGAGGGAACACACTCTTTGCTCAGACAGGAAGGGGAAACGCAAGTTGTGGACACAGGGTGAATGGTTTACAGAAATACAGCATTTACCATGTGTATTGTGGAAGCACCTAGAGACCAGCAACCGCACTGGAGACATTCCCCCAACATTTCATGAGTCTTGGCACTGCAGATGAATTCCTCTCCTGATTAACAAGCGAAAGAGGACAAATAACATTAGTACATTAGGGAATAACTGGTATGTGCCACCGGCAGACAAAATTGCATTCATCCAGTCAAGGGGAGTGGAGTTCCACGCATTTAGCAAGGTCATAATATTCATGATTTGTTTCCAAACACTTGTTCATTCAGAGGATAGTGAATAAAGGGGAAGAATTTATTAATTGGTGATACATTTTTGTGGAGCCAGGGATAAGGCTTCTAGGCTGGACAACAAAAACTCTACAAAATTATTTAGAACTAAATCTACAGTGCGATGCTATACAGCAATACACAGCAACACAACATTGGCAAAAATTGCAGTGATGATGCCTGCAGAAATCTTTCAGAAGATGCCAATAGCATCAGGCCCAATTACAGCTTTTTTTCAGTGTAAATTCTGAGGCTTGATGTTGAATACCAGCCAGTGCCAGGAGGAAAGGAAGGTTTTTCTTGAAGCCTCTTATTCTGTACAGAACCTCTAAGCCATAATACTATGAACTTGGAAGAAGAATGATTTTACTTTATTAAGTAACTTCATACTTATAAACAAAAGAACAGCAGTTTTTAGTGTCCAAGTTGGTCAAGAATACACTGATGGGTGTGAAAACCTCAGTCTCATCCTCTCACGTTGTATTTTTTGTTACAATTCATTGTTGAGAACCGAAATAGCTGAGTGTCTGTTGTTCTTCACTTTTCTATAATCGCTCAAATTTATGCATATTTCCTTCAGAGGGGTCTATTAAGTCTGAATGGTGGCATGCTGTTTCCTCTGGTGTTAACACTGGTGGCTATCCAAGATGAAGGCAATGAACCAGACAGCGCTGGTTACAATGGAAGATGCAAAACTAAATCTCAGTGTGAGTTCACACTAAAGAGAGATAAAGGCAGAGAAACTTCTCAGTTTCTAATTGATTTAATATGTACTAAAAGCAATCTGAAAAATCTTCCAAATAAGTCATTATAAGTTTCCAAATAGAGTCATAGAATGGGTTGAGTTGGAAGTGACCTTTCAAGGTCATCTAGTTCAACCTGCTCTGCAATGAGCAGGGACGTCTTCAACTAGATCAGGTTGCTCAGAGCCCCATCACCTAGTCTTCATTGAAGGCTGTCTCCACTGGAGAGCCTTTTTAATATTTATTATCATTATTTACTCACTTTCAAACCCCTTTTGAGAAGGGAGAAAAGATAATTGTCTCTTTTACACTATTGTCCTTCCCCATCAGCAACTTAAAGAAAACAAAGTATTTTGCGAATTAAAAAAGAATTTTCATCTCGATGATTAAAAAACAGATCATTTCATTCCTTAAAAGAATGAACAGCTAAACTGGAGTTTTTAATGGAAGCCGTTCATAATCTTAATTAGCAAGTTCTAAAATAAGTTTTATATAATCAATTATTTTTTCATCTGTTAGAATGTCAGAGCTTTTTACTCTGACTTTATGAGAATTCTGGTAGTACTACTATGTAACCTTCCTCAAAACAAAAGTGATTTTATTTTAAAGGTTGGCATAAATGTCATAATTACATACAGTATTTGTATAAGAAAACAAAGTAGATCAAAGAGGGTGACAGAGAAGAGACAAACAGCCACAGCAACAGAGATTTCATGCTCAGAAAAGGAGCCAAAATAAATTACATTTGATCTCTGTTAACGCTGTTATAATTTCACCAGGAATAATCTCTGGATCTTGTGTATTACTTCTAATCCTCCTCAGGTACTGGGCTGTCTGTAAAAGTCACTTCTTCTGTCTGATGCTGTCATATTTCTGTTCTGCTGCTGCAGCGCTGAACATGTTGCAGGGAAATGCACTCTTGATCTCTCTGTGGATAATTTTAGTCATATCTAAGTTGGCAGGACATAAGTGAACTAGAACAGATGAATAACAAACTGGGCGTGACTGGACATAATTGAATCTGGAATTTTCCACATTACCAAGCAGAGAACAAAGAAAAGTAGCCAAAAGCTGACTGTAGCCCAAAGTTACAAACACTGACATTCTGAGAAGCAATCTGCACAGGACTACATTATTGTGTTATTATATTTCCCCCCCGTATTTTCCGATCAAGCCCATTAGAAGAGGCTGCTTGACTGGTGGGGGTTTTTTTCAATTTATTTATGGAAAGATATTTTTACAGGCTAACCCAGTTAAGCTTGACAGCTTGTTTACAATAGGACCCAGAAGACACATTACTCTATGCACAACAATATAAATATACATTTGAGATGCACACTTACGCTCATAACATTTGTTAAACATCTGAAGTGCACAGTGATCAGGTATCCAGAATGATCTAATTCTCTATTTAAATATTATGAAGGTAGAGGGATTGTTTAGCTTGCTAAGATGAGAAGAACACATTATCATAATTAGCATGTGTTTTAGGAAAATTGTATAACATAGCTACTTTCTTGAATGGTAATAACGATCTGATATAAGAGGTTTAAACTTCATCAGAAAGTCAGAACAGGGCTTTATCTCTGTTTGTATAATATTTTCAGTTTGGACATCCAGACTGCCTCAGACTGAAATTGAGTTAGGTTATTGGCCTTTTCCTTAACTGAGCCTATATCTACCTTATTGATTAGTGTGGACAAATAGGAATGGATTTATAGATCAAAACAGTTTTTGCTGAGAACCTGAAATCCACAGCATACTCAGCCTGGGGAGGGGATTGCATTGGACCTGCTCCAGCCTGGTCCTGGGATGCGGAAGCCCAGGAGCAATCCTAGAGCTCCTCTGGCTTCCTTCTATCCAGAAGAAATCTGAGGTGTGCACCCCATGACTGTTCCGAGATACAGACCTGCCACTGGGAGATCACTCCAAAAGAGTTCCCCTGAGCCTGACAAAAGGACTGATAGAAACCAGGTCTCAGAGCAGTTAATGCCATCTTTTACTAAAATTATACTCCCGAATTCAAAAAATAAAGTCAATAAAGACAAATAAAGACTCAGACAGTCTACTCTCCATCTGGAAGATCAGTAGATATCTGAGAGTAGGATTTTGTGTTTCCTTATACCAAGTGAAATTCTCCTTTAAAAAAAATTTATAGATATTATTAATATCTTGTTTTAAATTACTCCATTTAAAGACTGCACCACACTGTTACAGGTGAATTATTAATCTGCTGCCACACTCAGGGTATTAATGCTGGGAGCACTAACAAACACACTCAGTAGCAGCTCCAAAATGCATCACCCCTCAGTCTTGTTTGCCACTGCATTAGAATACAGCAGTAGTGGAAATATCTCAAGGTTGGTTCCGTAATTAAAAAGGGACTGTCCGTTGCCAGAACGCAGAGCTATGCTGGATGTTCATTTTTCTCCATCTGTGCAGCATGAAACTTTAATTGTGAAACAGTTTTAAAAAGTCCTGTGGTGGCATAACCTGAAAGGAAATGAGCTAAAGTGTAGGATGGTGAGCATTTACATATAACTTTGGAACCTACCCCCAGCCTCCAAAAAATGACAGTTGCATTACAGATGATAGGTTAAAATGAGCTGCTACCCAGTCATCCTTTTATTTCCTAATGAAACCTGAGTTCCCGCTCCTTTTCAGAAGACAATCTTCTCCCCAAACCATTGGATAGTGTTTCTGCTATTCCTATTACTGCCGAGTTCCCTTTTTCCTTGGGGGTGACTGATGTTTAATATAAATGAAGCAGAACAATTCCAAGGGACAGCTGGTTTGTGGGTCAAGTGCACAGTGCACAACTTCTCCAGCTATTTTGTCCCAGTTTGCAGTCCCCTCTTCTTTTGTGTTCACTTTCTGCCAACATTTACAGAATTAAGCTATCCTGGCAAAAATATGTCAAAGAATAGACTTGCATGCTACTTACCCGAATATTCATGGAAGAGGAATTTCAGAGTAGCACAACTTTGCAATTCTGAGTTTTACATACTCATCCTGTCAGGGAAAAAAATTACCGTGTGCCTTATGCTGAATCACAATGAATTCAGGCTTTGATTCAAAAAAACGGTGTTCAGGTGCATAACCAGCTGGCTTGGCGTCTGCAGGGAGTATCTCTAGGTACTCCTGAGCTGCACAACACTGTGGAGGGGCTCCAGAGGGGCTCCCCTACCTCCACAAGACCCTGTAGCTCTGTGCACCCACACTTGTCAGCATCCCCAAATAGTCTTGTAAGTCTTGTGCTATGTCGAGGCTGTTTCTACTTAGGGATGGATAGTGGGGTTAGAGCTCCGCATTGCCACAGCTCCCGTGCTTTCTGTCCTAAAACTGTGCCTGTTCAGAGGCAGCTCAGCTACCTTTGCAAAGCACAAAGCACTGCGCCGTGTAGTAGGCACATACCACAAGCCACCAGATTTGCACAGGGTAGCGCCCGTGCTTTTGTTAGCCGCAAGTTTGTTGTCTCTAAACAATCAGGACCCAAAGAAACCTTGGTTATCTTGTATTATCAGCACATTCTTGGTGATCAGTTCATAGTGTTTTAAAAGTTCATTAAAAAAAATCATTGAATAATTAAGGAAATAGTGATCTCTTTGTGGCTATTTCATGAGCAGAAAGAAAGGTTAAATTCATGGGATAAATTATTCATTGTGAGTTATTCACTCAGCTTTAATAGTTTGTAATTCTATAAAGAGCTTTGCTTAAGAAATGCACTATATAAATCAATCAATAGCACTAATAATATGCAGGAAGGATTTTCTTCTTTGTGATCTGCTTTTCAATAAATTGTACCCCCTTGACACCTCAACTACCATCATATGACCACTCTTCTCGCCTCCACTGCCCCAGCCTGTCTATCACTGGGCCACAGCTGTGACGTTCAGACACCCGGCCTCCTTCCCCCTCACACCAGCTTAACCCATTGCACTTAAGGGTCCAGCAGTGCTTGTGTGTACCTTTAGCTTTGCCTTTATATATCTATTTTGTTAAGAATTCAAGCACACACAGTTACACACGCACTCACACGTACATGTTATGTTACAAAATACTTCAGTTGCATCACCAGTGCATTGGAAACTGCTGAGCATCATGGCGCAAGCTTCATGGTATAAAATCTGAACATCATCTACCTCCTCTGCAACCATATGGTAGAGATGTTGAAACACTCCTCACCTAAAGCCCAGAGCCTCCGGATACTTACAGCATGCCTGCAGCGGTTTGGGGAATGATGCTTGGAGGAGATACAGCTATGTCTGAGTAAAGCTGCAGGAACACACGTTTCAGGGGATGGCAGCTACTCGAGAAAGTGCCCAGGTGCTCTGCAGGCTTGTGCAACCTGTGCTGAAGTATACGCTGTCACAGCCTTAGACACCCTAAGTATTGTCCATTCGATCTAGATTAAAGCTAGTGTGAATATGTATACACACACCAAATCACAGTGCGGTCATACCCTTAGGCACAAACAGCTTTACTCCTGTGGGCAGCCTATTTACTTCTCTCCTGTGCTCCAGCCCTCGTTAATTCACAGGGACCTGACACTACAGCTCCTGAAATGAACATCAAAACTCCCATTAACTTCTGTGGGCAGAAGTCCAGCCCTTTTTACTTTCTATTAGAGTTCAATCCCCTTCAGATTCAGATCCTTTGCATTTTTCACCCCTTTTTTCCTCCCAGTGCAACCCTCCTAGTGTCTTCCAGATGCCTCTTTCTTGGCAGCCAGTCCCTTCTTTCCATCTAGAGGTCATCCAAAGGCAGCTGGGCTGAGAAATGTGCAGCTTCTGAGGCTACAGGGTTTGGGTATGTCTACAAAAGTCTTGCTCGTAGAGTGACGTGAGTTGCTATACAGGTTAAGGACTCGTGTAGTCCTACTCAGATGGTAGTGTTGAATGGGATCAGCTTCTTGCCCAAGCTGGAAAGCAGTGTCAATAATACTTTTGTGTCCAGTTGCCAACCCTCCTCACACATCCTTTTGGCCTAATTGGTGCAATGTGACCCTTAGTGTGTTCCTAAATTTGGCTATGTAGGAATGTTTTTTTTCTCTGCTTCATACACCTATCGTTGCTGAAATATGTTAATATATTTATATTCTTCCAGTTAATTCTTTTTCCCCTTAACTTGCTAATTTAAAACTTTTCCCTGAGTGGGATCAAATTCTTAATGCTTCAATAAAACCCCTCAAAAATTATAGGTACTGGCATAATTTATATTCTTTAAAGCATAATTCTAGATTTGATTGGTTGAACTGGAAATCTTACAATATTATTTGACTATAGGTGACCCAAAAAATTCCTTTTTAGGCACATTTTAACCTTTGTATTTCCAATTCTAAGCAGATCCAGAAAGTGCAAAGACAAGTGAAAGGTACGTAACTAACTTAATCTCTCTGTGTCACTATTTCAGTTCAAACTAGTTTTTCTTTACTGTGTATAATTTGACCTGTAACAAATAATTCAGATGAGAACCTTTCAACGTTTCCTATGGTGCCTCTAACAAATCTCCTGCACAGCTAGATATGTCTTGCTTTTTCAAGCCTATTGGCTAATAATTGTTCTTTTGTCGACTAACACTCTCAAACTGTATGATTCTACTCTCATTTTCTGAGCATCCAGTTTGAAGCTTCTCAGTTCAATTTGTGGGAGTAGGGAGTAGGGAGTAGCATCCCTGCATACTGCCGAATGTTCAAGCTCTGAACACAATGTAGATGTTAGCCACCTCCATTTAGCCACCCAAATTGTTAGATGAGTGATTGAAATAGCACAGAAGAAATAAGGGTTAGATTCATGTGGTGACCTATGGGGATGTAAGAAAATTTAAAGGAACGGCTCAAATAATGAACACTGTTTATCCCATGCAGTAAATGAGGAAGATACCCTGTGGAAAACAGTATGTTCCAGATCATGTTACTAAAGACTGTACCATAATGTGTCTCCACAAAATGGACAGGTTTATATTCCATATGCATAATAATCTTAACTGTATTTCTCTTTGAAGTTCTTCAGTCTTAATCTTAATACTGTTCTTTGCCTATAAAATTTGCATGTTAATACTAAACCAATCTTTTAATTGTTTTTATTTTAAAATATGCTTATTATTTTCAGACCTCTCACAAAGAAATAAACAAAATTATCTGTTTCAGTCTACCTTGACAACCTATCAAACAGGCAGGTAGCAAATACACCATTCTTTTTTAAAAGTATATACAGAGAGATTAGTCAGGGAGATGTATTGCTAGTGAGGGAACAAATCTGACCCCAGAGAGTCTGAGTTTAACCTTTTAAGCATTCCTCCTACTGAAATTTGTGAACACTACCATGGAGAGTGGTTAACTGCAAATTTGTACTTTTCTTGTATTATATATAGTTTTAATACCCCACAAAATAAAAGTGCTGAACCATGTCTGGTATTTTATTGTGCTCCTAAACTATTACGAGTTAAGTATGACAGATGCCCTCCTCTTCTAACTACAGAAGTTTTTTTTCCCAGCTCAATCACAGAGCATTTCCATTAAAAGCTGAAGACCCCATCTCTAACCCTGGCAATACCTTCTCCACATGATTAATTATTTTACACATTCTGTAGTCCATTAGGGAAGTGTCTGATGGCCTCAGGACACAGATATCTGGCCTTTATATGCATTATTTTGCCAGCCTCTTTTTCTTCTCTGTCCTTTTGCAGTGAAATAGAAAACAACATATTACTTTGGTTTTTCATTGCCATGTTTGTTTCATCTATTTCTAATTAAGGTTTTTCATAAAAGTCATTAACTTGCACTTTCAATAATTTATTTTTGTAAAAATTGAAATATCTTATCCAAAGATAAGTATCTTACCAAATATCAGGTAGTTCCAGAAAAAAGTGTAAGACCAATGAAGTTTGCAGAAATATATGTATCTCTTATTAGAAGATAGGATCAAATATTAGTTTCAGTAATGATAATGTAAACTAGAAAAAAAGGTGCAGATATTGAGATCAATAGCAATATAATGGAGAACAGCACTGTGCTTCCAGTTTGTGTTGCTTATGTTCGATGGTCTCTTGTCTTCTACTTGAGGAGTTCTAGCTGGAAAAAAGGGTGTACCTGAATTTTATCTCTTGTGGTAATAGTTAACTCTGGTCTGCAAAATACTTTCTTCCCTTTTTGCATTTCAGATGCAAAATAATAAACTTTTAGTTAACGGAATCACAGGGCAAATTCTGGTATTTCCTATACTGTTCAGTATGCTGCCACATGCCAGAACTGGAGAAAACAATATAACCCTGGCTGCAGTGAAAAACCCTGCCAAAACTCCCTGTACTTCAAAACAATCCAGATTCCACCCAACACACTGGCTTGAAGATAGAAATGTCACAAAACCTTACTTAACTGGTTTTCTTACATGAGTACATACCTTTCTTTCCTCCAACATTCTGAAAATTGGATCACTCTTTAAATTAGTTGGTTTTATTTATGATACCAGACAGCACTACAATATGTCTTATATATTTATTTATTGGTGTTTTGATTTTAGGATTTTGGTATTCTCTTTTCTATCTGTTGTAAAGCACCTCATCCATCTGAATAATTGCAACAGACAGTGAATATAAAAAAATAAAAAATAAAAAATGTTATTCTCATATTGACTTAACTGTATCCCCCAAAAAATTTTAAATTTAAACCTGGAAGTTTCAGACACTGTAAGATTTATTTTTTACCTTTATAGATAAACTACACTGGTCAGCGGTCCTGGTTATCAAACTTCAAAGCTCAGAATATTTTCATTCCCAGCTGTAGATAGAAAGAGCTGAGGCAAATACACTGCATAAGAGGACTGGATATGAAGATGTTGGTCTTTCCCCAAATGAAGCTACGGTGACTATACACCTCATTTTGGAGCCCCACCTAGATGCCTAAATTTAGGTGGAATGAACACAGCTTTCAGCCACATTACTTAATTTTCTTAACATTATTCTCCACAACTTGATTTGACTAAATCCTTTTTAGGAGAGATGGAGAACCTGCCCACTGGAAGAACTTTTTAGGCCAGAGTTATAATTCCTGGCATAAGTTGTTCTCAGTCTTGCCCCTGCTGAACACCTTCAATGAAATTTCTTGTGCTGTAGCAAGTCAAGATCACATCTGACCTACACCATCATTAAAAAAATCAACCTCAGTCTCACAACTTCATCCCCTGACATTCCAAATTATTCTCTACAGTCAGATTCCTAATATTTTGACCAGTTTGTTTTTAAAGGGAGATTTATCTAGGTCAAGTCTAAGCATCTGTTAAGTAGATGTCAATATCTGGGTGAATCAACTTTAATTCTCCTTAAAGTTAGTGAAGACATGATGAGAAATACACACTTTTAGACTGAGATTCATCTGGCTGATTCCAGAGATCTACATTAGGATGAGATAAATCACAGTCTGTAGGTGACAGTGTCTCTTCGTTGGTCACTCTGGGAGTTTAACAGCTACTTTAAATATAGACGTAGCAGATGTCTACATTTGGTCAGTTAAAGCACACAAGAGTAGTCAATTCTTTTCTGAATTCTGCGTGCATCTACAAAATAACTCTAGCTTGGGGTTTACTTGTATCAAAATTTCAGTTTTCTGTTTTTGTATCTACCAGAGCAAATTGGAAATGAAAAAATTAATCCAAAGACAATTTTTGCATTCATTCTGCCAAACTGGAATGAAAAGGAAAAGCACTGACTTCGCTTATGGAATCAAACTTCTTTAATAATGTTATGTGGCCCATCACATTTTTTCTCTAAACAATGTAAAATTTTAACATAATATTAAAAACATCTTAATAGAACATAAAATTAAAACTTTTGCCTTCAAAATCAAACAAGGAAGTTGAAATTATTATGGCTTGACTCAGAAATCAAAAGGTAGACATCTGAAATAGGAGAGATGCGTCATACCCTAGGCGTATTGAGACCTCTTCACGAGTTATAGCTGGCAAGTTCTCATTCAGACGTGTGAAACAGAACCAACAGAACCCCATGGTTATGTCTACAGCTCCTGTCCCAGGAGTTGACCCTGCCAACTGTCTCTGGACCACTCCTGGCAGTGCAGGCAGCGTGGGAGCCTTTCCGAGCCTGTGCTTGTGTTTCACCAGTCGGCCAGGCAGGGACCTTGGATATCAAAGCTGCTTGCTGAAAGTATTGGTGGCCGATGCTGGTGGCTCAGAGCAGGGAGTATTTGAAGCTCCCATGACAGGGATGTGGAAAGAAGCAAGAATCGCAGACCAGCCTGCTTACTCTCACAATTGTCCTCTCTAATCTTCTTTTAGGGGAAACTTCTCTTTGCTTCCTACTCTCTATCTTTTCTCCCTGTCTCCTCTCCTCTTTTTATTCCTGCCCTCTCCATCACATTATATCAATGCCACAGAAAGCTGCTGAATTGCATGCAAATCAGAACACAGAATTTGCACTTAGCTAAGTGAAAGCAGTAGATGTGATTCAAGTGTCTTTCTTGCTTAGGTAAGTTGTTCGTCCCCAGATACAGTGGGTTCTGGGAAGGCAAACACCTCGCTAGCTAAAAAAAAATAATAAAATAATTAAATGGGAAAAAGCATTCTTTTTTCTGAAGGCTGTGTTTTTACAATCTGTAACCATCACCAATGGCAGCATGGGCTGTGTACAAGACACACCGCTGAAGACTGAGCCAGTACAGTTTCAGTTTCCATTCTGGAATCAGTCAAGAAGCTAAATAAGTTCCCAACTAGCTCAGAGAGACTCCTGGCTCTTTATTATAGCATGTTGATATTACATCTGGACTTGTTCATTAATACATTTTGAAGACATATTTAGTCTTAGTTATAGCAGATGTGGCATTGCAAATGATCTGCCATTCCACCCCAGCTTCTCTTCACTCTCTGAACACCCACATTATATTTCCATTTTAACAAGATTTTTGCTTTCATTTGATTTTTCCGGTATCTGCTAGGTGTTGGTTTTTTTCTTTTTATTTCTTTTTCCATTACAGCCAGGTGTATAAGTGATTAGTTTATACAAATTTCAGAGGGATTTTTTTCTTTTTTTTTAGATCAGAGACCTATAGGGAATAATGTAGCTAATTTAAAATGCTTCACAGATTTACGCTGAAAGATGCTCCATAAAAGAATGACACTACAAGTTACATCAAACAAGCAAACATTTGTTATGGGGACAGTAAAATTTACTTTTCACAAAAGGAGCCTACAGTAATAATGCATTCAATTCTATTTCCCAGAATGCTTCTTAAGTATGTTAATAAAGTCTTTATTGTGTCTGCTTATAAAAGTCGCCACCATTTCCCATTAGAAAGTCTCTGTTTATTCATCAAACATTTACTGACAGTGACTGCTGGGAGCAGGCTCAGATTTCCACTCCATTACACGTTTGTGGCATAAAACACATTAATTATAGATATATTACAATATTCAACTCATTGAGGAAAAATTAGATGATCAAGGCTCATTTTCCTTGACAATAAGCAAGTTAATGAAAATACTAATTACCTGATGATGAAGTGGAGCCTTCAGGATTGAACGCTTAGCATCTGTAGAAGAGCTCTGTGAATCTAGCACAGAATATTAAAGCCAGAAGCACTGGAAGTCTAAAGGATGGTTCATGAGGTCATCATATGCCCTTTAATCACAGGACAGAGAGTGGTTAGTTCATAACATAAACTTTAATACGCAGCTTTGACGGATGCCATGAAAAGCCACGTAAACATAGTATTCATTTATAACTAATTATTTTCATAAACTGATTTTTTTGAATTAGTGGATACACTGTCTAACTCAGCTTTTTTAAAGAAACTATGAAACCTAGCAATGATGAATTTTGGTATACAGAGACATAAGAACATTGGAATGAAGAAGAATAAGGCACAGACACAAGACTTCCTTCATTTTCTCTGATTTCAGAAAAAGTCATAATCAAAACTAATAGCATGTGAAGTTAAACTGTTTCAAATTCAGGAAATTTCTCCTCATTTATTTATTTTTATTGCAACCACTTTTGCTTTTGTGCTTATATAATTCGTTTTACCATTTCTGATTTAGACTGTAAATTGGAATCACTAAATTAGTGATGCCGTTCTTTGGTTTCTTTCCAAGATCAATTTTACTTCTCATCTGCTTTTGACATTTTACCAATACATCTGTGTAACTGTTGGGGGTAGGAGGTTCCCTTCGCTCTGGACTGTTCATACTGTCTGTTAAAGACAGACGTATCATTTATTCAGTATAGTTCATTTTTTCCCCCAACAACTTTTTAACAATTACATATTGCTAAATGGGTTTTTCTTGAACTGCTAAACAGTAAATAAAAACAAAATATTTCCAAAATATTGTTTCTTTTCTCAAGATAGTAATAATCATGTTTAATTAACACATTCCCTTCTTAAATTTTCTGCAGGCATCGTGCTGTATCACCTGATAAAATAATATCATTATGTTATAACGGCCCCAGAACCCTGTTGTAAGTCATAGATGAAAATATCTTCAATACGATTTATTCTACTGGCACCTATTTTTTTAATATATTGTTTTTCTTGTGAAAACATAAAACTATGTAAAACTGACAACCTCTTTCCTAGAAGCAGGATAGTAGAGAGTTTGCGGAGCACAAATAACCATGTTGGTAAAGATCCCTACACTCTATGAGAAAGGTTTCATGGAAATACCATGCAGGGCTTGAGTTCACTTTTCATCTTCAAACACCTTACATTTAGGCTTGCAACATGCAGTTCATGTCCTTGGTGAAGACCATTACTACTGCTTTGTAGCTAGATGTAGTACCATACTAAAGCACCTACCCGATAACACTTCCCTGTAACAATAATCCAACATCTTTCCAAAGCATTTCAAACAGTCAGTTCTGAAATAACTTTGAATAAATTTCTTTAAAATGTTCCATCCCTCCTGTTCCTTATAATATGTTTCTGTATCACTTCATCAGAAATCACTGGCAATGGTCATATACTGAAATGAATAGAATGAGCTTTTGACTTGGTAAAACACAGTAAGACATGCAACTCAGTCTTCTCTTGTTATTGATATTTAGCATGTATCTATATGTGGAATTGTATTGAAGCTTATATTTTATATCCCCAAGTTTTTGTTGAAATGGAACTCAAACAGCATGAGTACTATGATCACTTTGAAAACACCCAGGAAAAGAGCAGCCACAAATGTTTCCACTGTTAGGCAGAAGGTAAGATTTAACAGAAGCTTTCTTCAGAACTGTTACCTAACATTAGTGATATTTCTTTATTTTGCTGACTGGCTAAACTCACTTTATACACTAAAGAGGGCCAAGGAGAATATTTAGACTGAAAAGATGAAAACTGTACTTCTTACATTAGCAGTCTCCACCATCTTCTCTTCCACAGACAACAGCTATAAACTCATTGGTCTTTTATACCAGTCTTTTTGGTCGCTTTGTGACTTCATCTTACCATTCCATAAGCTTATTAGAAATATTTAAAATGGTTGCTTTACTTCAGACAGAACACTCATCTATTTTGCCTCTGACAGCTCAGGAAAACAGAAACAAGGATGCACTTCCATGCCCTTCCTCTCTCAGATTTCGGAAGTCTACAGGGTGAATGCTGTTCATCCTCTGACATTTCTCCACACAGTTTATATTTGGTTTACTATAACTTAGATATGCAAGAAAAATGGAAACTAAGCCTAATCCATATTTGCAGTCTAAAATTTATGAGCCTCACATTATTCAAAATAGTTTCAGAGTAAATTTACAGGCCAAAATCACAAACAGGGTACAACATCAGCATTGCAGTTGTAATTTCTAGCAATCCTACTACTTATCCAGCATACAGGAAGAAACAGGTATCTAAAAACCTGTGCACATGAAAACAGGCCACCAAAGTCATTGAGTGAGAAATGCCATGGAGAAGGAGGTACCTTTAAGCTTCTGTATTAAGTGCATTTATTCATACTAGAAGGGAAACACGCATCCATACGACATTTATAATCCTGAAGCTAGCTCTGAGTAGAGGTTTCTAGTTAGAGTTAGGTTTTTAGTCTGAAGGAAACAGAAGGAGAGAAGTTTTTATAGTGTATAAGATAATGCTTACTGGGAATATGAGGATTCCAGACCTTTTCCATGGAATTTAAATCCCATAAACATATGGGGAGACGTATTGGCCAGATAATATAGGCAAAACAGATAGAGGAATATATGAACCTTGGGGTTCAGGCATGAGATAGATGTGTTGTACAGTGTTATTAAGGCTTTCTGCCTCCTCTGCAAGAATGTAGACAACATATGTTACACATACATTGTTCAATATAGCCGTTCCTGGGAATGGTCCTGTCCCTTAGGCTACGCGGTACAGAATAGCTTTTGCATCAGTTCTGCTAAGGAATAACTCCTTAAGGCCAACTGGCCACCTTCACAGTGCATGACATTTGGTCCTGCAGCTGCCCAGGCTTCATGCACTGCCCTTGTGACCCTGAAGCATAATGATCATGCTTTGGGGTTTTTTCATCTCAGGCTGTCCAAAACTGCCCAGCACGGTGGTGTTTTCATAGCACAATATGGAAGTATCTGTTGCATACTTCAGGTGGGGTTTGGGTTGCCTGAGGGTGCAAAGCCAATTGCACTAGTGTTGGAAGACTGCGTAGGACAGAGGGAACCAAACCTGTGTACAGTCTTTTCTATCTTGCCAGCCAAAATGAACTATCTCCAGAATTACTTTTGTAGTTTGTTTTGACAAGACACTTTGAAAGAGGTTAGGAGCAAACTGAGATGGCACTCAGTTATTCGACAGCATAGAAAGTATTTTAAAACCACCGAGATCACTCCTGCCATACTGTCTTTCTGCTTTGCCCTGTTCTCGCTTTGTTTTCATGCCCTTCTACCACAGACGAAAGAGCACCTCTTCAACACCTCTGCGCTTTGACAAAAGCACAAATTGGGATTGCAAGTAGCCAAGCATCTGGTCCCTTAGCTCTTCTACTCAGAGCCATACTTACATACGTTATTCCTTTTTTACATTCTTTCACATTTAATTGATTTTTCCAATACTTGCAATTCTTTTTAAATATTGCTGTACCTTTATTCATGTCTTATTGTTTCACACAGGAACACATCTCCTGAGAATAATCATATATCGAGAAAAGACCTCTTTGTCTGTGTAAAGAAGAAATAACAATTGCATTATATGCAATACTAAGTTTTGATATAAAGAGTGCGGACACATTTTACACACATGCACGCATGGGGTTTGTGATGAAAAAAACCTTCATACCAGTCCCATAATCTAGATCTTGGAACTGGTGTTCCCATAGACGGTAGTGTGGCAGTAATCACGGGAAGAATATCTGAAGTTTCGTCTTTGTAAAAGATTCATCCTTGGTGTGCTAATATAGATCTACCCGAGCAACATAAAAGCTTCAGCAGAATTTAACAGAAAAAAAAATAGATTTTACTGTGTGAAATTACATTAAATATTTTCAAAAGAAGTTTTGCAAAGCACTTCCCACTAGTTTCATGGACTCGATAAAGTTGGCCATATTTTACTCGGTTCAATAGTCAGAATTCTCATTTACAGCAACAGGAATTTTAGTAATTCCCTGTCACTGGGTCAAGTCAGTATGATGCGATATTTCTGCCTCCATTTCAGGAGCAAAAAGTTTAATCACAATTGAAAAACAGCATTCAAAATGATGGGTAAAGTAGAAAAGAGAGACATTATTTAATTGTGTGTACGTTAAACACAGTAGAATAGATTTTAGAAACAGTTTGTCACAGGGATGCCATAGGATATCATGACACATGATTACATTTCTGACAAAGAAATAAGCAAAAAAAAGGCAACTTCAAGCAACATGTATAAGGAACTGGCAACCGCAAGTTGCTGATATGTAATACCATTTTCTGCACAAGCAGAACAAACTCTCCTAAACTTTATTTTAGTTATGATTCAATGTCAGCCAGTATTAGAATTTGTGGTTTCACAAGCACTAAATTAGTGCAAAATTCAACTTTTGCAATTTAATTGTGAAACCCAGTCCACCTTTCCAAGGCATATTTATTTCTCCTGTTTCTCGCGTTTTACCAATCTCAGCTGACTGTCTCATGTCTTGCCAGTGAAGAGATTCCAGTGGGTGCCCTGAGCCATGCTCAGACTTACCTGTGGTAGTTCTCCACGGTTCCTGTCCTACCAATGGTCACAGGTTGCCTTGTCAAACCTTGACAATGAGGTGATGCCACACCACATGGGCACTCTGCCAGATTCAGGACCTCAGAAACACTCTCTGATCTGGAAACATGAGCAGAGCCATAAGAAGTAAGTTACACTAGACACCCCAGCACTAGACACCAGACACGTCTGGTCTCATTTGAAATAACCCAGACTCTCCCTTCTACTCTCAACCTGCAGTTCCAGGAGGCCATAAGCTTTCTCCAGGTCCTGTGTCATATCTGGCAATCCTATGGAGTTTTCCCACATATCCCATGGTATGTCTGATGGCACTAAAGACTTCTGTTTAAAAAACTCTCCTAAATATATAACTGTGTGAAATTAGACACGAAGAATCCCAGCCCTGGTGTACAGTCCCTCCACAGCTCATTGTGCATTTTTAGCCAGACTTTCAGGTGTGTTTGGGCATTTACATGGGAGGATGGGATACCAGAATGATTTTTCTAAACAGCTAAGCAGCTTAGGTGCCTATTTTCCATTGAGATCAAGAGAACTTGGGCACCTAACACATTAAGTAGTTTTAAATATTTTATCTGCATCTCTCAATAATTTATATTTTTAGAAATCCTACCTCTTGCGGTAAAATGTACTGGTATTAACAGCTTAAGCCTATTCACATTTTCCAGTAGAAGACAAACTAATAGCAGAAATCATTCAGGTTTCTCCTTTTACATACAGCTTCAGCTTCTTTTATATTTTACTCCATCCCCCAAAAGCCTGAATAAAAACCCATTTAGTTTTATAGGGTTCAACAGCCTGTACAAATTTCAACAAAGAGTGGAAACAAATTACAGTTGTGCGAATTCTTTGAAAGACCACTCAGCCATCAATGCGCTAATTTCTGGGGGTTGTTGTATCATCCTGGATATGACTCTCTTTCCTCTGAGTATTAATTACTACAGCAACGATTGCCCTTCTGTCATACTTTTAGGAAAGAGGTCTGATTCCTCAGAAAGCATTTTTAGATTGCTTACATTTCCTTTGTATATTTTTCATATTTTGATCACATCTCTCAATCCCATGTAAATGAACATTTCCGACAAAGAATACAGTGGAATAATACTGGAAAAAAAAGTATTATTCCATGAAGTGAGGGAGCAAGGAATCAGGTCCCAGTACAGATTTCCAAGTGAGTGCTAAAAATGTTCAGCTTGGGAATTAATGCTGCCCATTGTCACATGAGTGTTGTGTTGTGTTCTCGTGATTGCTTCAAACCATAGGCATGGCACATCTTTCTGCAGCCCTTGCTGAGAAATTTACCATATTCATAACAGATTTGCAATCAGAGAATATACTGATAATGCCAAATGCTGAATCTTACCAATGGAAAACCAGGGATGCTACATGACAACCACTACATCACCATACTCCATGTAGTTTATCTTGAATCAGAAACTCAGGGTAAATACTTACATGACTTCTCAGTAATACTGCCCCAAAAAAACATATCTGTGATTCAAATAGGAGATATTTTCCCGCTGCTAACATACTAGATATTTCCAAGAGAGGCACATTTTTCTTCACTAGTTTAATCTCTGGCACTTTCAAAGTCTTCAGAGGCTTAGTGCCTAGCTCTAGATATTTGTTAATGTGGTTTTTCTGACCTGAACATTTTTCTATAATTTTATCCCTCCAGCATGGCATGTTACATTTAAGTTAAAAAGACTGTGGGGATACAAAGAAGCAATTATTGTGCTAGAGTCTGAAGTTAAATCTAACGTTTACAAAGAACAAGTTGAAAAGAAACCTTTAATGTCTTAATTCATAAAGATGTTAATTTTGACAGCTAAAATATAATACTCACAAAAGAATGAAGGGATAGAAGGAAAATAGTCTTCTTTACCTCTAAAAAGCTTTCTTCTTTGTATGTAGCAGGTGCCCCAAGACACATTATACTGCCTGTTTTAATTTGTCTTTAATATCAGATGTGCCTTATTGATTTCTTTTGTGTATGTTTTCATTCTGAATAATTCAGAGGCACAATTTTTTTCCATTATGGTCAATAGCCAGAGAAAATTCTGAAGATAATCAATTGAGCTCTGCCTGACGATTACTAGTGTTGATATACCCCAAAGTGAGGGAGTCGGAAAGGCCAGGGATAATATGACACAACAGTCAATCAGTGCAATCAGTGAAACTATCAACACTGGCTGTACGGTGAGAGCCAGATCCATGCCGAGGATCCATAGCGGCTCCTAAAAGTTCAGATGCTTGACTTCTTGTCATATGTTACACCAGATGGACTATGTAAGATTAGATTAAAAAAGCCTTCCTGTCTTCTCTCCCCCTTTCTCAAACTGATAGGGTCATAAAACAGCTGTGTGGTATGATTTACGTAACATGCTCCATTTCTTCATTTTACTTTTTTCTGTTTTTAAACTTTCCTAATAATAAATACCTTCAAAGAAATGAGCAGGGTGAGCATTTGGCCAACAAACACTCACAAAAACAGATAGAAAGTTATTTTAAGTTAGACCTAATGCTGATGGATAATGTCTTTAGCTAGAGACCAGATATGACCACCCTACTAATTCCCATCACATCCTTCCACATAATCAGGACACCTCACGTTCAATTTATAGTGAAAAAAATGTTTTTTTTTCAGTGTAGAAATCTAATGAAGTTGCCCATAGTAGCGGACAAACGGTAGTCCTAAGCAGGGTGTAGCTACTGACTTGAGGTTTGAAGCAACTTCAGCTGAAGTCAAGGCAAGAACCTGATTGACAATAAGCACACAAAGACATACATATACATATATATATACAAAGATACATATATACCTATATAAATACACCTGCTCAGCTGGATATCTCCAGTGAGTCTCCTAACTAAAGCTATTGCCATGCAGGCCAGTGAGCAGTAGCTATGCAGCTCACCACATCTATTACCTAAATTCATAAAATGGCAATATATGGAATTAAACACTAAATAGCTTATAACTAAATAGCTTAATGACAATCCAATGTGTACAAAGTAAAGGAGTAAATTGGCAGCACTAGCTTAGTTTCCCATGGATAACTTATTTATAAATCTCTCTGTGATTTATTATTAATCTCCTTATGCAATAATCAGTCATGCATATAAACATGGCTAAGCTTAAAAATTATATTCTGATTCATGTTTCTTTACAAAAGAAATGTTTTGACTATGGAACTCAAATCGTCACTATTTTAAAGGTTTTGAAGACATTAAAGTGAAAAATTATGGAAAATATAATTTTCAATAGTTTCAGGTTTCTTTAATATTTCATTTTTCATCAACATGTTATGTAAGAAATTAGATGAGACTCATACTCTCAGTTAAATATATTACAGTTAATCTGAAGCAATTTTTAAAACCAGAATTAGTTTAATTAGCATTAACGTAGTTTGCTTTTAAATCAGAGACCTGGTCCGTGAAATAACACAAAATATTTTTTTAAATTTATCTCAAAAGTAAAGGTACTTCCTCATAAATATTAATATGCTTTCTATGTTACAAACATATGTGATATGCTCCAATTATTTTCATAAAAGTAGGTCACTATGCATTTTACTCCTGCTTTCCGTATTCCCATGATCACAAAACACGTTATGATTCTTGTTCCACAGTCCTGGAAAACACAACCATAAAAGAAGTTGATGTCTAGAACCAAAACGGCACACACGGTTGGGTTGAAGTTTTTATACTGTAAATGATCCACCCCACTGAAGCAGTATACGAAGCAATAACCATACACTGAAGTTTATTAACACGGGCATGAAGTTGCGGTACTTAATCCATCGCAAAAGCCACTTATTATTACTCTATTATAAAGCAATGGGGATTGTTACTGTTATTCAATGAACTAAAATATGAAACAGAAGGAAATAAAAAAAGATAATGTTATTCTTTTCTGTAGGAAAATGGCCGAGTACCTTTTAGCATCCTTTCCAGTGAGGGGGAAGCAAATATGGTTCAGAAACTGTATGTGTAAAACTACGTCCAACCAGGGCAGGACCCATTCTCTGCCCTTGGCATGGCACAGCTTGCATCCAGACATCCAGCCAGGGTGGCATGCCGATTTCTGGGGAGGGGCTCCTGTCCGCAGCCCCAAACCATGCCCAGGCATTGTCAAAGATGGGCAGGTCAGCGCAGGCCAAGGCCACTCCAAGTCCACGACTGTGGTAGGGACTAACCCGTACCGCTCCTCAAGTCTGAGCCTTGGCCCTCTTGGTTTATAAGGATAAGGCTAGCCAATGAGAATAAAAACATACCTCTGGCTGATCCAGGAATTGGAAAGCAAAGAAAAGAAATTCAAAGAGGCTGAACATTAAACGGTTTTAAGATGTGTTTCTTGTCAGGACAGAACACAAGTTTTCACACTCCAAGGCCAGGATTTCTTGCTTCTGATTGAAAGTTAGGCATTTTGTTTAAGCCATAACGACAGCGAGTGAAGGGGAGAGCAATTCATCTCATCTATCTCTCTATCTTAGACTGGGATTAATTGTCTCAGAATCATAGTACCAAAAGTACCCGCTTGTCTCCTGTTGTGGCATAGTCTCTGTGTGTTTTTGTTCTGATATTCCTAAAAGTAGGCAAATGCCCAAGATCAGTACAGTTCTCATTTCTTCTTTTCTATTGAAATCTTTTGTTGCATTCAGCAATGTTTGTCTCCCTCCCTGAAATAATGTGGCTGGATAAGAGTATATTTCAAGTCTTTATGGAAGACGGTCAATTACACCCTTTTCAAACCTCTTCTCCCTTTTCTCTTCGCAATGTTCCTGTTCAGCTGCTGGTCTACATCTGCAGCAGGCAGAGCACCAGTCTTTCCTTCTCCTGCCCCACACAAGCGCTAGAAGACTGGCAAGAAAATTGTGTTGTAGTGAAAGGTATCACCTCAGTAATACTTCCAGCTCTCGTGAAGCAAAGCCAGAAGCAAAGCAAACTAATATAAGAACTTGTGAACCACAAGTTGTGGAAACCCTTGAAACACTGGTGTGCAGCTGTCAAGCCTTTCGTGTACACAAGTAATACACCAAGAGACACCACTGTTTGACTTAAAAACTTTCCTTGCAGCATCCTTTAAGATCCTTAATTCTTCCTCTGACCCCAATCAGTTCTAGACGTTTTATGAGTCATTTGGCAGACATATCAACAGCCTTTGGAGTCTTTTTTTACCCTGAAACAAATTTTTGTCAGTACAAAACAGAGACACATTTCTTTCAGAGATTAGTTTAATTTTGTCAGTTCTCATTTGTTCAGAACTCAGATGTCACAAAAAGAACACAACGCTTAATTTTTTACGTAGCAATGTTTCTTTATTTCAGAGGAAAGGGAAAAAATTAGAACTTTTTGGCCCTGAGCCTTTGTCAGAAAAGGGCAACCCAAGGGAATCATTAACTGTGGGGTAATCTCTTTGCTCATGGATGTAATATTAATGTAGTTTCTATAGTCTACCTATTAAAGGAATTGGAATGAAGGATTTTATCAGACGAAGCTACTGCGAATAAAATAAATCTTATATAAAATTCACTAATTAAGTATATTACCACCAATAATGTTGCAGTGAGCACATTAGTGGAAACTGACTTTCAGGATTGATATATTTCTTTGATGAAATGATACTAGTAGGTTTGAATTTGGAGAGCTAAATTTTTTTTCCTCCTTCATGTGAAGCTGATTTCTTAGTAAAACCTTACATAAAGTATGTAGAAGTACATTAGCATAAGCAACACTAGACTTTTAATTATTGATATAATTTACTGAAAAGTTGGTACATTACCAAACTTCTGTTACTACTCTGAGATCTATCACATTTTTCTTATGTTAATATTCTCTTTTATTAATACTGAAGGAGACTAAGTGAAAACAGTAATTTCACAGACATTTATACTCATCTGAAATCATTTTAAAATGACATTTATGAATAAAGTTTTACAACCATTTTAGTAATATGTTTGATAATCAGATCCAATATGTTTCATTACTTCCTCCTACTTACTGGTTTTAAAAAATAATAATGCACTTCCATAGAATGTTTTTTTAATTTTGTGTAGTTGTTTAAAACAGTCTATAAAGCTGTCTGTAAAAGGATAACATGCATGCACACCATGCTCAAGAACTTGTGCTTGTATTTCTTAAATGAAGAGATTTCAGTAGGCATGGGTTCAAGCTTCATTAGAGGGCAGCTTTAACATTACATGTAAACTCCTTTCTCCTTAAGACCTCATAGGATGTTTAACCTTCATACATATTGCCTGTTTCCCCACTTCTCTTCAGTACATACAAATACTGGTGCACAATTTTTTCCTGTGAATTTGATCATGAAGCTCCCTTTCTGAGCCCCTCTTTTGCCTTGTCCATTTGTTAGTGTTTCACATATAAGGATATATACCATATTTAAGCTCAGCAAACTTCATGTTGCCTGCTGCATCAACATTTCTTTCACATACTCTCACATTAAAACTTGCTTTTTTGCAGTG